>JAPKLX010000044.1:1419879-1617068 GCA_026898415.1 Leonotis leonurus | reverse complement strand
AGCTGCGCTTGCTTTGCAACCGTGGGTTAAAAAGAGAGTGTAGGAGAGAATTTTAGAAGAGGGGGGCAGCTGCGGTTGCTTTGGAAAATTATTTGGATTCATGATTTGGGTAATGAAATAAAATTGAAATATTGAGAAATATGTGAGAAAATAGATGAAAATTGATTGTGCTTCAAAAAATATGAATATACTACTCTATTTATAGAGAATTTAAAATCATGAATTTTCATCTATTTTTTATATATTTTTGATTCATATTATTTAAATTAATTAGTATAAACAAATTAAAATTAATATAATTGGGTTATCCAATAATATGGTGCCAAATGACACCATATTATTGGATAACCCATGTGGAGAGAGGGATTGGTTGGCCAACCCATTTGAAGAGTGTCATGACATTTATTTTAATTTTGATTTAATTTTGTAGTGTTTTTTTTTGTCCACTAACTATGACACCCAAATGGGTGCCATGATAAACATGGTCTTACTACATCGGTCGCATTGCAATGCGTCACGTGTAACGAGATCAAGTAGTCAAGAGAAAATTATTTGGGAAATTGAATCATTGATAATATGTACATTGTCTAAGTTGGGCTAATTAGAAAATCACAGACATATGACAATAGTCACACTCTTATAAATATGTACATTGTCTAAGTTGGGCTAATTAGATTTCTGGGCCCACAACTTTGTATTTAGGTTGTGTTTGGATTGCTTACTTCTGTGCACTTGTGGATTTACGTGAAATTTTGATGGTGCAATTGTAGATCATTTCGAAATGTCCGCTTGAAGACTATTTTGAAACGTATTTGATTAATCATTGTTCTATTGTGATTATTATAAACAATTTGATATTTCAAAAATACAAATTGTTTTCGTGGCTATGGAAGAAAATATTGGAGCGTAACCATCCCTTGACAATACCATTTTAATGTACGGATTCATTAAATCAATTTCTTTAATATTTATAATTTGGTCCATCCTCTTTATGTATACATATAATAGCTTGTAGTAATATACGGACAATAAAGAAATATTCCATGCCATATATGTACGTGGATAATAATAAATATTTATAAAAATTTATGATTTGATTATGGTATAATTTAATATTTATTTAATAATAAATAAATAAATTGTAATAATTCGCATGTACTTATATAATACCGTTACATCAGTTATGTATGCATTAAGTTTTATCCACCGTATATTATTTATTATACACAACAGTTATGATTATATAATGACACATGTTTATGCATATTTCAGATTTGTCTTCCTGTTCAAATTATGTTGTCCTAATGACCCAACATACAAAGTATCCCTGTGAAGAGTAAAAGTAAGGATATCTTTTTTATCTTAATGACTCAAAATATTATAATATGAAATACACAATCATTTCTTGATAGCTATTTTTTTTTTAAATATCTCAAGCTGCTTATTTATGTACTATTTCGGTCCATAAATGTCTTATTCAATTTAAGAGGGCACACATCTTTTATCTCGATTCAAAATATAATATTTTTATTTTTATTTTTTAGTAACATGTATATAAAAATAAGAGTTTATATCTTACGTAAACTTAAATATGATCAAAAAAAGTTGTTAGGCGAAAAATAAAAAATTGGTAAGTTGATGTATTTATTACCAAATTTAAAAGTAATGAAAAAAAACTTAAATTCATATATTTACTGACTAAATAAAAATTTTAAAATTTATTATAAATACTCGAATTTCAAGGCAAATGACCAAAATATAATGCTCGAGAGATGCGTTTATATTTGATTTTCTCATTCTAGAAAGTTCATAGAGTTGTTTGTAATATTTCAAAACCACAACACTCTACCAACAAAACTTGGAAACAAGTAGTAATACATACTACCTTCCCCAATAAGTATATCTTTAAAAAAAAATCCCTCAATAAATGTCCTATTACAAAAATTAAAATAAAAATAGTTTTAAATTTCTAATTTTATCCCTTTCATCGTTGAATTACTTTTATTTTTTATATTTTCTATACAATTATTAAGGGTAAATAGTGGAAATTATTAATTACATTAGTATGTGGGTTTTTATGTTTGAGGACGGAGGGAGTATGGTGCTGCTAGTTTGAGATAAGTCCAAAAAAGTGAAAGCGAAAATGTAACTCTTATTGAAATAAAAAAAAGTAAAGAAAAAATAAAATTTCCTAAATGATCGCTGAGTGATAAAGGAGGTGTGGTGCAGATACAACCATGAAGTTTGATCTTCTTATATATTTGGAACGACTTTTATAAAAAGTGCACTAATTTTTTTTTAAAAAATTGATTTACAAAATATTATATTTATAACCTCGTTTATGTTTTATATTGTGATTTTTTTGTTAATAATACAATTTTCAATATTTTCTTAAAATTTGTGGCGACGGTAAACCAATGACATTAATTAATTTGAATAATGCTCAATCTAAAATGCTATCAAAGTTTTAATTATATTTAGAACATTACCTAAAATTTTGCATATTTCTTGTAATGACCATGATCCATCAATAATCTTCCACTTAGATAACAATAATATTTACACATTTCATTCACGTGCTTTTTCTTAACCTCCCATTTTCTTCCACAAGTTTTTAGCAGTTGGAATAGGAATAGAGAAGCAAAAGAGGGACATTCTGTAATAAAACCGAACTTTTTGGAGTGCGGTGCAAATATTTACTTATATATAAAGTACGTATTGAGAAATTTTTTGCGAGTGTGTATAGATAAGCCGCAGCCAGAACCATCTCATCTAAACCCTAATTTCTAAGTCGGTTCGTCTCCGTAGAAAAGATGTCTGTGGGAGAGCTCGCTTGCACCTACGCCGCCTTGATTCTTCACGACGATGGAATCGCCATCACTGTAACATTTCTCTTACTATTTATTCTGCATACCCGCATTTCCAGTTTTGACCGGATTTTCATATTCCTCTGTTTGTACTTTATATGCTTTCCTTTCTCTAGGCGGAGAAAATCTCGACCGTGTTGAAAGCAGCGAATTTGTCGGTCGAATCGTATTGGCCCAGTCTTTTCGCTAAGCTTTGCGAGAAGAGGAATGTTGAGGATCTTCTCCTGAACGTCGGATCTGGTGGAGGTGGCGCTGTCGCAGTCGCTGGTCCCGCCAGCGGTGGTGGTGGTGCCGCCGCAGCAGCTGCCCCTGCGGTAGAGGAGAAGAAGAAGGTATGGTTTGACTTGCCTTTTCTGACTCCATTTCAGTTGTGTTATTAGGTTTTTGAGAGTGAAAATCGATGACCTAATACTAAGTTACTCCAATTTTGAAAATATTGTGCACTGTATGCTATGGGTCAGACTGAGATATATTATTCTTGAAATTTAGAATGTGTTTTGTATTGTTTGAATGAAAGCTACTGTCACTCTTCCACGAGGAGCTGCACTCATTGAATTTTTGTCTACCTTTAAAAAAATTTGGATGAATTTAGATCCTTAGTTGTTAAATGCATTGTTTGTTCTCTTATGTGGTAGGATTTCAGTTTTCTAAGTTAACTGGTCATACTTAAAGTAGACTCTAGTTTGAATGATCTTTCAGTCATTCAGTTATACCTAATTCTTCTCCGTGCCAAATTTTGATGAAATGTAATGTTGTTGTTAATATTTTCAGGAGGAGGAAAAAGAAGAAAGTGATGATGACATGGGCTTCGGCTTGTTTGATTAAGAGATTTTAGTTTGAATATGTATTTTGTTCAGTTATTTGCATACTCAGGGGCATTGGCCTAATTTGAACTTCTTTATTATGAGTAGTTTTACCCTTTACTTTATAGCACATGTATCTTTTTGACAGTTGGGGTACTCGATTTTTGAGTATTGTCAAGCGTTGCATTCATCTTATGAGCTTTAGCTTTGATTAGTTTTTTATGCCAAGAATTCAACTAATTCATGCTCCCCTCTGCCTTCACCAAGGTGGATTTACTTCAAACAAAAAAATCACATATTTTCTCGAAGTAAGCCAATTCTAGTGGGCCAAGTTGAACATGAATTTTAATTTTGGTGTGTTTGTCATTATGCCACTTGTAAGTTGCTTCAAATAAAGTTTAATTTTTCAATCAATACCGAGGCGAAAACGGAAATAGTAATATGTAGATTAAGGTTGTTTCTTATATTGCAGGGTAACCAATTTTAGCTCTTCGCTCAATAAAATATAGCCTTGTATTTGTAATAACGTACGTTCTTTTAAGAATAGCATGCAACCCCCTCAAAGTTTATGGTAAAAAGGAAACAAATTGGGAAATAGTTTTAATGGATCAAAGCAGTCAAATATGTAGATCAACGGCTGAAATAAAATTGGTTTTTGGCCGCATATAATGGTGCGTTATAAACGCTTCCCTCTAAAAATCTTGAGTTTTAAAAGCATGAAGCCATTGTCATTGCCTTTATTCTTCCTCTTGAGATATTCTTTGCTTGGCATTCCCGTCAAGCCATACTTCTTCCAACACCCTTTCTCTACCTCTATAAACACGCATTAACCAAATTTTGCAGCTCAGAAATCTGCAGAAAAAAGAGGAAAAGAAGTAAAAAAAAATAAAAAATAAAAAAATGGCTATGAGTAGTGTATACGTTACAGCGCCGGCAGCAGCAGCGGCAATGGGGCTCTATTTCTTCGGAAAAAATATCTCCAATAACCTGGTATTTTTTGCTATAGTTGTTTTTAGCTATTATTTTGAAGATGGAAAGAATGATAAAATTATGTATCTGAGCAGGGTGGTGAAGATGGCGGGATGAGAGCTGAGACAGGCGGAGGAATGGTGGCGGAGGAGAAGAATGGGAGGAGTGCAAAAGGGGCGGCGGAACCACCACCACAACTGGCTCCGCAATTTGATGGTTTGCACTGTTTCGAGACCATTGTTCGCCGTTAAATGCTTCCAACTCCAAAGTGGCGTATGTAACGCTATCTTGTAAAATATAAGTGGAGATTTATATACAGGTGTAGTTATGATGGTTTGAATATAAACTTTGTAGAGATGAGGTTGTTAGTCATTGAAAATTTTGTAGGCATTTTCGGTTATTCCAGTTGATTCACTACAATTTTATTAGTCCAAACGTGGACTTCTTTTTTCTATGCTATGGAATAATGATTTGTTTGTGTTTCAACCTTTCCCAACTTATCAATTTGGGTTTGGTGCTTATATTTTTTTCTTATAAAAATGAATGAATATTAAATTATCTTGTACTGTTTGTTCATACTGTATATTTCAACACAGTGTCATACCTTTTCACCACACAAAAAAAAAGAAGAAGAAATGAATAATAGGCCACTAAAGAACAAAGAGGGAACAAAAAGGAGCATGAATTACTCGAGAAGAATTATAAGAAATTAACTATGTATATTGTATCTATAAACGTAAGATTAATCTTTCAGAAAGCATTAATTAGCTGCCTCCCTCAATGTATGGCTAACAGCACAATTTACTTTATGAAGTCAAAAAAGAGAACATCCTAATCTCAAATACATTCAGCTGCACGCTCTCCCTCCCATGTTTCCAAACCTTCTTGCAACCCCAAATATGAGTGTCTTCGTCAAAAGTCCCCTGTCGAGGCTGCATGCAAGCGCGATTGCACCCCCGATTATTAGAAGCTTCGGTATCTTCACACCCTTCACCTTCTCATCATCGCCTGACCCTACCAACGGCGTCACTGCAGATTCTTGATCATCCTCTTCTAATGTTTTGAGGTACTCGGGGTCGAGTTTCGTGTTAATCTGAGCCATGAATGCATGGCGAGAGAGTGGGGCTCCTGATGCTCTGTGTTTCTTGTAAGCCCGGAAACCACGCTCAATATTCTTCACTGCTCCCCACATACCTTGCCTCACTCCGAATTTCGCAATCTCCCAAGGGATGCCCATGTCTTCGTGGTGGAAGAGTATCACCTCACATGCGGACAACTGCTTGTCACCTTTTCTTGATTCCACTGTAGCAACCAAATGGAAGGAATTCAGTGTTGAACATTTTTAACTCTTAATATTTAAAAGGAAACCAAGGTCCACCACATTTGCGGTCTGAAGAATTATCCATTTCTATGTGCCACAGTGCCACCTACCAAGGCTTCAAAGGTTGCTGAATGCTGGAGGATCAGGTACTTGAAAGAAGTAAGGAACCATGAACACTTTACCTGCTTGAATGAACCAACTTGAGTAGAAAAGATCAACACGTCGTGGTTTTTCTTGCCTTGGAACAGAAGAGGGAACTCCCTGCCACAAAAACCAAAAATAGGTCACATTATTCTATCGAAATAAGCAAACATAAGGTGAAAACCTCTCAGATAGATGCATTTATGTAAGTACTAAGTTGGGTAACCACAACTGGGAGATATGTTTGCTTAGTTTATTAATTCTTTCTGAACAAGATTTGTTGTTGTGGGACTTGGTGCACAAGAAGATGTGCTCGAAGATCATTTATTATTCCCCATCAATGAATCCATTCAACATGGACGTTACATAAATAATTTGGTTAGTCCTACAATATAAATAGAAACAACCTCGATAGCTTTCTAAGCAACTTTAGATGTTCATTTAAAATGTGTAGTATATAGGCAGATCCTAAATGGAACACACATTCTAAATTCTTGTAGGTCGACTATAATTGGAAATGAGCATCTAGCAAGATAACGAAAGAACAAAAATATATCTGTAGTGTTACCTTAGTGACGCAGTAATATGATCTTCCTGACTCCCATATTCTACGTCCTATTATATATTCCCTGTCACTACAGAAAAAGGGGAACTGCAAGGAATGGTCAGACTTCAATGCTGGGAAAATGTAAATAAAAAAAACCACAGCATCTAACCAAGAATAAAAAGAAGAAAAGTATATAATTCCCAACCTTGCGTACCCAGCGAACCACCATAGTCCCCGTGGTGGGGCATTCCTCCAATATTGACCCATGTGTAAGCATATCATCCCACTTTAACCGAAAATCATCATCCCAGAAAAAGTCCCTCAACAGTTCTGGAGTTGCATCTTCATAAACAGTTCTGCTACAATATTGAGGGGGGCCATTCTTCACAAACACCACAAAAAAACACACTCAAAGACCCATATTCCAGATTTCATACGCACTATATAGCATGGATAATTATACGCGCGAAAGAAACCAAAAATTGGGGAAGATGAATCAGAAGCATTCGTGCAATACCTGAGAATCTCTTTGCCATGCTTGATAACTCATATTATGGGCTGAACGATCCATCACATGCTTCCAAGGGGGTCCTCCATCTTTTCTCTCAACAAGATGGCATAAATGTTCCAGCTCCTCGTTTGTAATAAGTGGGTGGTCTTCTTTGCTCGCTCCGGATGCACTATGGTAGAATACACATTTCATGAGAAAGCCATGGCCAATAATTTAGTTATCAAGAGAATCTTATGAGACAAGTGCTTATTGAATATGACCATTTAAACTTAGTTATTGAGTAAATTCTCATCATAACTATGCTTGCTTAATATGAACCACGTTTAAACTTCAACTTCTCACATGTACATCTTTGGAAGATATACGAGCAATTAAATAGCTAGCAGCAAGAGGTAAAAAAGGCTGCATTATTCCTCTTCCTTCAACATAGTATCAAAGTCTGAACAAAGATGTGTCGTGCAGGTCTTGATGGAATAAGAGGATGACACATTAAAGCTAGATTCCATGAGATGTACTAACAACAAATTGCATTATCAAGGAAACAAATTGGCCTTCAAATCACTCAGAATGACGCCGAGACTACGTATTAACTATTCAAACCATGAAAAATGCTTAATAGATGAACTAACTTACGAGATTGAGGCCTACTCATGGAGTGAAATGCACCATAAAAATCTACTTACACAGCAACACAGAACCTCAATCTAAACAGGGCAAGCTCAAGAAAGAATCATACAAGATGAGACGACAATACAAATATTCAGAGACATCAGAATCGAGCCAATAAAACAAGATAACGAACTTGGATGATGGAACACAATATCAAACCTGAAAGTAGCATTGTCAATGGTGGGGTTCGTCACCAATCGAGAGCTTGTAGTGGCGTCCTTGCAAGAGTTCAAATTCTGAGCTGAACCAGAGGCTTTAAAAAGAGTAGAAGGCGACGAGGGCGATGAAAAATCGAATTTACAATTCCCCAAATTTACCCACCTAGGTTTCCAAACCCATCCCACCATAACTCCAAAAAGAAATGCAATCCAAACAAGACCCAGAAACTGCACAACCCCAATCACCATCGCCCAACTCATCGGCATCCTCAGAATCTCCAAAAACGCCCCAACCACCGCCATGACTACTTATTATTATCAAACAAGAATTAATAAATAGCAGGCGGCTGTTACCAAGAAAAACCTCAAAAGAAGAAGAAGAATATATACTTGTATATTTTTTCCCAGAGAGAGGAAATACTAAGAAAATATCAAAAGGGCTTGCAGAGAGTTTAACGGATAAGAATGAAGAAACAAATAAAGGTCGAAACTTGGTTTGTGGGTGATATTAATTCTTTGTTGGTGAAGTCGTTCCCACAATAATTAATAGAGAAATAAAAAGGTTATTTTGTTTTGTAATGGAAAAAGATTGGAAAGAACTAAAAAGGGAAGAGAAGAAAAAGAAATGGAATTGCACCGCCAAAGAAGCAACGGTTTGGGATTGATGACGGCGAGAAGATGCCAGCTGTGTAGTTCCGCCCCACTCTGTGTGTGTACTGTTCACTGCTCTTCTCCTTCGTTTTTTATATGAACCAAATTTTGCGCCACTTGTTTTCCTTCTAAAATACGCGGCGCCTGGGTTTCCTGAGCACGACTATATTGCTTTCATTTTCCCCATTTTATTTTAAGATAATAATAAAATAATACTTCTAAAATACTCCATATCAAAATATCAATTGAATACTCCTATAAATTTGATTCGATATTCAATACGTATATTAAGAATTTAATTTAATTTAAACTGTATTAAGTATTTAATGGAATTTGATTTTGCTTAATTTATTTTCTATATTGGGTAGATGTCCACTTACTAAAATTAAAAAAATAAATAAATTGGATAACAATTTTTTATAATGATAAAACATTTAATAACAATTTTGTGAATTGTGAATAAATTTTTTTTCATATCGTTTTTTTTTTACTTTCCTAATTTTAAATTAATCTAAATTCTACTCATACAATTATTGTGGTTTTATTTATCACCTATCTGGATGGGTTTATGCTCCTTTATATTTTACATATGTTCATATCCAAGTTATTTTCTTATATTCCTTCTGGGGAAAATATTATATCGTGTTTCAATGAATTAATATATGCCTAACTTGGTCCAATTGTTTCAATTGATTAAGATGTTGCATCTATTTGTAGGATATTCCAGAGGATATAATGTTTGTGATGGAATAAAAGTTTGGTTGTGTCAAAAGTTTTTCGGCAGAGATAAGACTTGTCTATTGTAAATTTATAAATTTATTAAATAGTACTCTCATCATTCAAAAAAAGTGTATCGAGAATACACTTTGTTTGTATGGACCAATGAATAATAAATTATAGTAGTTTTTTGTGGATCACATGAAATTTCAATGGTGTATATCTGTTCCCATTATTGCAAACATCAAACTATTTGGGACATATTCATAAAAATTTATGTGAAAATAATCAATTTCGCTATATATTTGAGGCGAATGTTTTTAACTTCTGGTGTGACTATTGGGATTGCATAAAGGACACGAGATATTCATTAAAACCAAAGCGATCCCACCCAAAAAAACCATTCGTGGATCGAAAAAAACAACAACTATAATTAATTAAAGGTTGTCTAAATAATTAACTCCAAGCACGTCATGATGCTACTATTTTTGACATTAGATTAAGATATGGACTTCTGTTTAATCGGCAAACCTAAAAGCATACTTTATATTTCATTTTACGTGTGAACATAGATAAGTGTTGTAGTAATAAAATAGAAATTTTATTAATAAATCGAGAATCGGAGATTACAATGGAATAACTAAATAGTTGAGTCGAGGAAATTCTCTTTATGCAAGACGAGATACGCCCCAACTAGTGCTCACGGTCCGACGTATCGTCCCCAAAGATAACCTGATTATTATTCCCCATAATTAGCATGTCGTATACATAAAGATACACAATAACAAAAACGTTAGGCGAGCCTTTAATGTAAACACATTTATCACACTCATTGATTTTGAAACCATTTGACAACATTACTTCGTCAAATCTCAAGTGCCACTGCAAAGCCGCTTGTTTCAAACCATATAAGGAACGAACCAATTTGCACAGCTTCTTCTCTTGACCTGGTGCAACAAACCCCTCGGGTTGTTCCATGTAAATCTCATCTTTCAGTTCACCATTTAAAAACGCAATCTTAACATCCATTTGGTGAATCTCAAGATTGTGCAAGACAACAATCGCGAGAAGCACCCGAATAGATGTAATTCTCGTCACAGGTGAATAGGTATCAAAGAAATCATACCCTTCCCTTTGTTTAAAGCCTTTGACAACAAGTCTAGCCTTAAACTTGTCAATAGTGCCGTCAGGTTTAAATTTCCTTTTAAGGATCCATTTACAACCTAACGGTTTATGACCTTCCGGGAGATCGGTCAACACCCATGTGTGATTTTCCATTATTGATTCAATTTCACTATTGACAGCCTCTTGCCAGAATGCAGCATCTGGGCCTGAGAGAGCTTCACTAATCGACTTTGGTTCTTCATCCAACATAAACGTGATGTAGTCAGGACCAAAATCTTTGGCAATTCTACCTCTTTTGCTACGTCTCGGTTTATCATCAACCGGATGAGATCTCGTAGCCTCTTCAACAGTTCTTTTAGCAGAGCTATTTACAACTGTTTCACTTTCCTTATCCTTACAAGGATATATATTCTCAAAGAATATAGCATTTCTAGATTCAATCGTTGTACCTTCTTTCACTTCAGAAACCTCCGAGCGGTGAACAAGAAAACGGTACGCGCTACTGTTAAGTGCATAACCGATAAAGATACAATCAACTGTTTTAGGGTTGTAACTTATTTCGGTAAAAGCACTTGAACTTTAGCCAAACACCCCCACACTTTGAGGTATTTGTACGACGGCTTGCGTCCTTTCCACATCTCGTATGGAGTTACATCCTTACCTTTAAGTGGAATCTTATTCAAAATATAATTCGCCGTCAAGACAGCTTCCCCCCACATGTTATGGGGTAATCCCAAACTAATCAACAGAGCATTCATCATCTCCTTAAGAGTACGATTTTTGCGTTCAGCAACCCCGTTAGAGTGAGGTGAATATGGGGCTGTAGTTTGATGAATTATGCCACTTGCGTTGCATAACTCCTCAAACGGAGCAACATACTCTCCTCCTCTACCACATCTCACAACCTTAATCTTACGATCAAGTTGATTTTCTGCTTCCGATTTGAAGTTTTTGAAAGCTTCAATCGTCTCATCTTTACTTCTTAGAAGATAAAGATAACAATATCGTGTGCAATCATCAATAAAAGTAATAAAATATTTTTTACCACCTCTAGTTTGCACAAATTTTAAATCACACACATCCGTGTGAATTAAACCTAGAGGTTCGGTGCTCCTTTCAACCGAGTGAAATTGTAGTTTAGTCATTTTGGCTTCAACACAAATTTCACATTTTCCTTGTGAATTAAATTCACCAACTTTTAGTAAATCTAAATTTACTAATCTTTTTATCACATTTAGATTAGCATGTCCTAATCTACAATGCCATGAATCAGAGCACTCAAGCAAGTAAGAGGAAGTTGAAGCATTCTCATTATTCTCAAGTTTCGGTACACGGCGAACTGCCATTACATTAAGCTTAAACAGACCATTGGAAAGAAAACTCTTTCCAAGAAAAGTACCAAACTTAGACAGAACAAACTTGTCAGATTCAAACACGAGCCTAAAGCCCTTACTAACAAGAATAGAACCCGACACTAGATTCTTTCGGATGTCTGGGACATGTAGCACATCCTTCAATCTAAGCTCTTGACCAGGCGTCAACTTGAGCACGCAATCACCAACTCCGGACACATCGTATGAGTCATGATTACCCATGTGAAGCTTCTTCCCCTCAACAGCTCGATATGTCAAAAACATGGTTCGATCAGAGCACACATGAACAGTAGCCCCCGTGTCGATAAACCATGCACGCGGATTATCGACGTGGTTAACTTCAGAAACCACGGCGGCCAGGTCATCCTCGTCCCACTTGTCTTTCTCGACAGCGCGAGCATACCGCTTAACTTGTTTCTTCTTTTTCTTCGGATTGGTGTAGTCCTTTACCATGTGGCCCGGCTTGTCCCAATTGAAGCATGTACCTTCAAATTTTTGAGCAACAACCTTGCCCTTGCCTTTAGCATTCGGGCGGCCACGCTTTTTGGAGTTCTTGCCACGCTCCATCAAGTTGGCTTTCGCCTCGTCTCCAAGTTTAAACCTTGGATCACGCCTCCTACTGTCTTCTTCGATTCGAAGCTTGACAATAAGATCTTCAATCTCCATCTCACTATTTTTGTGAGTAAGATAGTTCTTGAAGTCCTTCCAACTCGGTGGAAGCTTCTCGATCATGGTAGCAACAACGAACGGAGTCGGTAAAGACATTTGCTCCGCTTGCATGTCGTGCAAAAAAGTTTGTAACTCTTGCACTTGCTCCATCATGGATCGAGAATCGATCATCTTGAAGTCCAAGAAATTGGCTACAAGAAACTTCTTCGTTCCCGCATCCTTGACACGGTACTTCTTCTCAAGAGCATCCCACAGCTCTTTCGCCATTTTCACACCGGCATAAACCGAGTAGAGAGTATCCTCTAACCCGTTTAACACGTAATTCTTCGCTAGGAAGTAGCCTTGATGCCAAACATTAGAGGCAACACGAACGTTAAAGTCCGCATCCTCCGGTACAGCCGGAGCATCTCACTTAAGAAGTTGGCAAACCCCAATGTTGTTAGGTAGAACAACATCTTTTGATGCCACCTCTTGAAGTCTACACCCGCAAACTTCTCGGGTTTCTCCCTTTGAGGCAGAGCCCTCGAAAGAGGAGCAATCACAGACACGTTAGTCCCGGTAGAGGTATTGGCAGTAGCAGAGCCACCGCTCAGAGTGGTGGAAACGGCAGCGGTATTTGAGGAAGTCGACATCTCCAAAGCAAAGTCGGCATCTCGTCTTGCGATTGTAGTAATAAAATAGAAATTTAATTAATAAATCGAGAATCGAAGATTACAATGCTTGGAGATTACAATGGAATAACTAAATAGTCGAGTCGAGGAAACTCTCTTTCCGCAAGATGAGATACGCCCCGGCTAGTGCTCACGGTTCGACGTATCGTCCCCAAAGATAAAACGACTACGTCCTTATCGAAATCAGCACCGAAATTCGATAAGGTCCCGACGAACTTGACTAGGGGGAGAACTGAGCTAACAAAGGAACCTATAAAGCTAGTATGTGAAAGAAGATATTAGAAAGAATGATGATTGATGATTTTTGGTGTGTTCTCAAACTCCCAGAACGACACCTATATATAGTCACATGGGGGTGTCTAGCGATGATGAAGTCCATCAATGCATGACAGTTACAAAACCTCTTGGCATGCAAACATAAATTTAGCCATGAAGGCTTTGGAAGTTACAAAGCTAAAGAGCCACATGCCATTTGCACTTCCCTTACGTGCATGTGAATTCTCAAAGAATTCAATTTCAATAAATAGATTAAAAAAATCAATCTATTAGTGGGCTCATCAACTTGCATTAGATTGATCCAATAAATTTGTAATCAAAAAGTTTATAAATAAATTTTAAGATCAAATTCGAGCCACAACTCAAGCACGTACTTTAGCATATCATTTTTCACTCATCGAAAAACGATTTTGAGAAAATTGCTATAATTATTTACTCGAAGAGTAAATAATTTCCAACCATTTAATTCTCAAAGAATTAAATATACAACCACCAAATTAATTAAGAACCCAACAAGTGTCCTTTGATTGAAAAAAGTATCCCCGATCAATACATTGTCACATTGTGCAACTCTCTTCTATATTAAAATGCAATGCATATTGTTTTCTTGTAGTCCCTCCGTCCCACTTCATTAGTTTCATTTAAATATTTTAATCCACTTAATTGAATATAAATTGATATGAATGAACAGATGTATAGTTAGAGCAAGGAATAAAATCCCAAATTGATATTTGTTGTACCTTGGCTATAATTGCGTGTGCTGGTTGGAGTGAGATTTTAAAATGTCATCATTTGTCAAGTTAAATAAAAGAGTGTAAAATTGAGAAAATGGCAGCTTGTGAAAGAGAAAAAATAAAAAAACAAAATCAATGCCAAAAAATAGAAAAAGAGGAGGACGACTCCGCTGGGGATCGAACCCAGAATCTCTGGTTCCGTAGACCAGCGCCTTATCCATTGGGCCACGGAGTCTGTTGAAATTTTGAATATATCATATATTTTTTATTACTTTCAATATCGTGAATCACAATAAATATTAAATCCAGTTTTTTCATCAATCCCATTGTATTATTAATTTTGAAAACCATTGGGTGGAACTGGATGGGTGCTAAATATTTGTGTTCAATCCCAGCTGGATTGATTAGCTACATACATGACACCACTTTTATAAGCAATACTTTGTAAGTTTGTATTGAGTGAATATTGATAGTTTGTAACAGCGAACAAATATAATCATAGGAGAACACTCATGGATCTTTGAACTAGTTACGTTGGATGGAATTTGTACGCCTTAATAGGGCTTTATCTTCTATGGTAGCTGGAGACATTTATCCTATGTATAGTCATTAGTCAATCATTGTTTTGGTCCATGCTCATCACTATATATAAAATTGAAGTATATATAATACATGTATTCATGTAGTCTTCAACTTCGATCGTATGCTTCCAGAATTTTGATTGTGATCGATATCTTATTCTATGAATTTTGTTTGTCCATCTGAATGTTTGGTTTTGTCCATTGAAGGCCAACAAATTTATGTGATCCTTAGCTATACAGTGCAGGAAATCTGAGGGTACTTTAATTAAGAATGTTTTGGGGTTCATTCATACTCCTATGGCTTATACATTAGGTGTTTATGATGCTATAATTAGTATAATTGTTAAATATATGGACTACTCTGCAGACAGAACTTGCAGTCATGTGTTGAGCTCTTCATAATGGTTTGTCATAGTTTGCTGTCTCTTCGTGAAAATTATAGTCAACACTGCATGATGAAATTCTTTTGTGATGGCACACTGGCACTATTTGTCTTAAGCTGTGCAGGACATTTTGCCATATTAAAGGTACCTTATTCAGCTTAACGCCACTTGAGACTTGGTATTGTTCTTCCTAGGCTTTTCTACTCATGTCTGATCTCTAAGGAAAGAGTGGGACATGTTTATAGTATTTAATTTGGGTTGAGCTTTGAGGTATATACAACAAAAAAGTTGATGCCTCATAGTTTTTTCCATATAAACATGCATATGATGGAATTCTTTTATGATTCTTTACTTGCTTTGATGCATATACTATGATGGGCAAATATGTCATCACATTTTTACCAATTAACTGTAATCTTAATACTAATCCTGAAGCAACAATCTTATAGATCACGTACTTCACATTCTATACATGGTGACAATCATCACTATTGACATCTCTAAAAAATCGCTAACAAAAGTACTCTCTTTATTTTAACTTATTTCTTTTAAACACGTAAATAAGAAAGTGTAACCATAAAAAGTGGTATGATCTATAATTTTACATGATTATTTATTGATTTGTTTAAATATAAGCTAATAATAGTGGAAAAACTAAAAGATATCACAAATAAATAATAATGAAGGAGAATATGATATATTAATCCATTTTAATATTTCAAGCATTAAGGTGTGTGCGTGGTAAAATCTAGTAACTGAATGTAAATGTTGTTTCGGTTTAATGAGTAGTATTGTATAATCGAATATTATCATATTTACTTTATGTGTATATTCAAATTGTAATTTATTTTTTAAATTTAATTTTATATATAATATTAGGATTCATCATATCAAAATATTATATATAATTAGTTTTTAACATTTAATATTACTTTCAATTAGCTTTTAGAGTTAAGAAATTCAAAGATATAATTTTTAATTTTTTTCAAATAATTATTAATTATCATTCATCACATCATAAAAAAGAATATTACAAAAATTTAATTATAAAATAATAAAACAAAGGAGGCGTGATTCGGTGAAAAAATATCTAAACAGTAGTAAGTGGAGAAGATAACAAAAAAGAGGATTACCCTGCAACTATCAACTATGCCTGTGAGGGAGAAAAACCCATAGAAGAAAACCGGCGCTTTCCTATCCATCTCCTACTCTTCTTCTACTTCTACTTCTACTTCGTCCTTGTTCATCTCATCCATGGCTGCCCATGCTCCCTTCACTCTGCCCTCCAACTATCCACTTCAAACCCCCTCGCTCTACTTCCCAGCTTCTGCTTTCACCATTTTCCCGCTCTCTAATTCTTCTTTCCTTCATAAATTTCCTAATCTCAGTTGCCGATGCGGCGCTCTCACCATCAATGACAATTGCTCTACTCCCACCTTCTCCCCCTCCGGTAATCTCTACATAATTATCTTACTTTCTGTTTCTTAAGTCTTGCCATTTGAAATCAAGCATTCATTTAGATTAGGAACAGCATAAAACCGATGCTTCGTTTTCTTTCCTCCTAGTTTGTTTTGTTTAATTTAATTGGGCTATATGCTAAATGTTTGGACGCTGAAGATTCTAGTTGTTCTTCTTCTTGATTTCTAATTTATTGTTAGGTATAATGCTATATCCGCTGTTTCAAGAAATGGGATTTAGTGAAAAGGAAACCGAAGCAATTCTGGATGCCAATGCAGCTCTTAGCTTAGCTTCTTTTGAATCTATTCGTAGTAGGATTCAGTCTCTGCAGTGTGCTGGGTTACATGGTGTTACTCTTTCCAGATTAATTGCTAAACGGCCTGATATATTAACAGCCGGAGAAATCCATGGAGTGTTGAACTTGTTTGTCATTAACGATAATTTTGAGCTTAAAGGTAAAATTGAGCCTAGACAGATCGAACGCCTGTTGAATTCAACATCCCCTCGATTACTGGCAGGATTTGAGAGGAAAGTGCAGTTGTTGCTTCACTTTGGTGTTCCTAAAGATAAGCTTGTCCGTGTGCTTAACAGTATACATTTGACCAAGGCATTGTGCCTAAAATCTTTCGAAGAAATGGAGAGAATGCTTGCCTTTCTGCAGCGTTTTGGGGGTGTCAACTTGATCCTCCGTAGGCCTGCAGTTCTTAACTATGATCTAGATTCTCAATTGATCCCTCGAATTGGTTTCATCTTGGACTTGAGTGGTGGTGATGATGCTGCTACGAGTGTAGTCTTGCATAAGTTCCCTTTCGTACTGGCTTATACGGTGGACCATTTAAAAGACCACGTTGAGTTCTTGAATTCATATGCAGGGTTGAGCTACGAGGAGATTTTTAAAATTGTTCTTGTTTATCCCGGCTTGTTCAGCGCGAGCAGGAAGAGGAAGTTGCAACCAAGGATTGATTTTCTCAAGGAGTGTGGGTTGAGCTCGCAAGATTTGTACAAGTTCTTAATGAAAGCACCTCTCTTTCTGAGCCTCTCATTTGAGGAGAATCTAGCTAATAAACTGGTTATCATGGTGAAGATTGGGTATCGAAACAGAACGAAGGAATTGGCTATGGCTATGGGTGCTGTGACGAGGTGCAGCTGCAAGAATTTGCAGGAGGTAATTGGGGTGTTCTTGAACTATGGATTGACTTGTGAGGACATTTTAGATATGAGCAAGAAGCATCCCCAGGTGTTGCAGTATAACCACGAGTCGTTGGAGGAGAAACTGGATTACTTGATTGAAGACATGGGTCGCGAAGTTGGAGAGTTACTGTCTTTTCCAGCATTTCTTGGTTATAAGCTCGATAGTCGCATCAAGCATAGGTATGAAGAGAAGAGGAAGACATTAGGTGAAGGGATGTCCATAAACAAGCTATTAAGTGTATCTGTGGCCACTTTTTCAACCAAGAAGAAGAAAAAGAAGATGGCGCCGCTTAAACATGATTCATAACCTGAATCAGAATCATCATGACGTTGCACTTATCTGAGCTATGATAATTGGATTCTTTGATCGATAGTCCAAAAACGTTCATGATCTTCAGATAATTGCTGTTGTTGCATGCTGGTAAGGATTTGATCACATTAGTGTTGTGTAAGATGATGAAGAGAATGGCGATTCTTTAGATGCTGTTAGAGACAATGCAGAAACCAGAGAATGATCCCACGCTTTGCAGCTGCTGCTCATCAATTCATGGTATGCTTTATGCGAACAATCTGAATCTGCTATGCAAATTAAAAGCGAGTGATGCAACCATAATATATAACATGAAAATGCATTCAAGTTCTCAACATGAACCATTTATATGTATATGATTTCATAATATATAACATGAAAATGCTGATATACATACATTTGTGATTTGTGAATCAATGAGAATACAAACCTAATCATTTCATGTGATTGTATGATCTGTAGGGATAGCCATATACATATATAATGAATGTATATGATGATGTATGCTAGATTGAACAATGCATCTCCCAACACACTTGTACATTCTTCTAAAACTCAATTTTATTCAACAATTATGAGATATAATATGCATTTAAAACATTCAACATGTGATGGTTTTCCTGAACTCATTTCTTAATTTTATTTCATCATTTCTTATTCGATATATAATTAAGTAATCCTACAAATGAAATACATGTTCACACGATTAATTAATATGACGCTGATATAGAGTGGGTGGAAGTTAAATCCCAATTCACAGTAGGAAAGTTAGGCTAAGAATGGTCCTTGATCGAGGAACAGTTGTTCCATGGATCAGACTGAAAATAAACAAGACCAATCAAGGAAAGTTGGGAGGACAGAGAACATGTTTCATTTGCCAATGATCCGAGTCCTAACAGCAGGTTCTGTAGTGGCTTTATAAGCCACCACCACAGCAAAAATGGCAAGATCAGTGAAGATGAATTCCATGTTCTTGAGAGTTCCCCTAGTCGATGCATGCAAAGAGAAGCCGCTCTTACAAAATTCAGACAGAAGAGGAAGGAAAGATGCTTTGAAAAGATTTAAGGTTTGTTGATTTTGCTCACCTTGGATCATAAATAATAATACCCTCAACATAGCTGAACATAATATGTGTTATGCATAACGTAATACACCTAAATCTAGTAACGTTACTATTCCATCTCTGCTAATCATGTTACTAGAGAGGTTATGACCGAACACACATGTATGTCCTTGAAAACTTTGGTTTGTTAAGAGAAGTTGCGACATTGTTATAGGTGCGGTATGAAAGCAGAAGGAAACTGGCTGTTAAAGATGATTCTCAACTTGGGAGCTGAGCTGGTTGGCTCAACATCCAATAAAATTTTTAAGATTGAGGTGGCAATAATTTGAGTGATCAGATAGCATAAAAAAAGATAAGTGGACTAAGGTATTTTCAGCGGAGGAGTGAAAATGGTTGTATTGCTGTATATATTTGCCATATTGACTACATTGATTAGCAGTGTCTTTTCCCTTGTCCTTTTGATGTGTAGATATATGTATTAGTTGATAGCCATATGTTAGTAAAGCTATTGCTACACATTTTTTTATTTTTATTTTTTTTTCTTTTCGAATTGAGTTGCATCCGATGATGCCAATAGATAGACATATGTGATCTGATCGCACTATTTTAAACACAAAAATAAGTATAATATAAAGCAAGCAGAGTATCGTATCCACATAGACTGATAAACGAAAACATACTGATTAATTCACACAAATACTCAATAATTATCTAGGCAAATAATACTAGGAATGGTTATGAATTAATATAAAAATAGCCTAAGAATAAACAAACAAATATATGAATAACAATATAATCAAAGAGGGAATAGTCTTCTACAGTTTACCTATCTCCGTTAGGTCTCAAGGTAAAACATGTATTATGCATTCGTGGGCCGGCTATGAATTCAATTATGGATAATAATAGTGATCAATTATTAAAACATGAGAATTAAGAGCACAAATCATAAACACCCGTAGTATAAAATTAATGTTACGAATCCATCAAAAGAAATAGGTCAATACAAAATCCCTAGAATCACAAAAAGTCTAATAGCTCATAATAAAATTAAATATTGAATATAAATAAAAAACATAAACCCCTGTAGTAGAATTTGCGATGTCGGGTTGTCAATCCTCTATCACGAACTCTCCTCCAAGAAATAAGAACAAAACTCCAAAAATTGCAATCTATGCTAAAAGATGTAAAAATTATATAAGAGTCTCAAAAGGTACGCAAAAAGTGTTCTAGGGTTGAGAATGAACAACCCTTATATAGTCATAGGGTAAAACACGATGAAACATGGAAAGAAAATACGAAAATATGGTAAAAATCTCCAACGCGCACGACTTCGACGATCCACGGTCTCGGTCACCGAAGTCAGGAACAAAAATGCCCAAAAACGGCGATCGTTGTCGGATTGCCGCGAGATTCCAGTAGGTTCAGTGATCCCAACTCGGGTCGCCGAAGTTATGCCTTGAGTTCGGCAATCCCAGCCCGGGTTGCTGATCTTGCTGCTTCTGTGTGCAATGATTTTGTTTCAGCTCGTTCTCCCTCGTTTCAACTTCAATTTTGAATCCGTTTGCTCCTACGGACTCCTATCGAGATGAACTTTAATCCTATTCTATCCAAACTTGATGAACGCACTTCCTTAATTACGCCCCTCGGCTTCCAATTGGACTATACAACGCCAAATCCTAGGAAAAACACAAAAGTGCAACAAATGTAAAACTAATACTACAAAACATCAAAACCAACTAAATCAATACGAAACAATTCAAAACAAGACACTAAAAGTGAACAATTGTATCATTAAAATCATGCAAATAAGTGTTTATTAACTTAGGTGTGATCAAACATTTGTATTGTAAGGGGTTATGAGGGATATTATTTGTTAATTTGGTTTTGGAAAATAGAGGATTATGTTCCTCAATCCTCCCCCTTGAATTGGACACTCCCATGAGATTGTAAGTAACACAGTGAATGCTCTGTGTTTTTCATCTCATTCGTGTCAGAGATAGAGAGAGAGACATTTTCTTAACAAGGAAGTAAAGTTAGTTGTTAAAGGGACATTTTCATCTTAATGTTGTCGGGGGCTACCAATAACACTGCTTTCTACACTTCTTTGTTCTTCTTCCTTTTTTTAAGTCTTTTTTGCCATGCTCTTTTTAGACGCAAGATTAACCTTAATTCCCTAGTTTTTCATAATCTTCAAGTCCATGTCCTAAATTTTCTTTGATTAACACTAATTGAACCGCACATTTTGGAGTTATTGCAAGCACAATTACACTCAACTTTATCCAGTTTTGGAGAAGTACTAAAAGCTATTTTATCACCTAAGCACTAATAGAGTAGTCACCTTTTTAAAGCAAACAATTTTAGAATTCAGACATACTAGCTAGCAAAATTTTAATTTAAAAATTCAATGGATTGGTTTCTCAATATTTTATAAGAACAAACTATATATTACCCACTTCATTTTCTTCACTATTGTAATATTATTATACTCTCTCTTTCTCTTTCTCTCTCTCCTTCAGAGCAACAATGTCTGTAATCCATGAGAAATCTCCCAAGCACTGCGCAGAGAAGCAAGCCCAGAAATCAAAGAAGAAACTTTTCATCTACGCATCAACGCTCTTCCTTTCCATCCTCTCCCTCACACTAGTCCTCCTCCTATATATGGTTGTTCCTCCACCCAACAAATCCACGCTTCTCTCTTACACAAGCTAATTACTTCAATCACCTCAACATAACATCATCAACCCCATCTTACATCCTCAACTCTCTTCTCTCCACCAATCCCAACAAGAATGTCGGAATCTACTACGATCGCTTACTCCTACACGCTTCCTACAACAGCCACGTCATCACCCAAGACACTTCACTTCCCCCACTCTATCAACATCACCGAGAAACCAACCTTCTGAGCGCGTCCTTGCTTGGAAACCGGCAACTGCTGGCTCCGTCTCTGGCTCATCGTGATCAGGTAAGGCAAACTGGGGTTGGATTTCGAGGGGATATAGATTTAACGTGCATTGTGTAACGGTTATGTCGTTGGGAGAAAAAGTTTCATCGATCTGCCCCGACTTCCAAACCAGGCACACTGCATGTATTATACTTCCATTTCAAGATTATCAATCTCTTCTTAATTCTCATTTTTTATGAATTGTTGCTTTTAGAATTTTGTAACTATATATTGGAGTAATTAATATTTATTATCTTAATTTTGACTTTATCTCCCAATTTAATTTGCACGCATATGTGACGGGATGATGATGATTAGATTTTTTTTTTAATACGCGGTAGTCTGATTGTATTGAAAAAGAAATAATGTCTACTACTGCAGGTTTCTTAATTCATAATGAGATTCTTAAAGTGAAAAAGAAATTAAAGATAGAAAGGCTGAAACATGAAAATGTATTTGGCTGCTGCAGTTTTTTATATTTTGACAGCAATTGTCAACTCTCCACGTAAAGTTAAGCAACCAAGATTAATGAAAAAGGTATTTAATTTATACCAACGACAAGCATGTCATGGAGAGGTATATATACTTTTATAAAGAATTGCTAAAGACTCTTTACACGGTTCATCCTTGGGTGGTGGTAATGGTTGTTAGATTTATTATATGAAATACTCCATCTCCGTCAATCAAGTTTCTTCTCACTTTGTTATTTTAGTCCGTTCATCAAATTTTTTTTTATTTTTCTTTCTATTTTTGGCAAACCCCTTCTTCACAAACTACACTTTAATTTGGTTCGATTTACGTTTCATTTTATGTTTCAAGATCACAAACCTAAACAAGAGTTGAAATTGGAAAAGGGACGACTTAGTCTAAAATATCCACTGGGAAAAAATCTAATCACGACATGCATTCTTGACAAGACTTCAAATCATTCCAAAATCGATCTTCCTATCATCACGTCATGTCACAAAGAGATCGTAGAAGAAAATAGTCCATTTAGACTAGATACTCATCAATTCAAACAACACAAAACAATGATGCACAAGGTAACATCGAGATCACTAATCGGCTAGAGTTTTTATTCATCTTTATTGGCGTATCTTTTTCTTTTCTTTTTAACATGAGGAATATTAAGGACAAAACTCACCGGGTGTGTACTCCGAATGTTTGGATTTTCCCGGAGTAGATTCTCATACCCATCTCTTTTATAATTTTGAATTATTGATTAAGAGAGTGGGGTAGAATCTTTATGTATTCCTACTTTTAAAAAAATGCAATTAACTTGGAATTCATAATAAAAAAGAATGAGAAAAGTACTTTGGAAATTGAGATCGAAAAAAGCGTAGCATAAATAATCGAAATAAGAAATCGAAAATATAAACAAATAAACGAACTTGATAATAAACGAAGCTGAAATAATAAACGGAAAACAAACTTGATCAATAACTAGAACGGTCTGGAAAATTTGTATATTGGGAATGATGTAATATATTGAACACGAAAAAGAGGACCAGATAAGTAGAAGTTTTGAAAGATGAGCAAAGCCCGACGAGAGACCAGGTTAGCGAGCGTGGGGACTCAGCGCCCACGTACGGGTGCGCGAATTTTTTTTACAAGAGGCATGGTCAGCGGCCGCTGATCCACACACACACAATATATTGCACATCATCTAACTTTTTGTAGGTTTCATTCTCCACTCGTAATAGTGTAGCTAATTTATGTATAATTAATGTATATGCATAGCTATGAATGAATGATTATTCATTCACCCAAACCCTACCCGTAACCCAACCCTGGCCGGCCTACCCTACCCGTAACCCAACCCTGCGGCCTACCCTACCCTACAAGATTGAAATTAATGTTATATAAATGGGTGCTGTGAATAAATGGATGAATAAGGTAAACAAAAATTAAATATCTAGAAAAAAAAACAACATAAGATTAATGGATTACGAGTGGTCGTCATCATCAGCATCAGCAGAAGAGGATGAAGAAGCATCTTCAGCAATGTTTGCATTGAAACTCTCCACTTCTTATGCACTCCCAGCTGCACTTAAATGCGCCATGGAACTGAACCTACTCCACCTCATCAAGAAATCCGGCCCCACCTCAGCTGTTGAGCTCTCCGCCCAGATCACGGCGGCGAACCCTCAGGCCCACCTCATGATCGACAGAATCCTCCATCTCCTCGCCGCCAACAACATCCTACGCTGCACCCTCCAACACGGCCACCGCCTCTACTCTTTGGCTCCAGTTTGCAAGTTCCTCGACAACAGCGGCGAAGCTGTCTCGTTCGCTCCTCTCTTTCTCCTCAACCATGACCCCATCTCCATGCAAAGCTGGTACTAATCAGTTTAATAATTCCTATATATATCATGCATGTCTATTTAATAATTTATTTAAGTAATTAATACTTGACGAATCCATAATTATTTGATAAGTAATAATATAAATTTGTAGGGACCATCTGAAAGATGCAGTAGTTGAAGGAGGAGTCCCCTTCAATAGAGCACACAAGGGAATGGGGGGATTCGAGTACGCGGCCAAAGATGCAAGATATAGCAACATCTTCAACCAAGCTATGTCCCAACATTCTACCATTATAATGACCAAAATTCTTCAACTGTATAAAGGCTTTGAGGGTGTAAAATGCTTAGTGGATGTTGGTGGTGGAACTGGAGCTTCATCACACATCATCTTATCCAACTATCCATCCATCAAGACCATCAATTTTGATCTTCCCCATGTTATTCAAGTTGCTCCACCTCACATGGGTACGCATCTCTATTTATATATAAATGTAAATTAGTAAGCACAGCAAATGAAATGAAAGACTAAAAAGTATGGTATTGATCATATTGTTTAAAGTAGTTGATGATTATATATAATAATGTGCAGGGGTGGAGCATGTTAGTGGAGACATGTTTGTCAGTGTGCCTCAAGGAGATGCCATTCTCATGAAGGTGACGACGCTAGCTAGCTCAATTTATAATTAACTCTAATTATTTATTCATACCACTATATACATATATTATTATTATTATTATTGGTGTGTGTTTGTTTTAGTTTGTGTGTGCAAATTAAAGTAGTAGCTAGGTAGTGTTCAGTTTTATCCATATATAATTTTAATATTTTCTTATATGTTTTGGTTAGTGGATAATCCATGATTGGGGAGATGAAGAGTGCTTAAGGATGTTGAGGAATTGCCATGAAGCTCTTCCTTGTAATGGAAAACTAATCATTATTGAACGCATTATTTCGGAGATTCCAGAAAAGGACGTCCCATCAGCAGATTCGGTAAACTTAGCTTTTGATGTGATTATGTTATCTTATTATGGAAGTGGAAGGGAAAGGACAGAAATGGAGTTTCAAGCATTGGCTAATGCTTCTGGTTTTAAAGGATTTCAGAAGGTTGCCTGCGCTTTTGGCTTTTGGATCATGGAGTTGTTCAAATGAAACCCATAATTAACATATATATATTTATTAATATTAATATCACTAGCAATATATTAATTAGTTGTCAAAATAATTTATTTTCTTAATGAGTCTATTACCATATAGAAACTCCATCGACCCAATTAATACCAAATTCAATTATTTATCTACATCAAGTATAATCGAAATCGACCTCAGTATTCTTTGACCAAATCCCTTTGGCACTATTTAATTGATCAATATGAATTCTTTCAGTTAATTATACCTATCGGTTAAAAAGTAGTACGACGTCTTCTAATTTTGCAAGGAATTTCTTATTTCACAAAACATTATAATCCTAAAAGGAATATCCTAAAATCAATTATAAAACAGCTGAAATCTTTATGTTTTTAAATTCCTAATTAAGCTAGCCTTAACAAATTTTGCCTCACTAGGGTATTATATCACCCTACTACTTATGATTGCTAATTGAAAATTGAAGAATGAAAATATATATGACTTCAAACATTATGTGCTCATGTATCTTTATTATTAATTAGTAGTATTTTGATTTTTTTGTATTATTTTATTTTATTAGTTTGTACCAACTGTGAAGATATATCCTGTAGATTATTAGACTTATTATGTATGAGATCATAGTCAGTACAGTAGCTTTAATTTAAATAGATGTGAGCATATGTGGAGCCACGTTCAAACTGTCAAACGACATCTAATAGTAGTAGAATTTTACACATTTTATTTATTTATTTTAATAAAAAATTGTTATCCAATGAAAAAAAAAATCAGACAAAATAAAACCTAATTAATATCACGCAAAGTAGCAATATTTTTAATATGTCTGTGTGTATACAGTAGCAATATCCAGGATTTCGGTTAGGTTGGGTTCAACAAATTAAGATGAAAAAATCGGATCCAAATAGCCCGCCCAAAAAGTCTGGCCAGTTATATTTATTGAATACATAATTTTTATTTTAGTGTTACTTCTTTTGTTTGTGTAATAATAAAAAAACGATTTTATTAAAATCCAGAATTGGAGATACAATGCTTTGGAAATAAAAATAATAAGTCGAGTCAAGGAAAACCCTCTTTCCGCAAGACGAGATACGCCCCGGCTAGTGCTCACGGTCCGGCGTATCGTCCCCAAAGATAAAACGACTTCGTCCTTTAGAATAGTAGCATCACAAACTCTAAAGGCCCCGACGAACTTGACGAGGGAGGGAATCGAGCAACTAATGAAGAACCTATAATCTAGAATGTAAATATGAAATGAAAAGAGAGAAGCGAGCTCAAAATTGGTGTGTTGAAAATGAGCTCTCAACCCCTCCTTATATAGCACTCAAGAGGGAAATGGAAAGGCACACCATTTAAAAGCACTATAATTGCCAAGGCAACCAAAAGCCTTCTCGGTGGTTGGAAACCAAAGAGTTGGCTATATCAAAAGCCATGCAATTAAGGTCATGTTGGATTTGGGCTTTACAAACTCTCAATTAAGCCAATTGGGCTTAGATAATGAGAAATAAATTCTCAATAAAATCATTCTCTAAATATGGCCCAAAAGCCATACATAAGCCCAAAACAATTTCAAAATCCAAATATAATACATTTCTCACTCACCGAGAAAATTGATTTTGAAACATGCCTCGACTATTTAATTCTCAAAGAATTAAATATACATTCGTCAAATTAATTAAGAACCCTACAAGTTCAAAATCAATTTTTACAACAATCCATCACATGAGTGAAAATGCATATGAATGAATGCAGACACAAGCTCAATTCTCGTGAGGCAATACCGCATTTGGAAAGATAACTTGTGGTTTTGAACCCTCCATAGTTAACACCATCAGGCATACCGGCGGACTAGTGGACGCGATGCCTTGAACTATTCCTCCTTAGTGTATACCGAGTCAATAATATTAACACAATACCACCTCGACCTCGTCAGTTCTCACGTTTGGGTCCGTTTCGGCCATGGACACCCTCTTTGGATTCATAAGTGATTATTCACATGAAGCGGCCCCAATTCTCACTTATATAAGTGACTTTTATCGAGTATCTTGCCATACTCCTTTACCAAGAATCATTAAAAGTCAAAAGACTTATCCTCACTACATTGCAAGTTTTCAACACTCATTTGCTTTCTAAGGAAGAGCCGAGTGTTAACAACACGAATTCATATAATTTAGTTTTCCCATTGAACCAAGTTCTTGGGATCTCCAGTCATCATGGTTAGGTTACCATTATACTCATCCTTAAGATGTGGATTTTAATCCCATTCCCTCTAGCAATATAACCATTTGATCACGATTCAAGCCTTTTGTTAACGGATCCGCTATGTTATCTATTGATCTTACATAATCAACTGAGATAACACCACTCGTGATCAACTCTCTAACGGTATTGTGACAACGCCGAATGTGTCGAGATTTACCATTATACAGCCCATTATGTGCTTGTCCGATAGCAGCTTGGCTATCATAGTGTATCACCACTGACGGTACAGGTTTCTTCCAACATGGAATATCCTCTAGGAAATTACGAAGCCACTCTGCTTCTTCTCTCGCTTTATCCAAAGCTATAAATTCAAATTCCATGGTGGATCGAGCTATACACGTCTGTTTCATTGATTTCCAAGAAATATCACCACCCCCACAACGAAAACATATCCACTCGTAGAGAATGAATCTCTCGAGTCAAATATCCAATTTGCATCACAATATCCTTCAAGGACAGGGGGATATCTCGTGTAATGCAAACCAAAGTTAAGAGTATACTTTAAGTATCTCAAAACTCTCGTCAGAGCTTTCCAATGTTCCTTGCTTGGATTACTTGTAAACCAGCTCAACTTATTCACAGAACACGCTAGATCCGGTCTATTGCAGTTTGTGATATACATCAAACTACCTATAACTCTAGCATATTCTTCTTGAGAAACAGGATCACCCTTATTTTTACTCAAGTGTACGTTGAGCTCTAAAGGAGTCTTAGCCGGCAGGCTATCAAATGCATTGAATTTATTTAGCACTTTCTCAACATAGTGAGATTGTGTTAAAGCAATTCCATCGAATGTTCTTAAAATTCTTATACCAAGAATCACATCCGCCAACCCCAAATCAACCATTTTAAAATTTATCTTTAACATTCGTTTTGTATCAACGATAACCTGATTATTACTCCCCATAATCAGCATGTCGTCTACATAAAGACACACAATAACAAAAACGTTAGGTGAGCCTTTAATGTAAACACATTTATCACACTCATTGATTTTGAAACCATTTGACAACATTACTTCGTCAAATCTCAAGTGCCACTACAAAGGCGCTTGTTTCAAACCATACAGGGAACGAACCAATTTGCACACCTTCTTCTCTTAGCCCGGTGCAACAAACCCCTCGAGTTGTTCCATGTAAATCTCATCTTTCAGTTCACCATTTAAAAACGCAGTCTTAAAATCCATTTGGTGCATCTCAAGATTGTGCAAGGCAGCAATCGCGAGAAGTTCACGAATAGATGTAATTCTTGTCACTTGATGAATAGGTATCAAAGAAATCATACCCTTCCTTTTGTTTAAAGCCTTTGACTACAAGTCTAGCCTTAAACTTGTCAATAGTGCCGTCAGGTTTAAATTTCCTTTTAAGGATCCATTTACAACCTAACGGTTTATGACCTTACGGGAGATCGGTCAACACCCACGTGTGGTTTTCCATTATAGATGCAATTGCACTATTGACAGCCTCTTGCCATAATGCAGCATTTGGGCCTGAGAGAGCTTAACTAATCGACTTTGGTTCTTCATCCAACATAAACGTGATGTAGTCAGGACCAAAATCTTTGGCAATTCTACCTCTTTTGCTACGTCTCGGTTCATCATCAACCGATGAGAACTCGTAGCCTCTTCAATAGTTCTTTTAGCATAACTATTTACAATTGTTTCATTTTTCTTATCCTTACAAGGATATATATTCTCAAAGAATATAGCATTTCTAGACTCAATCGTTGTACCTTCTTTCACGTCGGAAACCTCCGAGTGGTGAACAAGAAAACGGTACGCGCTACTGTTAAGTGCATGACCGATAAAGATACAATCAACTGTTTTAGGCCCAATTATAACTTGTTTCGGTAAAGGCACTTGAACTTTAGCCAAACACCCCCACACTTTGAGGTATTTGTACGACGGCTTGCGTCCTTTCCACATCTCGTAGGGAGTTACATCCTTACCTTTAAGTGGAATCTTATTCAAGATATAATTCACCGTCAAGACAGCTTCCCCCCACAGGTTCCGGGGTAATCCCGAACTAATCAACAAAGCATTCATTATCTCCTTAAGAGTACGATTTTTGCGTTCAACAACCCCATTAGACTGAGTTGAATATGGGGTTGTAGTTTGATGAATTATGCCACTTGTGTTGCATAACTTCTCAAACGAAGCAACATACTCTCCTCCTCTATCACTTCTCACAACATTAATCTTACGATCAAGTTGATTTTCTGCTTCCGATTTGAAGTTTTTGAAAGTTTCAATCGCCTCATCTTTACTTTTTATAAGATAAAGATAACAATATCGTGTGCAATTATCAATAAAAGTAATAAAATACTTTTTCCCACCTCTAGTTTGCACAAATTTTAAATCACACACATCCGTGTGAATTAAACCTATAGGTTCGGTGCTCCTTTCAACCGAGTGAAATTGTAGTTTAGTCATTTTGGCTTGAACACAAATTTCACATTTTCCTTGTGAATTAAATTCACCAACTTTTAGTAAATCTAAATTTACTAATCTTTTTATCACATTTAGATTAACATGTCCTAATCTACAATGCCATGAATCAGAGCACTCAAGCAAGTAAGAGGAAGTTGAAGCATTCTCATTATTCTCAAGTTTCGGTACACGGCAAACTGCCATTACATAAACAGACCATTGGAAAGAAAACTCTTTTCAAGAAAAGTACCAAACTTAGACAAAACAAACTTGTCAGATTCAAACACGAGCCTAAAGCCCTTACTAACAAGAATAGAACATGACACTGGATTCTTTCGGATGTCTGGGACATGCAGCATATCCTTCAACCTAAGCTCTTGACCAGATGTCAGTTTGAGCATGCAATCACCAACTCCGGAAATATCAGACGAGTCTTGATTGCCCATGTGAAGCTTCTTTTCCTCAACAGTTCGATACGTCGAAAATATAGTTCGATCCGAGCACACATGAATGGTAGCGCCCATGTCGATAAACCAAGCACGCGGATTTTCAACGTGGTTGACTTCAGAAACCACGGTGGCCAAATCATCCTCGTCCCACTTGTCTTTCTCGACCGCGTGGGCATACCGCTTAGTTGCCTTCTTTTTCTTCTTTGGACTAGTGCAGTCCTTCACCATGTGGCCCGGCTTGTCGCAATGAAGCATGTGCCTTCAAATTTTTGCGCAATAACTTTTCCCTTGCCTTTAGCATTAGGACAACCACGCTTTTTGGAGTTCTCGCCACGCTCCATCAAGGTGGCTTTCGCCTCGTCTCCAAGTTTGAACCTTGGATCACGTCTCCTACTGTCTTCTTCGATTCGAAGTTTGACAATAAGATCTTCAATCTCCATCTCACTCTTTTTATGAGTAAGATAGTTCTTGAAGTCCTTCCAACTCGGTGGAAGCTTCTCGATCAAGGCAGCAACCACGAATGGAGTCGGCAAAGCCATTTGCTCTGCTTGCATGTCGTGTAAAAGAATTTGAAACTCTTGCACTTGCTCCATCACGGATCGAGAATCGATCATCTTGAAGTCCAAAAAGTTGGCTACAAGAAACTTTTTCGTTCCCGCATCCTTGACACGGTACTTCTTCTCAAGAGCATCCCACAGCTCTTTCACCGTTTTTACACCGGCATAAACCGAGTAGAGAGTATCCTCTAACGGACCCGTTTAACACATAATTCTTCGCTAGAAAGTCGCCTTGATGCCAGACATTAGAGGCAGCACGAACGTTAAAGTCTGCATCCTCCGGTACAGCCGGAGCATCCTCACTTAAGAAGTTGGCAAACCCCAATGTTGTTAGGTAGAACAACATCTTTTGATGTCACCTCTTGAAGTCTACACCTGCAAGCTTCTCGGGTTTCTCCCTTTGAGGCAGAGCCCTCGAAAGAGGAGCCATCACCGACACGTTAGTCCCGGTAGAGGTATTGGCAGCAGCGGAGCCACCGATCAGAGTGGTGGCAACGGTGGTAGCGGCGGCGGTGGCGGCGGCAGTCGAGGCAGCAGCGACGGTATTTGAGGAAGTCGACATCTCCAAAGCAAAGTCGGTATCTCATCTTGCGATTGTAATAACAAAATAACGATTTTATTAAAATTAAGAATCGAAGATTACAATGCTTTGGAAATAAAAACAATAAGTCGAGTTGAGGAAACCCTCTTTAGAGTAGTAGCTCACGGTCCAACGTATCGTCCCCAAAGATAAAACGACTTCGTCCTTTAGAATAGTAGCACCACAAACTCTAAAGGCCCCGACGAACTTGACGAAGGAGGGAATCGAGCAACTAATGAAGAACCTATAATCTAGAATGTAAATATGAAATGAAAAGAGAGAAGCGAGCTCAAAATTGGTGTGTTGAAAATGAGCTCTCAACCCCTCCTTATATAGCACTCAAGAGGGAAATGGAAAGGCACACCATTTAAAAGCACTATAATTGCCAAGGCAACCAAAAGCCTTATCGGTGGTTGGAAACCAAAGAGTTGGCTATATCAAAAGCCATGCAATTAAGGTCATGTTGGATTTGGGCTTTACAAACTCTCAATTAAGCCAATTGGGCTTAGATAATGAGAAATAAATTCTCAATAAAATCATTCTCTAAATATGGCCCAAAAGCCATACATAAGCCCAAAACAATTTCAAAATCCAAACATAATACATTTCTCACTCACCGAAAAAATTGATTTTGAAACATGCCTCGAATATTTAATTCTCAAAGAATTAAATATACATTTGTCAAATTAATTAAGAGCCTTACAAGTTCAAAATCAATTTTTCCAACAGTTTGTATTTTTAATAAACAATTTAATTTCATCTCTCATTTTTCATTCTCCTAGCATAATTTTTTTTTAACAATTGATATATAAATTGATATTTATTCTCTTTTTTGTTGTTTTCTTTTAAATTTATCACATTAAAACTTTGTAAAATAATAAGAAGATAGAATTTAAACATTATTAATCAAATGATGGATTAATTGGATACTATATTTGTGTTTTACCTTCTATACTATAGTGTGAATTATGAGAATCAAATTCAAATATTATGTAACGAGTAACCATTAATTAACATATGCAAAGTAGCAATATTTTAACTTATAAATGTTGATCATCCCAGACTAACTCAGCCCACATATAACATTATCTAGATAAAGGCCAATCCAATTCATAAAATACCATAACACAACCAACCCACATGTACTATTCCAACTAGCATCTTATTTATAGCAGACAACATCAACATCAATAATTTGCTGTATTGTAGTGTACACCCTCCGTTTCAGCTGAGATGTCCCAATTTTCATTTTGAGACGTCCCAGCTGAGATGTCTCATTTCCACTTTTGGGTGGAAAATAAGAAAAAAGTAAGGTAATTGGAGAGAGAAGAAAGTGGGTAAATAGGAACTAAAGTGTTAAATTAAAATTGTCTTGATTTGCGGTGCGAAAAGTTATGGGACATTTAAGGTGGGACGGAGGGAGTATTCTCAGCCTCAGTCAACCAACCAAGTGATTGATAGCAATTATTCCACATCCTGTCACATTGACAGTCGCTCAAATCCACTAATATAAATGGAAATTCCTAACTTTGGGTCATGTACTACATGAATCTAGAGGTGTTCATGGTTACGGTACGGAACCGAACTGTCGGTTCACGGTTTTGAGAATTTGGAATCGGAATCGAACCGTCATCGCGGCGGTTCACAGTTCGAAACCGAACCATGTAGGACGGTTTCGGTTCCGGTTCCAGTTCCAAACCGCCGATTACAGTTTGGAACCGTCCAAAAAAATAATACTAATATATTTAAAAATTTTGAATATTTTATTTATTTTAATTACATACTTTTGCGTATCATCATTTAATTTCATATCACATAATTAACTTTGTAATGTAATAGTAGAATAACTACATTAAAATTTATTTTAATTTAATATTAACTATATATAATACGCATATAATGATATATTAATCAAAATGTAATAATAAAAAATTAAAAAAAGGTTTTATGTGTTATTATCTCATGAATACGTTAATTGAATAACTCGTTAAACACAAATACATTGATAAAATGAAATAAAATAATTAATCTATATAATTATAACAATATAAAATGAACACTAATAAATATGTATATAATATTAGGGTTTAATTAGGTTATCAACTAATTAAATTTTATTTTATTTAATTATTAATGTATTTGTAAGTTTAATATATTAATTATAAAAAATAATTATAAGAAATGACTATTTGTAATATATTAAATAAATTAAATTGGATAAAAAAAAAAGAGATACGGTTCCAAATAGACGGTTACGGTTTCGAACCGTCGGTTCACGGTTCCAAATTTTTGTAACCGTAATTGAACCGTCCTCTACATGGTTACGGGTCGGAACCAACCCGTCGGGTACTGTTATGATTCTCGAAACCGCCGGTTATGGTTTGGTTCCGGCGGTTCCGGTTCCTTTGAACACCTCTACATGAACCTGATATGCCCATTATATTCATTAATTCTGAAAATGACTTCTTGCAAACATATAGTAATCCCTCGTCCCGTTATTAATGACACGTTTTTTTTAGTCACGGGTATTAAAAAAGTGATATGTTGTGTGTAAAGTGGTGGATCTCGTAGACTAACTTTTTAAAAGTAAAATGTATCATTTTTTTGAAAATTAAACGAGTCATTATTATTGAAACAACTCAATATATATAAATAATTAATGTGAAGGAGGGAGTATTATTTAAATGGAAATTGGTCGATCCCCGTCTTAATTTGAGGATGTCATCATCATCATTCAAGTTCTTGATACCCTACATAATAACCCCATGCATGAATGCACTTAATTAATTAAACAAGTGGAGTAGTAGATATTTAATTTAGTCGCATCATTTAAGAAATTCCATGATCCAGATATCGCAAGCACAGCAGACTTTGAGGAAGTGTTTAAAGCCAGCTTGTATAGCCAAAGCGTGAAATTCCTTTTCTGTCCTCTCTTTGCCACCTGGATTAACAACTAACATTAGGACATCCAGTTGTTCTGCCAACCCATTCCCATTATTTGTGTCTTGAGTCAGAGGCAGTAAGCTGTCAGCAACAATCAGTTTTCCATTATCACCCAGTGCTTCATAGCAATTCTTCAACACTTTCTCACAATATCCATCGCTCCAGTCATGGCAAATCCACTGCACAACCCTACTTAAATTCATCACTCTTTCCACATAATATAATTTTATAAATAAATATCTTAATTACATCACCATTCAATTATATATGAAACTGACTTTTTATATGAGTATTTAATACTTCCTCCTTCCACCAAAATAGTTTACGTTTTGCCATTTTGGGATGTCCATGAAAATGGTTTACATTTGAAACTTTTTTTTTATAGTAAATAATGGACCCACCACATCCAGCACACACAAACTCAATTTAAAACAATACTTTAAGTGAGACTCAAACTCCCCTAACTACTCATAATTAATTTAAAACTATATATAAAGTGGGACCTATTAAAGTCAAAACACAATATTAAAACTCGTGTCGGGTCAAACTGTTAACCATTTTCATGGATGGAGGGAGTAGTATATATGGAAGAAGAAGCGTCTTCCCCTAAATTTATTAGTATGAAATTAAACACGTCGCTCCCTAAATCTGGGTATCTTTATCTACTTTAATATGTGATATATGTTTATGCTTATTTTAACATTAAAAATCAAATCTGACCTTCATAAAAATAGCATCGCTTTAGGCACACTAGCAAACATGTCACCGCCAATATGCTCTATCCCTGCAAATTAATCAGCAAAAGCATGCATGTAAGCCCTTAGATGCATGAAATGTGCATGTAAGTACACACACATATATATATATACGTACCAGGAAGAGATGGGGCGTCTTGGATAACATGAGGCAAATCAAAATTGATGGCCTTGTTGATAGATGGATGCTTTGAAATGATCATCTTTAATGAGGCACCTCTACCACCACCAACATCCACTAGTGTATCAACACCCTCAAATCCATTGTATTTCTCAAGAACTGTCTTCATGAAGATCGTGGATTGGTCTTGCATAGCTTGATTGAAAATGGTATTAAATCGAGGATCAGTAGATGGGTATTCGAATGCATTCATACCGTGTGCCCTCTCGAATGAACTTCCTCCATTCATAACTGCATCTTTTAGATGATACCTGCACTTTACAAAACAAATTAACATATGAAATAAAATAAGACTTTAATTTGATACTTTTAATTAACACATATCATCCAACGCTAGTTAGTTATTACCAGCACTCAATGAAGACTTTGTCCTGAGCCAGGAGAGCTATAGGGGCGAGGGAAACCCCATCCTCGTTTCTAGTCAAATATTTGCACAGCGGCGCCGCCGAGTAGCGCCGCTCACCTCCGCCGTCGGGAAGGGTACTGCAAGTGAGCATGGAATTGGCGGCCAAGAGCCGGAGGATTCTATCGATGATGGCGGCTGCTTCTGGATTGTAGGCCTGAATCTGAAGGGCAATTTGGGAAGCAGAAAGTCCTCCTTCCCCAGCCATTGTTATAAATTGAAGAAGATTGAGCTCCACCGCCAATTTCAACGCCATCGGAAGCACTGAACCTGTTGCCAATTTCATCGCCGCTACGAAATCAGATTCACCATCTTCCATTATATTGCTTGAATCCATTTAATTATTCCGGTGAACAAGCTGATTTCAACTCTGAGAGCTACTACAAATACATATATATATGTATAGTTTATACTAATAGGTATGTTGTGTTTGTTTGATAAATTTATTACTTGAAAATGTACGATAAGAGTATAATTAGCTTTTAAATACTTCTTTTTTATCCATCCCTCCTATCAAAATTATAAATTATCATTGTTTTTCTCCATTTCACACTAAAGAGGAATAATTTTATCAATCCAAATATAGAGTGATAATATTATCCTTCTTTAAAATGGGATGAAAGAGAAAAATAATAATAAATTTATAATTTACATAAAAGAGTGGATTAAAAAAAAGAATTTTAAAAATTAATTATATTTTTATCCTGTATTTTAAACAGTTAAATTATCCATTAAACAGAACACAGCTGCGTACTGTAGCAGTACTTTTCAGCATATTTAAGCCAAAACTGTCGGTGGGTGCTATTGGAGAAAGTGGGACCATGCATGCACATGTTAAGCTATAAAAAAGCCTTTTGTTTTTTTTTTAAATAAAAAAAAAAGCCTTTTCTCCTATATATTTTGAATGTGTGAATTAAAATATGATCAATTACAGTAATACTACTAAAGTACTCATAAATTAAGGCCTCTGTAGTAGGTAAGTTAAGCCTAAAACTAGTTACTTACTTGGGTTTAATTAGTATGTTAGTTAAGTCTAAGATCACTTACTTATTTTAGCTTAATAATTAATTAGTTTGTATCCAAATTTATGAATATGCAGATTCGTAAGATTAACAAAATCCAAAATTTTACATTGTTTCGCTATTACTTATTAATTAAACCGTCCTATCTTTCCTAATAAAATAATTTCGTCAACTTTCCGCTATTTATTTTATTTTAAATTATTTATTCAGCTTCAGCATGCCAAATTAATGAGTCATAACTCATAAGTTGGCCTGTAAAACAATAAATCCAATCCTAGGCCCAATTATATTCAATTATTAAAGCCACTAAGTTTAATACTTTTCTGTTCATGTAGACTTATCATGAAAGCCCGTTAAATTATTAAGATCCGGTCATATTTATTTTATGCTTTAGCTTTATTCAATTCATCCTCCCCTTAGATGAATCATTTCATTTAAATAGTACATTTCAGCATATTTTAATTTTTTTTTTCTTGATTTTTAACTAACTTGACTTATCTCAACTCACCTATCAAACAATCCCTTAAATATTTGCACCAATCATGTGACAGGAACGTGATATTGTAACAAATTCCTAACCAATCAAGTATATAAATAAAAAAGAAAACATTTAAGGAAATAAAATGTTTAAATAATCTAGACAATCTAATGAGAAAAATAAGTTTAAATAACCGAAACCAATAGAGTATATAAAAAAGAAGTTAAGATATAGAATCATGATTTTCTTAATGATCCAAGAATCTGCCATCAACAAAGCAAATATAAATATGATGACAATTGTGATAATTCCTGACAACCACACATGCACCCGTCTCCCGCAATCAAAACAAATCAAATTATACAGGAAAATAAATTATTTATAGATGTTTTGAGTAGTTGCAACCCAATAAAAGAAGAAAATAAAATAAGAGATGGTGAATGGTGAGGCTAGAAATAAAGAAGAAAGGAAGAATCTGGAGAAAAGGAAGTTGAAGCAGAACGAAGGTTGGTGACGAGGAAGTGGAGTTGTAAACAAGGCATACGTAGCAGCAGATGTTCTCTGGTTCTCAACACCGCCCAACTGTACTCTTCCATCATTTCCACCATTTTCCCAACCTTCATCATCTCTCTCTGAATTAGTTAGAATGGGTGGTTGTGTTGTGTGATATAGTAAGGGGGAAATAATCAAGGAGGTTGGGATTGCTTACATATTGACAGTTTGAAACTTGAAGAAACTTGTAGGGATTGCTTTGCTTCCAGATTGATGTTTTAATTTTGTTATGTAACGTGCGTGGCCATAATTTGGTCTTCACTTGCATTCAATGACATCATTATTTAACCTCCGACTATTGCCCTAATCTTTTCTTCTCACTCACCAACCATTTCAATAAGAGAAATTGAACCGGGCCATGCTGGCCAACAAATTAGTCTGGCTGATTTCTTATGAGGTGCTTATAAGATTTCTAAAATGAGGAATTATTTTACCAAAAATTATAAACAACAATATGCTTTCATCAATCGGGTTGAGATAAATTTGACACAAAGGTATTTTCAAATATTACGAAAATGAAATGAAAGCGTATCATTTATGGGAAATGTAAAAAAGACAAGTGTTCGTTCATAAGTTACATTATTAGGAGAGATATAAAACATTAAAAATATTAATGTTACTTTTCTGTTAACAAGAAATATTTAGTTAGATATTTGTTGTGACAAAAATGACAGCATCTGGGGTGGTGGCGCAGTTGGCTAGCGCGTAGGTCTCATAGCTTCTGAGTTATCCTGAGGTCGAGAGTTCGAGCCTCTCTCACCCCATGAAGTTTTTATTTATTTATTTATAATATTAGTCATTTTTAAAGTATGGAAAATACTGTAAATTCTTAAGGTGACGAGATATTATTAAAATTGTATGATGAATTTAGAGTTACCATTTTGTTTTCCTTAGAGTTGCTAGGCATCTCCAGGTATCTAAATAGAGTTCTTGTATTTTTTATTCATATATTTATATTCTAAGTGCTCAAAATTTCTCTCCAATTTGTCTATAAACCTCTTTTCATATATACTCACATCACAAGTTCTTCACTCCCAACCCAACATTCCTACAATAACATGCAACTAATATGAGTATTGTTTTAAGAGCTAAAAGCAAATAAAAACAATCAAAAGGGGGGAAATAAAACGAGAAGTTATAAGAGATAAGAGGTAGGTATTTTTCTCATTATTCACTAATATAATGTTATAGAACGAGGGGATGAGAAGACCAGAGAGGTAGAAATCATATGTGGCTGTTATTCATTGAATTCATTATTGTGTTCGAAAATACTGGTAATTCCATGTCATCATTTTTTTTTGCAATATAACTCGTGTGTGTTTTTCTCTCTACTTGCATCTTATCATCAAATATAATTTATACCATATCAATTATATAGTGGCAAATTTGATACAAATATTACAGATGAAGTTAAATTTTATATAGTGTTAAAGATAATTTTTTTTTAGTTGTTGTGACTCTTGAGAATGGGCTTTTATCAATAATGGATCCGGAAATATTACTTTTGCATTCGCTTATGTTTCTAAGAAAAAACATCTGTATAACTAATTAAAAATATACCTCATATGTAATAGAGTGCAAACCACATGAAAATGTGAAACAAATAATCATTTGTTCCTTATAAGCAAGTTTGATGTGATGATTTTAGGCTTACTATGGTATGCTTATAGAAGGATTGCTGGACTTTCTTTCTTCTTTTTTGAAAACACTAAAAAATTATATTAATGAATTAAAATATCGGAAATATGATTGATCACATAATCTGAAAACTTAGTTTGCATATTTGACAATTATCCCTTCCCATAGGAATTAGGATGAAATATATTATCGATTGAAATAATTCATGATGGGCCGAGAGAGATATTCGAGCCCACTTTTACTGACCTAATTGTTCGAGTATCCAAAATTACCCTTATTCGCAACTCGTATATAAGCTTCGCGCTAGGGTTTATTAGTTTCTTCGCAGCTCGAATACACTGAAGAGGGAGAGAGAGGAGAGATAGTCAGGCTGTGAGAAAGACGCGCGGCCGGAGGTTCTCACATCCGTTTCCAACATGGTTAGTTTCTCGCTTTATATTATGATAATGTTATAGCTTCATAATCGATCAACCTTTCGCATGCTCAAAGATTTGGTTGTCCTGATTATCTGGTAGACACTATTGCCTTAGAGATCATCAGTAATGCGTATATAGGAAAACGAGTTGAAATAATATGGAAATTTACTTCTCATTGTAGTGAAATTTGTGTTAGCATATTGCACGATAACTGTAGTAGATTGATGTGGCTAAGTGAATATTTGTGCTGGATACTGTTGTTAGTTTGTTAAACTGTCTGATGTATATGACCAGTCATATCATGAATTTTCTTTATTTGTAACTTATAGTGAGATCTAGTACACTTCTGATGTGAGATACATGCCTAGTTCTGTTTATTTTAAAACATTCATTTGTCTAAGAGTCCTCCCCAATTCTTGGTAAGTTGCTATAACTAATTGTATTGTGATGCTGTTTTGAACTTCAGGCGAGAGGTTTGAAGAAGCACTTGAAGAGGCTCAATGCCCCCAGTCATTGGATGTTGGACAAGCTTGGTGGTGCTTTTGTAAGTAATTGTTAATTATTGTTGGATTGTATTGCAAAGTAGTGGGGTTTGTATTTTAATTATCCCAAATCATCTGGTACAGGCTCCCAAACCATCATCTGGACCCCACAAATCCAGAGAATGCCTGCCATTGATTTTGATTTTGCGAAACAGGCTCAAGTATGCTCTCACTTACCGTGAGGTCATTGCTATCTTGATGCAACGTCACATTATGGTTGATGGAAAGGTCAGGACTGACAAGACATATCCTTCTGGTTTCATGGGTATGGACTCCTATCTTTAGATCTATTTACATGTACTTTCTGAACATGATACGAAATCTTGGCTCTTATAACTTATTTCTGTTTGAAAAGCCACTCATTACATGATTGATGCGATTATGTACCTCGCTTGTATGATTTCTGTACTTTGTTGGGTTATATTATGCCACTTTTATTTGTAAATAAGTTTGAATAAATAATTAATACAATTTCGTTTCTTTACTAGATGTTGTGTCTATTCCAAAGACCAATGAGAATTTCCGCCTCCTTTATGATACCAAGGGTCGATTCAGACTGCACTCTATTAGGGATGAGGAGGCTAAGGTACATTTATGTAATCATTGTTTTGTTTAAGTTGAAGACTGAAGTATGTTTGTGTAACCACTCATAAATACATGCTAGTTACTGTATCAATATGCCGTCAGAACTAATTCCATATATGTTTTTTAAGAGGAACTCACATTTGATTCTCAGTGAGAATCCCCTTGATTGGTTAAATAATATGTTACAACGCACATATTTGTTAGCACCTTAGTGTATCATGTGTTTTGCAGTTCAAGTTGTGCAAGGTTCGTTCAGTTCAGTTTGGGAAGAAAGGTATTCCTTACATCAACACGTATGATGGAAGGACCATACGTTACCCAGACCCTCTCATCAAGGCTAACGACACTATCAAGTTTGATCTTGAAAGCAACAAGATTGTTGATTTCATCAAATTTGATGTTGGGAATGTTGTCATGGTGACTGGTGGTAGGAACAGGGGACGTGTAGGAGTGCTCAAGAATCGTGAGAAGCATAAGGGAAGCTTTGAGACTGTCCATATTCAAGATGCTACTGGCCACGAGTTTGCAACCAGATTGGGTAATGTGTTCACAATTGGTAAGGGTACTAAGCCATGGATTTCACTTCCAAAGGGTAAAGGTATTAAGTTGACAATCATTGAGGAGGCAAAGAAGAGGCAAGTTCAAGCGGCTGCTACAGCTTAATTGATTAATTCAGTCTTTCTAAATTGTTTAGAAATTAGTACCTATGAGATGCCATCATTGGTGCTATTATAGGATGTTTTGCAGCAAATTTATATGTTCCCAACCTAAGTTTTGATCTTAGTATTGTATTTCATCTTGATTGATTATCTTGTCTCGGATATTTGCTGACAAATTTGATGAAGTTTGAGATTGCACCCACCTCTTGGTTTGTTTTTTCTTGTCTCGAGTATTTATAAAACCTCATGCTTAGAAGCCATCAGTTTTGATATCCTTCTGCACATGAAGCTGTCTTTGATCAGCTTTATTCCCGATTTTGTACAACTCAATCTTGGGTTCTACAATGCGAATGATATTGGTGTCTGATGATGCATCACTTTTGCTTGAATATGCATCATGGTGTTGTATGTTTTAGACATTTCTTCATTTTCTTCAGCCACCAGCATGGCATGATTTATTTTTGTAAGAAGATGCGATGTCCAACTATGTATGAGTTCTGATTCTATTTCATGGATTCAACGATACAAGACAAGGGCAGTTGAACTCATGTTGGTAAGCGATACAGTCTAGGAGCAGAACCCTCAACACGAGTTACAATCCAAAGGGTCCCAGGTGAAAGAACAATCTAGTATTGGAGGAATTTTCATCTATTTTTCTTTAGTATGGGACCCCTTCAAATGCAATCATCGAAATGCATGAACTAATTCGTTGTATTAGAAATTGCCATTTCTATACAATAATGAGAAATATGATACCATTTCTTAATCAACCTTATTTCAGTGACCGGTAAAGCTAATTATGACTTTAGTTGGCCGGCCTTGTGTTACGGGATGAAACTTGTGCCACACAAAATTTTCTCAATGCATGCTTTTACTTGCTTACTTGGACAACAACTAGTTTCGTTCTGCCATGAGCTCATTAGGAAACGGCATCAGCACCCAACCAACTTACCCAAAGTCGCCTTAGACATTCATTGACGTTGCTCAATGTCATCCCACATTCCCTCATTATAATCTCTCACTATTTGGGGCGAAACTATTGTTGGCCGATCATCCATCAGAGTCCCGTGAGTTACCCCCGCCCATGCATGAGCCGCACTAGGAAAATACGCGCGGCGTAACACTTGCCCCCTTTCCATGACGTTCGGCATAACTAGGGTTTTTGTCATCTCCTCTGTTCTGTTCACACACTCGACGAGATGAAGACCCTCAGCCACGTCCAGAATTTGATTCACGGCATTAGCAAGGGTTTCCATTACAAGAAGAGGTTTGTTTACGCTCACTTTCCCATCAATGCATCCATCACCGGTACCACTGGCACAGCCATTGAGATTCGCAATTTCCTTGGCGAGAAGAAGGTACCAATTTTTTTGGCGACACCTTTTTTATCTGATACGTTCAAATTATATTTATATCTGTCAAGTTCCTCGACACACGTATGCTGCATCTGTCAAGTTCGTTTGTTTTTCGGATTGAAGAGTTTATATCTTATCAGGATGTACGAGTGCATATTTCTGATGATCTTGAATTACAATAGCCAATTTTGAGTTGCCTACAAAGTATGTGATCTCATCTAACATCCATGTCTCTATTAGTGTAGCAGCTCTTGTAATGTCTTCTTTTTTATCACAATGAGTTCAGAGTTCAGACATAGGATTGACTGCATCTCAAGTTTGGCAGGATATATGCTACACAAATCAATGAGAATATCTAATTTCTGATTCATAAAAGGAATAAAATTGCTTATGAATTTGAAAACAGAAAACTGATTACTTTGTAGAATGAATATAAAACAAAAAACTAATTGTCTATTGCTAGAACTTTGATTCATTACGCCTAATAACATAATGGTAAAAACACACACCTACAAGATAGTTATTGTTTAATCTTTTATCATCAGATTCTGAACCTGATTGTTTGAAACAGCTTCTGCTGCCTCTTTCTTTTCCTCCTCCTTTGGTACAACCTTTTCTGCTACCTCTTCTTTCTCCTGCTTTGGTACAACATTTTCTACTACCTCATGTTTCTCCTGCTCTAGTACAATTGTTTCTTCTATCTCTTCATTCTTTCCGTTTGGCACTATAGTTTCTGCTACCTTTTCTTTATCCTCCTTGGGTGCTTCTTCAGTTTCTCCTACCTCTTTCTTCTCCTCCTCGGGTACGACACTTTCCACTACCACTTTCTTCTCTTCCTCCGCCGGTACAACACCTTCTGCTACCTCACATTTCTCCTCCTTGAGTGGCTCTGGAGTATCAGCTTTAGCTTCCATTGGCTTCTCCTCAGCCGGAACAACGACTTCCTCGGTGATTGGTTTCGCTTCTGTGGTTTCCGGTTCGGAGACACCTACCGGCTTACTTTCATTGTTGACATCTCCATATTTCTTCTCCTAAAACAATCCACAACCAAGAAAGACGTTAGTTAACCAGAGGACCAACTATCATTAAATGCATAAAATTGTGATTCTTACCAGTGTTGTATCTGGTGCAGGCTTGGGTGAGTCAAGGGGGATCTCAGGCGGGGCGTGTGGCTTTCTGACGGCAGGAGGAGGCACCTTCCTAGTGTCCAAGTCCTTGGGTTTGCTCGCGCAGCCTCCCATGATTTACTTCCAAACTCCGGAGCTAGGCGAGCTTAGAGACTGGACAAGGGATATATGATGAGAAACTTCAACACAGTTTTTTTTCTTTCCTCTTTTTATTATTCAAATATTACCCTTTTTTCCTCCTCTCTTTTGGTTTTCTGATATGAGAAAATGGTATGAGTCTATGTAGAGGTGGTACACAAACGTGCAGGCCTGTCTGTGTTCACCTTATTATTATCGTTGGCACACCTTAACTTTAGTTGCTTATTTGTCTTATATTCTTCTACAAGTGGGAGGCCTTGTTTACAGGTTAGTTATGACCGTTAAAACACTAATATTTGGCTGTTGGTATAGCTTTCTAGTTCTCTAGTTCTAGTTCTAGGTTGAGTTGGAAGTTGGAACAAGGAGTCTTATTTATTTATTCCATTATTATTAGATAATTAATCCCCCAAACTATTGATAAGATTTAATTTAGAAAAGTGTGGAGCCATAACAAAAATAATAGCTCTATGATTAGTTAATTATTCTAATAATCACTTAAACGTAATATGATCAATTATTTATATTCATCAAAATAAATAACATGATATGTGATTTCTTCAAATTTGATAAAAACAAATAATTAATTATCTGCAAAGGCGTGAAATGAATAAACTTGCAAGACATAACACGTTTGAAAAAGAAAAAGAGAAATTAGTCGGAATGATTGACTTATTGTGAATGAATAAATCGAATAATTTATCCTTTGGGTGGAATAAAAAGCAAAAATATGTAATTTTGTATTAATTGAATTAACTGGATTGTGAATGTATTAAATTAATTGTACATTACATAAATAACAACGGACATATTTATGTGTACTTAAATAAAGATAAACATGTTTATACTTAATGAGTTAATGTTTAATATTAAACCGAATTATGTGAGGAACTATCGTGAACAATGCAGGTTTAGTCGGACAAACATGTACTAGTTATAACTTTTTTTTCCACTAGAAGTAGTTTAATTTGACAAAAAAATTTCATATATTTGGTCAAATAAAATCACTTTTAATGAGACCGAGTAAATAGTACATTTAACATGAAATTAAATAATAATCACAATATACTACTGGTTTGTAAACTGCACATCTTCCCCACCTAATACTAACCATCGCACGCAATAACTAATATATTCAGATTTTAAAAATTGAAATATTTAAGAGAATATTACTTTCATAAATTAATGTTACAAATAAATTGTTTTGCCAATTTTCATTGGTGAAAATATTTCTTCTCATTGTCAATTACAATTACATTGTCCGAACTCACCTAAGCACGGGTAATACTCGTAAGAATAATTCTTTTAAAATAATAATGCAATATTAATAGAAGCTTTGCTTAATTTGGAGGATATCAACTTTCATAAAATAGAGAAGATCTTAAAATAGAGAAGATCTTCTATAAGGAAAATTGAACATTAAAATTCATATTAAACAATAATTATATTAAGTTAATATTTATTTTGAGCGATAAACTAAATTGATAAAATATAAGATTGTTATTTAATTTAAGTGATAAGTTAAATTGAAAAAACATATATTATTATTTGAAGGAAAATATTATTTAATTAGTTTAAAATTTAATAATCATCCTTTAATTAGGAGGGGAGAAGAATAAATTCTAGTATTTTTTTTGTAGAATTACCTAATCTTTGAGACAATAAAAGAAAGGAATCAGTCCAACTTTGCCAGCAATGCGTTGTGAGGTATTCTTCTTTAACAAGAAGTTGGAGAACAAACGCAGAAAACAAACAAAACCCCCAAATCGTTTTTCACGAACAAAAGAAACCCTAGAATTCGAATTCTCTTGCGCCCAAATTCTTTTTTTCTGTAGTAAATAAATAAATATAGATCGATTAGGGAGCAGTGGAGAGGCGATCTTCAGATCGTCCCTTTGAAGGTCGCAGAAATGACGTTATTGACCGGGAAACGACCTTCAGTTTTCATCCTCGCCGTTCTCCTCACCATCTTTCTCGTCCCCACCGTGCGATCCGATCCTGATTTTCTCAAATTGCCGTCTGATCGGACAGAAAACGACCTCTGCCCGTTGAATTTGGAGCCGGATGTTTGCCCCGTCAAATGCTTCCGTACCGATCCGGTTTGCGGGGTAGACGGCGTAACCTATTGGTGCGGCTGCGCGGAGGCCCACTGTGCGGGAACGCGTGTCAAGAAATTCGGGTTCTGTGAAGTCGGCAACGGCGGGTCGGGTCCCGCTGGCCAGGCCCTTTTGTTGGTGCACATTATATGGCTAATATTGCTCGGGGTATTTGTATTATTTGGGCTTCTCTGATCTGAGCTCTTTCGTCTGTAACACTTCTTATATTTCAATTTGAGGTTAGAATTTGATTCTTATTTTTATCTTCTTTTCGCGATCTATATTCTTATGTACTAACATGAGATGAGGGATTATCTGTTTCGGATGTTTGTATTCTTTGTAGTGAAGAATGATTCAAATTCTTTTGTGTATAAGTGCTTTTGCAGGCTTGCTATCTTGAATTCTTGATCATCACGTTCATTTCTTGCTAGTTCTTAATGGTTTGTTGTGTTGGTTCTTGAAATACCATCATCTTTTGGTTTGAGTTGTGTTAAATTTAGCTGTTTGAAGGGGCTTTGTATATGAATCATGACTCATGTTTGTTCCTTTAATTGTGTCAAGTTTGTTAATAAGGCGATGCAGAGATAATATATTTGGTTGGAATGATGAATCGAGGATATGATCCTCATTCTCGTATGAAACTTTTCTGAATCTTTGTAAGATAATTTGCCAGATAAGTAAATATGATTCGACAACAGAATTGATAATTTCAGTTCTAAAAGCATTAATGAAGAAAAGACTTTGCATAGAATGAATGATGAATGACTAATGAGTGGTGAATGGTGTTACTGTTACCGACTGATTCAACAATTCGAGCTGGACTTTCATCTGAAAGAAATATAATCTCACCCTCATGTTTTATCATCACGGATTACTTGTGTTTTAATAAATTTTAAATTGAAAACTAATTAATATAAACACATCCTCTTTTTTGTTGATGTGTTGCCTGCAACTGCAAGGACATCAAATTGCAATTCAATGATTAAAAACACGTTTTAAAATTACATTTCATTTCTACTACTAATATTCATCAGTATAATACTAACATTAGAAAGAAATAAAAAAAGTACACGGACACACACAATCGATAAGTAGTATTATATTAAAATCGTTTTGCCCACTTAATTAGACTCATTTGCTTTTGACACGCATATCAATATTTAGTTATAATAAGTTTTGGTAAGATAATTTTGTGCTTTTAAAATTTGCTAAATAAAAAAATATGTTTAATTAAATAAGATAATTTAATAAGGAAAATGAGTCTAATTAAGTGAGATGGAAGGAGTATAATTTTGAATATATATTCTTAAAAGGGAATCCCATTTTGAAATATTATATTTAATAAATGGATACTGTACTGAAAAATGAGGGCAGCCCATACACTAGCGGCATCAAAGGTTATAAATAAGATCGCTCGGCATAGAGCCTTTATGTTCTTTATGGTGTGTCTTGTGTGTTCTTGGGATCCATCATTTTTTTTACAATTGAAAACACTTAGTTTGAGGCTCCCATTTCTTTCATTTCTAATATAAATTAATTTTACTTTTAACTTTAAACAAATTTAAAATATAGAAAATAAGTAACGACAATTCATAAAATAGTAAATTTAATTAAAAAAAATAAAAATTACACGAAGATGTAGCTTTCAGAGTTGTTGCTCATTACACATCTTGTAAAGTCATATTTCATTTATTTTTAAAATTGGAGAAAGCAAAAATTGTCGAATAGAAGGTTAAAAAAGTAGAGTGAAAATAGTGAAAATGAAGCGTTGTAGAAGTATTATAGGTGTAAATACTGGTAGACCGGCTGACGTGCATCTCCTCCTCTCCGGAATGGGCTTCAACTCTCGAGCAACAAGTCTCAGTCCATGAGTTGAGCTCCGCTGCTCTCATAATTTCTCCAAAATCATTTTCAGTTAAATCCAACTCCCCCTACCCTACCCTACCCCACCCCTTACCCCCACCAAAATAGAAAACAAGTAGTAATCGATTTGATCAAAATCCCATCCCCACTTCTGATAACTTTGTCGTGGAGTTGTACATCTCGATATGTTTTCCCATTTTTTTAATTTCTTCTTATGACTTTGATGCACCGAAATCTACACTGAACATCACCATACTCTATTAAATATTCATTTATTTACCTCACTCTCTGCTCAAAACTCTCTACTGTACCTCCAGTCTCCGACCCACCACCATCACCACATTCTTTCTCACCAAAACTACTGAATGTCTGCACCTCTGCCCAATATTAAATCCATCCTTAAATCAATTTCAACAACTCAACAAAGAATTGCACAAAGTCAAATTCGACTACCACGCTTCTGTTTATCTTCTGCTCATTCTTTACTCTGTGTCCCGAGCGAGCCGATTTCACTGCCCCGTTTGACGATTACAGGTAAAGTTTTACTTTTTAATTGATGGGTGTGTTTTGTTTTTCCATAAATTATGTATGGAGCTTCTAATTGATTATTTGTGATTCTCTTTTTTTATGGGATCATTGGAAATGCCTTGATGTGAAGTAGAAGATAACTCAATGTAGGTTCTTTGGAAAATATATTGGAGCGGCGAACATATCAGGATATATGAGATCTCAACTCTCAATTCTTTAAAAGTGTTTATATTTGATAAGTTTAGTGAATGTAGTTCTGTATGTGACTGGCTTTGTTCTGATAAATTGGATCTAACATATAGATGATAATCTGTGAATCAGGTACCAGTGTTTAAAGTAAACGCAAATTTGTAGTTTTGCATATTGATAGGATGTAGTCCCAGTAGCTCGGCCCAAGAAGCCCAGTAGCTCGGCCCAGTAGCCTAGTAGCTCGGAAGCCCATTACCTCGGCCCAGAAGCCCATCAGCTCGGCCCAGAGGCTCAGAGGCCCAACAGCCCGGTCAAAACCACCACTCCTGATTTGGCGCCTCTCCAACCGCAACTGTCATTTGGAAAGACTATAAATACTAGTTCCTAAAACTAGAGTAGGGTTCGCTTTCATACATACTTTTTATTGTAATTGGTGATCTGATTATATTAATACCAAACCTCTCCCCGTGGACGTAGATCTCGTTAACGATCGAACCACGTATATCTCGCGCTCATAATTCTCATTCTCTCATCGTAAACCCATTCTGAAAAACCAAGATCGATCACATATGTTGTTGCAGCTATTGCAAGTATAATTTACTGATTCTCAAGTTTACGACCATTTAATACTAAACTATCTGAAGAACTCACAGTTGAGAAACATTTGGTTGCTTGCAAAAAACTGTTTAGCATCCTTTGAAAGTGAGAGGATTATATTTATATAAGATAACAATTAACTTTTAAAAGCTGCACATCTGAGGTCGAATGGAAGTGTTATTGAACCAGCTATCCATGTTGAGACTTAGAACCGTATCATTCTTGAACATGACAAGGTTTTTGGATGGTATTAATAAGCAAACATGGTGTAATGTAATGCATGCCAAAAGCATTCTCTTATAATGTATCATGTTGTACTGATTGACTTGGGTGAAATTTCTCGAAAGTGAATGCTTTCAAGTCTATAGAAGCACACTGCTGCATGTTTATCGTGATCCAAATGCTAGCTCCTGACTGTCTCTTAGTGATTTGCAGTTTGGTTTATCTGGTAAATGTATGATCAGCTGATTGCAGTACACTTTGTTATTTTATTATCTATTAATGGTAATTTGTGAGGATATCTATGTTTAACTTATTTGTTAAAGTTAATTTACAATTCATGTTTTATATATACAGGAGTGCAATTGCTTGTCCGACTTCTAAGAAGAGCTCGTGTCTTCTGATTTTATATATCTAGGTTAGTTTTTTTATTTTATTTTTTTTGCAAACTTGCAATTTGATGCTCAATTCCGTAGTGAAATTATACTGATATAAATATTCATATCATGAAAGGCATCAATTCTGATGTTAGTTATCATATTATAAGATAATTAGTCTCACCTTGCTTTATTTTTTTTCAACGTTAGCGGTAGTGTCAAATTGAAACAAACTGAAAGTTTATCATTAGCATTGCTTAAAGAAAAAGAAAAAAAGAATTTCAAAAATTGCTAAAGGCTTGACCTTTTCGAGAAAAGGTTTTAATTGATTACTGATTAGCATATAAGTTTTGGTTGAAATTAGAACACATGCAGTTTCATAGGTCTTGAAAAATAGAAAGATAATAAATTGCTAAAGGTGGGTCTCCAATTTTTATGTCGCGCCACCATCAGCATACGGACCAGAGAGAATCAGTAATGTTTCAGGAGAAATTAGTACAAGAGGCTGTGGATACACATCTTGAAAATGGAATCCACCAGATCTTCTGTATGCAATCAAAAAAATGCTTCATAAATAGTTCAAATTATTGTGTATTAGTTATTATCTTTACTGTGACCGCCGTTTCTGTAAACACATACTGATTCAAGAAATGTTGAATGCATGTCTTTTAATGGTTTGGAGAAGGAACTGGGAGAATCAGAGCATTTACAATGGGGGATGATAGTCCTAGAACAGATAGTTCGACTGATGCTGACACAGAAGATAAGAATTCAAGGGTAATATCCATGAGGTTTTAAACTAGAGTTGGCAAATTTTATTTCTCATATGTTTTGGGGTGTATCCATGACTTTTATTTTTGATCAAGATAGTCAGTTAAGTACTGAAATAAAAATTTGGTTGTTCCTTCTGCAGTTTCCAAACAGTCAACTACAGCTTTTAGTTGCTTCGGATGGCAGTGATAAATCCAGAGATCAAAAGGTCTTTGAACTATTCATTTTAGCAGTCAGCATATGCATTTGTTTTTATTGAAGTGTGTGATCTCAACTACCTCCCACAGACACTGCGTAGGCTTGCCCAAAATCGCGAAGCTGCAAGAAAAAGCCGCTTGAGGAAAAAGGTTAATATTTTATAGCAGCCATCTTTTACTGAACATACTTACTTCATATTCTTGCATATAACTTGTTGGTGCTTCATTCTTCATTAAAGTGTAGTTCTATTAGTATCTAGGCAGTTTTCATGATTAGTGGAACTTATACATTGGATTTTACATTTACAACTGTATGCCTTTGCAATATATATCATTCTATCAGTCACCATTAGCTATGCTTCATAATTGTTTTTTTTTTTAATTGGGAGTTGTTGAAAGATTATGATTTTGATTACTGTTTTTCAAGTTTGTTTCATGCCTTCCGGGCACCAATTTTTAATAACATCTTAGAATTTGTGTTACATTTCCTATGTTCCATGTAGGCTTATGTTCAACAGCTAGAAAGCAGCAGAATGAAGTTAACACAACTTGAGCAGGAACTCAAACAAGCTAGGCAGCAGGTTCCGTTCTTTTTTTATTGCACACAAGTTACAGAAATGCAATTCTGTTGAGTTGTTTTTCCTTTCTCAATTTAGTGAATCTGGTTTTCTTCGCTGAAGGGGATATTTGTCTCGAGTTCTGGAGATCAATCCCAGTCGATTGGTGGAAGCGGTATGATTATCTAGACATCGTGCTACTGATTATTTCGTACAAAAAAAAACGGTTGTTTTGGAAACTCCCAGTTTATGAATGGTATTGTAAATCCCATTATTGTAGGTGCCTTGGCCTTTGATGTTGAATATACTCGGTGGTTGGAGGAGCACAACAAGAGGATTAATGAGCTAAGAGGCGCAGTGAATTCTCATGCGGGTGATGCTGAACTTCGCATAATAGTGGAGGCTGTTGTAGCGCATTACGAAGATCTCTTCAGGATAAAAGGGGATGCTGCAAAGACTGATGTCTTCCACATTCTGTCAGGCATGTGGAGGACACCTGCTGAAAGGTGCTTCCTATGGCTTGGTGGATTTCGTTCCTCCGAGCTTCTTAAGGTAACTCTCTGCAATTGCTTTGATCTCTGCACATGCGTGTTACATGCTTTCCCCCCACCCCCTCATAGGCAGCAACTAATTTGGATTCTTCTATGTTGAGTTAATGAAAGCATGTGAATAAGGAGTTCAAACCTGCTTCATCTGCATTCTACATCAAGATAGCATATAGGTGTTTTCGTCTTATGCGATGAGACATTATTATGCCCAATGCTTGATTTTGGGCATTTTGTGTTGGCGAAATTAGAGTTTTAAAAGTTTTGGGAGTTGTTATTTTCCAGCTTCTAATGAACCAGTTAGAGCCATTGACGGAACAGCAGTCGTTGGCAATCACCAGCTTGCAAGAGTCGTCTCAAGAGGCTGAAGATGCACTGTCGCAAGGGATGGAAGCACTGCAGCAATCACTGGCGGAGACGTTAGCTTCTTCTCTTACTCCATCGGCAGCTTCTTCTGGAAACGTGGCCAACTACATGGGTCAGATGGCTATGGCTATGGGGAAGTTAGGAACTCTTGAGGGCTTCATTCGTCAGGTTCATTATCTCTAACGCTTTTGATATATCTTTATACATATAAATGTATAGTGATTGTGTTGTTGCAGGCGGATAATCTACGGAGGCAGAGTCTGCAACAAATGCAGCGGATATTAACAACAAGACAAGCAGCTCGAGCTCTTCTTGCACTGAGTGACTACTTCTCTCGATTGAGAGCCCTTAGCTCTCTGTGGCTGGCTCGACCTCGTGACTGATCTCTCTGTGTCATGCGTGTTGTATATGTTGTTTGTTTTATATTAAAATTAGAAAAGTAGTAGTTGCAAGTGAGTCTGCTGCTGTCTTCAAAGTTCAAACTGGTGAAATTGGATCGTTTTCAAACGCTCAACTTGTAAATATCATTTAGAGCTCTACTCTTGTTTATATTGCATCCTTTACTTTGATCCTGCTTTCTTTTCCCTTGCCATTTCTGGATGTCTTTTTTCCTTTAAATAAATGTGTGTGTATATAGATAACTAATGAAACATTAACATCTCGCCCTCTTTCTTTTTTTCTTTTTGTTACGGTTGTTTCCTTTTAGTTAGATTTTTTATATCAAGTACAAGAAAAAATAATTCCTATTATTTTTAGTTTGACTTTTTACACTGATGTTCGATTGTAATTTGATCTGTTTCTGGATTTTCGATATTAATGTTAAATATATAGTGTAGTTGATGTGGCCGTCCATCCCAATTTCACATGCACACACACAATAAGAAGGAAATGAATTAATGCATTATTAGTATTTAGATTGTGCTCAGCTTTCTTATATATCATGATATCATCTATCTATAAAACGAACAAACTTTAAAATTTTGTATTTCACTGTTTAATCTTTCTTATCTTCAACCAATTAGATGTATAATAATATTAATAATATAATGAATGTAAACATCTCAAGGAAATAGTACATGCATATCAAAACAAAAGACATATCAAATTAACATAAAAATCATAGATCTTAACGACTTATGGATTACTTAACTTAACTTGATCGGCAAATATATAATTAACTAGCAGTGTGATCTATTAATGAACTCAAGTCTCACAAAAGTATGTGCATATTAACAGGACATTTCTGAAATTTTCAACAAAGAAGGATTCATAATACTCATTCATTCCATTAAAATTTATTTTTAATTAAATTTATATGTATATTTAATCAAAATATGTCAAATTTAATGTGAGGAGAGAGTATGATTTACAAGTAGAATCAACGACACTCAACTTACAAAGTGAAGAACACTAAAAATCATACCACAATCCCACACTAGATATATAAATCCCCATCATCATCATTACAAGATTAATGAGAGGAAAATCCCAAGGATTTAATTCCATCAGACCCATGAAAAGGGTACTGATAAAACAGAAAATAATAATAATAAATAAATTCCAAAGCAAGATGAGAAAGGAGATCTAGAGATGAGTATTAATGAAGTATAAAGTGTGGAGGAGGAGGGAAGGAGCTGGCATCTTGCAAAAGTTTGTGTGCAAGAGAAAGCTTTTCAATGAGAAGCGAAATCTGAGCCGTAGATTCTCTGACATGATCGACGGCCTCCGCCTCTAGCTCGCCTAGCTGGCTGCACAGCCTCTCCTCCGCCTCCTCCGCCGTCCGCAGCCGATCCCATGTTCTCCGAAGCTCTTCTTTCATTCTCTCCTCCCTTTCAAGGCTATTTCTCAGCTCTTTCTCTAGTTGTTCGTTTCTCCTCTTAAGCGTCTCCTCCTCCGCCGCCGCATCTCGCCGCTTCCCGGAGCTTGGCACAGCAATGGTTGGAGCATGCATTAATTCCTTTTTTTTCTTTTTTAATGTACTCTCTTTTAATTTAAAACAATAGAAAGGAACAGTGGTGAAACTAAATCAATTAATATTGTTGTTGGTGAGCTTCAGTTTAAGGGGTTTTTATAGGCAGAAGAAGATCTATTTACTTAGACATCAACGTAAGTACATCATGGTCTCATGTGAGGTGAGGCACAAATTTTGTATAAATTCAAAATTAATTATTGTAGATAATATATAACACAACTTCACTTTCTCTTTTATTATTGCGTAATCGAAGCTATTTCTTATCAAGCTTCGAATTTTTTATAATATAATTAATATGGTAGATATGGCTTTTAGTATTGATCGAAAACTATTAACTGATCATATAAATTTTGATAATCTTAATTAATTAATTAATAGGGATGTAGTAATTCTTGCAGGGGTTTAAATGTCTGATGTCGTGAGTGATGACGTGATGTATAAATAATTAAACGTCAATGTCGATTATACAATTTATAGAAGCACATAATTTCCTTTTATTTTGGGAGGGTGCATGTCCAGGTTCAATGTATCTGCATGCGGTATAACGAAGAAGATAGATCGATTGCGAATATTGTTCAACTTAGCTGTAGTCGTGCACGTTACAACAATTTTTCTCCTTTCCTTTCCTTTCATTTATTTTATTTTATTAGCACTCCCTCCTCAACCATCCATTTTTCATTTTTGGATGTTCATTAATAATGACTCATTTTTTTTAAATAAATATTTATATATAGTGTATTTTTTGAGTTTTGTACTGTAGATAAATATTAAGTATTTCTTAGTATTCGTATAAAAAGTAAATGAATCGTTATTAGTAGTACGGAGGGAGTATTATTTTAAATAAACTCGCAACAGGCTATTTTCCGTCAACAAATTCAGACCACAGAAATTGTCCAACTTATTAATAATCGAAAATGCTCACCCGCCCGCGGTGGGCATTTCTTAATGCGCCCGCGGTTGATGTGGCATGCCACGTAGATAAATATTAAAACTTAAATATTTTTTATTAATTATCACTTTCCGACTAGGGTTTATTGGTTAGGGTATAGTTTAATATTATTTAATAAATAATAATAATAAAAATAAAATTAATAAAAAAACAAAAAATATAGTGACTCGTGTGATGATGTGTTAATGATGTGGCATTGCCACATCAACCGCGGGCGCATTAAGATGTGCCCACCGCGGGCGGTGGAGCGCTACTCTATTAATAATATATTCAATCTTAGTTTAAGATATTGCCAAATTATCAACTCATTAAATGAGACATTGTCTTTGGAATTGCTTAAGGAGTTCCCAAGCAATTCACGTTCCTTGGCTATATATTTTACTATAAAATACTACACAATTTTAATTTAACTACAATAAAATATCAATAACTTATGTGTTAGTGATATGTTATACAAAGTTGTTTGGATAAGTTAAAATATGACACCGTTTACTTATATCATCGATGTTGAAACATTATTTCAAACTTGCAAAGAATCAAACAACTTAAATTTTGCTGAAAATGGGTCTCCCTAGTCATTGAAAGTTTGAAATATTAGAAATATAATATTTTTATAAAATTAATTAAAATCGAAATTTAATAAACAAAAAATAATTAAGATTTTAAAAACCATCAAACCAAAATAAAAGATGCGGGGAATGGGAATCGGGAATGAAAACTGAGAAAAGTGGACGATATAAATTAACTTGTCGTTTAAACCAAAGATGAAGAAAATACTAAATATAATTAGCGGTGGTGGTGTATCCAAATATAGTTAATATTCACTAGGACATTCCTTATATATGATTAAAGAATTAATATTGTATCCTTAAATTATATAATTAAGCTTGTGAGAAAACCCACTTAATTTCATATCCCAGCCTGAATTATTAAACATCAGATGAGGCAATTGTCTCAAATATGAATGTGAGAATATTAACATGTGCTGAATATTCCCATTCAAGAACCATTCAATTTGTTGGCATTCATGCATTGCTAATCCTCCCATCCCAAGAATGGGATCATGCAGCAGCACTGCAGTCTACAAATTACTCATTTCTGGATTCCATTCATTTCCACACTTAGCGATCTCACGCATCATCAACATGCAATTCCTGTTTAAGTTATCCCTCCTCTTTAATTCTTACTCACTCTATAAACCTATCTTTTGTTACATACACCTTATATATATATTCTAAATAAATTCCGTTTAGACCTTTACAGATAGATACTTGTCAAATTTTCTTATTATTGGTGGTTTCTTCTGCTAGAGAACAACTCTGGAGAAATCTCTTAGGGAAAATGTTGGTTGCCCGAAATTAATACAGAGGGCGTGCTTGCACGCTCTGAAGAAGCTTTTTCATAAATTATATTCCCTCTGTCCGAAAATGCTGAAGTCATATTTTGATCAAAAAACTCTCACAATTTTAATTAAAACATGACATAAAATAGCGAGTAGGAGGGAGTATATTCAGCGAAAATGCTCACCCGCCCGCGGTGGGCATTTCTTAATGCGCCCGCGGTTGATGTGGCATGCCACGTAGATAAATATTAAAACTTAAATATTTTTTATTAATTATCACTTTCCGACTAGGGTTTATTGGTTAGGGTATAGTTTAATATTATTTAATAAATAATAATAATAAAAATAAAATTAATAAAAAAACGAAAAATATAGTGACTCGTATGATGATGTGTCAATGATGTGGCATTGCCACATCAAGCGTGGGCGCATTAAGATGTGCCCACCGCGGGCGGTGGAGCGCTACTCGTATATTCAGATGTTGTTGAGCATCCCTCAGCATTAAAAAGCTCCGAATTTGAGTCTGGATCAATTACTGTTTTATTAGTTTAAGGATTATTTTCAAAAACATGCTCAGAAGTCAGAACATGCAAATTTATAAATAATTTCCCAATGACCGATAGTACTATCTGGCATCTGCTACTGAATAAAAGGAGCTCTTATTCAATTCTCAATGCAGGCAAAGTAATTTTGGGAGTAATAGGATAGGAGTAACATGAAAATAACATCTGCTACATTTCATTTAGAATTTGAAAACGAAGGTACCTCAATATATCCAACAAAAAGAAAAGAATATAGTAGTTTCATTTCCCATCAACGTGCAAATGCAACGATTTTGGCTTTTATTTAAACTCGGATCATCTAGTCTAGCAAGTGAAAAAATCTGCATATATTGTTTCTACATTAGGCGACAACAATACTTTTCCTTATAATCAGAGCTGAAGTAGCTCCAAAGATTCGTTATATAAAAATATGAAAGTGAAAAAGAACTAGGAATTATATACCAGAATTTATAAGAACACAACATGTGGTATAAGACAATAGTAAGTCAACTTCTCAACTCTTATAATCTAAGTTTGCTGTCAGCGTCAGACACCCATACACAAAGGTCGTAATTTCGTTGCTAGAAAAAATATTAAAACCTGACCTTTTTCTCCACATTATTACAGCCTCCCAGAAATAAGGGCCCTTTACTTCATCATAAGCTCTTATCACCGGATCCATGGTTTAATTCTTGCCTGCTTTTACCTTTCTTTATTTTTGCCTTAACCTTAGACTTAGTCACCAGTGTCTGTACCGTGTTAGCAAAATTTCCAACAGCCATAATAATTAATAAAATCCCACATGTAATCACCTGTAATAGGAACGTGCAACGTCAACATCTAATTGCATATGATATCAACTCTAAGTCAATATCCTTGACTTGAGTAAAACATGAAATCAGAAAGCAGTACATTACTATTGCAGGCGATCAGAAATTCTATAATAAAGATGTAAGGATGTTGTCATGTAATGAATTGTACCTGCCAATCTGGACTCAATCCAGCAAGTGCAGTTTTAAGCAGCAAGACTCCGACATAGGCTTCAAAACCCTGAAAAGACGGAGCAGAACACTTTCTAATTTAAAATGATGATTTTGAGAAAGAGGATAGATTAAGAAAGAGGGGCAAGAGAAACAAGAAAGAGAGACAAGAGAAAATGGTTGGTCGTTCCAAATACCTGCAGTATAAAAAGTATAGGGCACAGCAACAATAACTGGCCCTCCACTCCAGCAGTTTCTCCCCAAACAACATCCATTCTCCTTGCCTACAAGACCAAAAAATACTTTTCGTAAATAATAAATAAAGTTCGTGTTTGTTTTGCATAAAAGAAACTCAAAAGTACTTTTAAGTTAATCTTGTACATAATTGATAGCTTGGCAGAGCTCAAGGTAAATCCATGAAAATGAAAAGATTGTATTCTTTTCTTCGGTATATAGACAGAATGAATAAAGAAGTTGATAATTTTAGCCCAAACCAAAGCAACAAATGAGTCCTTAATATCAAGCAAATGGATGACTGGTTATGCCTGAATGGCATACTTAACAATTTGTAGAAATTGCAAAAGCACATACAAATATAAGAACAAATGATGTACACAGATTATACAGAAATGAACTCAAATGTTTCCCAAGACCAATCCTGTGGGAAACAGTTCATCAAAGAGCAACTAAAAAATCCTAAAAAGTGGGAAACTTGTTACCTTGCCGAGTGCAATACGTGTATACAGTCTCTGCCTCTGATACGTATTCTGAAGAATCATTGCAACTCCTTGCATAATAGCCCATTGCAGAAACAGCTGAACACCTCTCTGCAATGATAATTTAGCTTGTAATCAAATGATATAGAGATGTAGCATAATAGAGAATTGGATAGACAAATATAACAGAGTATATGTTGGCTGTTGTTGAGCAATTTTGTTTATGTGAAGAAAAGGAATGCAGAAACCACCTGTTTCTGAGCACAATCAGGTCCTCTCTCAATCTCCCAAGTAAGACTAATGAGAGCCATAATCATAGCACAATAATGATGTTTAATCCACCTGCATAACGTGAAGTCTTAATTTAATCAAATATGCACTTTCTTGCATCTAGTGCTAAATAACAAGTACGAGTCCTGCTCCCACAGAAAAAGAAAACCTGCGAGCTGCAGCAACTTATTAGATGGGTTTTTTTATATCATATCCAGGTCAGATGACAATATAGCAGGTCAATTTTTGTTCTGGAGTATTGCGCTACCCTTTGGATAGGATGCATTACTTAGGCCTCATAGGGTGTTGAAAGGCACAAGTATAACCAACTAGTACAATCTATAAAAAGGGAAGAATACGAACATTCAAAAGCGCCAAACTTGTATCTTGCAACTAGCTGCAAGTCACAAGGTCACTATTGTTCAAGCATGTCTTCCCCACTTGTTTACTACATCCAAGATAACATTTTGAAAGACTGCAAAATAAACTCTTTAAGAGAAAGTAAACAGATTCTTCTTCAAAAGACAAACAGGCAGGATAAAAGCATAACTTCGTAAACACCTTATAAGATGCCTCAGATTAAATCACAACTATATACTAGTAGACAAGAGTATTGGATATTTTCAGTTACCATGGACGTATATTACTTCCATTGACTCTCAAGATGTTTTCTCTCAAGGCCAAACCTGTGTAGAGATACAGCAACCATGCCTGGATGAAGACATTCATTTCAATATAACTTCTGAACTTCCATATGATGCATTAGAAAGGTGCAAAATTAGGAAACCTCGCCATATAATACCTGGTAAAGTTGAAGGGGCAATGCAGGGAGGCATCCATCCCATACCCGTGACCTCAACACCAGCAACAAAGACGGTAAAAAGAGGAACAAATACGCTGTTCTATCCTGCCATTTCAACACTCATTAATTTAGCTTGCTAAGTCAAAGCCTAAAAGAAGCAAACTTGATACAGAATCACAATAAAATATTTTATCACAAATTGAAATATAAATGAATTCTCAAGAAAGTAATCAAATGCAACATTATCAAAAAAAGGACACACAAACACATACAGAAGTGCACATGAGATCATACTCTGAAGTTATTGTATTCTTCTTTTACTTTCAATTGCACATCCTTCCTATTCGCCCGCACATTAATCGGTCCCAAAAACATCCTCAAAAACCTCCCTGCACTCACGTATCAATCAAACCACTATATCAATCCATTCCCAAACACACACACAAAAAAAAAGTAGGAAACGAAACTGACGAACCGTGAGATTTGCTCGGGAGGAAAGCCGCCGCATCTCCTTCACTCAACACATACCTGGCCCTAACCAGCTCATCCTCCAACTTGCAAATTATAAAACGAAAAATAAGAACAAATGAGGGCGATAGAGTCGCATGCGCGCGGAAATATCAACAATTAGGTACCGTATCGTCGTGTTTGGAGCTGCGCAGCGAGTTGATGCGTGAATCAAGTGACATTACGCGCTGGCGGAGAGCGTCCTCTTCGCGGGATGTGCGGGCGATGAGCGAGGCCGCCGCCTCCTGCAACTCCCTTGCTTGCTCCACAAGCCTCGAGACTTGGCCGCCTAATGAATCTCCCGGCGAGTCCCCCATGGATTCACAGTGATCGGCCGTGATTGTAGATTTCTTTCAGATTTAACCGCTGCAGTCACTCAGATTTTGTTAATTCAATACTTGATGCTTTGTAGCTTGCAAATCACACATGGACATGGATGCTTCCTGAGTAAATGTTGGGCTTTTTTTTATTTTATTTTTTTTGTGGGAAAACTAAACTGGTGGAGAGAAGGAATTTATGATGGCCCCCACCCACCTCTTCCGATCCAATAGTATATGATGCTTCAAACATAACCACTTACTTCTATATATTACCCAAAACTACAGATTAGCATCATCTTTCTACGATTTATTTTACAAATGTTACGAAGAGAGTCCATTCGCGTCTCATTATTTATAATAAAATTAATTAATAAAATATTCATAATTTCAAATAAATTGTCTCATAAATATTAAGACCACAAAGAATATATTAATGAATGAGTGTTCTTCGTGCCGTAAACTTGTGTACTACTCCCTCCGTCCCACCAATAACGACCCATTTGTAAAGTAGATGAGTGTATTATTTTAATCAAATGGATCGTTATTAGTGGGACGGAGGTAGTAATATGCTTAGATCATCATTTTTGTAATTATATGCACTTAGTTATATCCTTGCGTCTCATTAAACATGATATATTTTGTTGTCGATACGATTAATAAAGAGAGTATATAAAATAACGTGTAAGAATGATAAATAAGATCCATATCTTTTGAAGAGATAATTTTTAATATTTATATAATACGTCATTCTTCGTGGAAGGTTGAAATAAAATTAGTTCTCTAACAATAAAATTTTAATGATGTAATGTATAGTTGTGAAATAATGCGGCATTCTAAATAGTACCGTTATTATTGAAAAGTATAATATTTGGAAATGTTTGATTATATGGTTGAATTTTTAAAATAATAAATCTTAAGAAAATATAGTGCCTACCACATTTTTCTCATTTTATTTATATACACCAAGAAAGGAGGGAATCTATTATATGTATATATATATAGGATGGAGTTCAAATAAAAAGGAACATTAAGGTATAAAATAAGAAATGATCTGGGCCTTAGATTTTCATGATCGGACGGTTGAGATCTTGACCGAAAAATGCATTGCTTTTAACTATGAAATGCATTGTGAAAATGTAATTTGAGTCATGCATTGCATTTAACTATGAAATGCATTGTTTTTTGAACGCATAACCGCCCACTTCAAATTTTACGAAAATAACCTTATGTATATATAATGGCGCGATTTTTGTTTTAATCATGGCCGTCGGATGGTGTTGATCTAATGGCCCAGATCATTTCCTATTTTATACTTTAATGTCCCTTTTTATTAGAACCACTCCCTATATATATATATGTATAAAGTAAAGTCAAATATCATATTCATTTTTTCGCCTAAACTTTTTAAATAATTTATTATTTCTTCTTCGTTTTTATAAAAAAAAAATGCTTTAATTAATTACTCATAATAACATTTATTGCTTCAAAAAAGTTCAACCAATATTTTCAACATTTTTTTAGAAAATTACATCCTATTCTTAATTTTTGTTTTTTTAATAATTTTTAAATAATTGAATATGCATTTTATTATATTTCATTGTTTTAGTGCATAGTTTATAGATTTGTCATTCTGAACTTTACGTCTTGGTATTTATTTTTTTATGATTAGTTATATCTGACAGAAATATTTTGTGATAGAAATAAAGCCATAAAATCAAATAACAAAAACTACGGGGTGAAATAATAATATTGAAAGAATATAGTGAACCTTGTAGGCGATTCACGGAAAAATTAATAGGAAAAAGGCAAAAGACAAAACCCAAAAAACCTTCATCCCTGACCTTAGCTTATTCATGGCGTCGAGCCTGCCATGGCATCCTCTACAGGCTGCGAAGCCACAGAACCGCCTATTTCACCGACCTAATACCATTTCAATCTACCAACGTGCGAGTATACGCGCCTTCAGGCGCAGCGACTTCGACGGATTCGCCAGGCGCGTAAAGTCCGGCGAGGTGTGGCGCGACGTGTGGAGGAGCGCCAACGACGGCTTCGAGCTGTTCGTTTACGAGACGCGGAAGACGGCCGAGCGAATCGACCGGAGATACGACGTCTCGAGGCGTGCTTCCGCAGTGGCGGAGTCCGCCTCCGACCGAGCTCGCGAGCTTGATCGTGAATTCGCAATTACTCAGCGGTGGAGGACTTTTTCGCTTGATTTTAGTAGAAACTTGCCAAGGGTATACAACTTACTGCAAGTATTTTGTTTATACGAAGCAAATTTGCTTTGCCTCGGTGAATTTGGGGCTGTGATAACGAAGACGACGATAATAGAATCTTATTCAGTAATATTTCCTTTTCTATTAATTCTTTGCAGTACAGGAGGCAGCTCAGTGATTTTCTCGATACTCCGCTGGGGCGGAGTTTTGCTGTAAGCATCTCTTTAACATTTTAGTCGGTGAATTTCCATGTTTCAAAAATTTTGGAATTCTTTAGCGCATGAAATTTGGATTTTTATATCTTCATCGTCGAGTGTAAGATGACGTATAGTGCTTTGGTTCTATAATTATCTAGTTTCTATATGTGCAGTTTTGGCATGTAAGCTGTGCGATAGTATATTCTCATGAAATTAAATAATGTTAATGACAGTCGAGTTTCACTTGGTAAAGGCCACTCAGTATTGTTGTAATTTCATGTTTGTCACTTGTTCAATGTTATTTATACAGCAGTTTCATTGCTCTGATTTTTCAGTGCATCACTTTATTGAATTTCATATTGAATTTATTGTCTTCTCAGTCTTTGCATGAAAACCATGATATTGCTGAATCACTGTCTGCCCTAAACTATGTGGATAGGTTCTGATCAAGTAGAATCAATATAATTATAAGTGCATATTTCTTGATTTTGAGGAAATATTAGATATGTAAATCGTTTTTGTTAATTTTCACACTCCGATTTGTGATTAACGAATGTCTTCTTGCAGACTCTTTTCTTTCTATGGTTTGCATTGTCAGGGTGGCTATTCCGAATTCTTATTTTTGCTACATGGGTGCTACCATTCGCTGGCCCCCTCCTGATCGGTGCCGTGGCAAATAATCTAGTCATTAAGGTATAATTTTTGTTCTTGAAGTCAGTTGTTCCTTATTTTAAGGACCTTTGATTGTCTTCTATGGCAACCATGAATGACTTATATTTTGTATTTGTAAGATGTTTCTTTATCTTAATTTTGATAGGTTTTGTGGAGTACAGTAATTTCCTTCTCGGTGATCGCTATTAAATTAGATAGAAAATTGCATATTGCTGATCTTGTTTTGGTGTAGTCACTATGCATTGGGTGATATCTTCTTGTTATGAAAGTCGTCTAAGCCTTTCTCTTTTCACGTCTCTAATATGTTGGTATAAAGTTGTGAACTAATATTGTGATAAATAGTTTTCCAAGAACCTTGTATTCTGGGATCTTTTTTCTCTCTATTGGCAACGCTCTTGTTCTTAGAATTTATTTTGCAACATTTTCGTACTCCATTCCATCAGTTCTCGTAAGGATTTATTCTGGAGTACTTTCCTTAGCGTTTTCTTTAGAATTTATTCTGGAGTATATTTCTTTTGCTTTCTCTCTCTTAAATAAAAGTTCCATTCCATCAGTTCTGTTCTAATCCTAGTGTTCTTGTTCTTCCATTTAAACTCTTGTAATTCATCTGTGGCAGGGTGAGTGCCCAGCATGTAAGAAGCAATTTGTGGGATACAAGAACCAAACTGTACGATGTGCTAGCTGCGGAAATATTGTTTGGCAACCACAAGGTGACTTTTTCTCAAGAGGTGGTAAAGGTCCTTCTTCCTCATCAAAGTCCAAGTCTCAACCAGATATAATCGATGTTGAATTTGAAGAGAAATGACCGAAGATCTCTAAGTAGCCGTGAGTTAGTCCCTCTCATATGGATAATCTTGGTATTGTTGTATCTCATAAAAAGATATAGGAGAATGCATGTATCCCTTTTTTAAACAGTTTGCAACAAAAGTACTTCCCAACCTCAATCTCAATGTAGCCCTTGAACCTTTCACTAATGGAAGGCATCTTTGCTGTAAAAAGTGTCATTATGTGCATAGTTTACCTAATATATATCAAGAAATCATGGGATAGTTCAGTCTTATTATCTCTTACAGTAAGGGTTCATTGTCGAGCATACGTAGATCACAAAGGAAAAATAGCTTGAAAGGGCAATGAATTACATTGTTCGATTAAATAAGAATTGAGGAAGTACATTTCTTGACTTTTGTGGAAGCTTACTTCAAATACCTGCTTCCATTACATATGATATAGTATATTATTCTCCATATTTCACAAAATTGCTTTAATGATCCTCAATCTTTGCAGCATAAGCATTTAAACATTCTTGAGCAGAAACCGATGTTAATGTGTGTTTCTGTCATCTCTAACGAGTCCTTGAATTTAGCTTTCTCGCTGAGTTCCTCGAATGAGTGAATAATATTCTGAAGTCTCGCCACAAACTCGATTAGCAAAGATGTGAAAGTTGCGAGAGATAATGCAGTCGCGCTTTCGTAAGTCCTTACTTCACGCTCGTTGAGAATCGAGTCGCCAATGAGCGAGAGGCGAGAAGGCCACATTGTCTGCTTGTTTAAAACATCCTCCCCAGAACCCAATTCAGAGCGGGAGAAGTTGATGCTCCTGTTAGTGCTTGCGTTAACGTGATCATAGTGACGTGGTAGTGTCTGAGTCGATTGTTGATTGATCGAGCTAAGGGATTTGATCAGAAACGGCTTGTGCTCGTTCTCTTTGAGTTCCCGAATCTTTTCTGGGTCGAGATTCTCAGGTCTCTTGTCGCTTTCCCAGCTCTCTGCGTTTACTAAAAGATAAGATTTCTGGTCGATCATCATCTGAAGATTCTCGGCAGCGTCGTGAATATCGGCTAGAGGGTCTCCGGGACTCAGTTTTTCCATCTTTTCTACTTTCTCGCTGAGCATTCTCAAGACCTTAGCTCCTTCGGTGCCAACTCTCTGAATTCCTTCCTTGAATACTTGCCTTAGTTCAGAGGGTGCCTGCATATTATACACATTACAAATTCAGAGTATGGGATCAAGCAAGGCCAGTTTCTGAAAACTAAGATAATCATTATCACGTATACAAGAATACATTTCAAGAAAATTTCTCAACAAAATATCAAAGAAAACACCACCAAAAAGCTACTGAAATTCCATCACTTTGTTTAATACTTAGTAAGTTACTGAGACTGTATCCTAGAGGGTTTTACCAAAGTCAGCTAAATTCAGTAATAGTTAAACTAATAAACTAGGAATCACTTATAATGTTTAAATTCTTTCAACAAGAGCATATAAGCTTCCACGAGAAGACCAAATTATTGAAGCAGTAAGATACTTATTCCCACTATTTCCGATTGCGTAAGGATATGAGGCAAACAAAAGCTGCAAGAGATTGGAGTAAGAGAGTAGGATTACTAGAAGAAAAAGAAGATCATTTGACATAAGAATACTCATGCCTGAAATGTTTTTTCATAAAGAACAAAAAGATGAGAAATGCTGAAGCTTCAACAGTTAGTAAAGCTTGCTTATCTGCATCAGTGCATTGACTTACACTATGCTAAAGAGTGTTTTTAAGGCAATGAAGATAAGAAGATAGATGATTCCACCTAATACATTCAGGTCAACATGATTGAAATTTGGAAGCAACAACCTATAAACTTTACACAAAACAATATAAAGAAACAAATAGTAGTGTTCTAGAGGAGAAGATGGGAACCACACACTAATATACCTGTATTTCCGAAAGAATGCATCCATGCATCGCCATCACCATGAAAGCACAGTGCCTCAGAGCACCACTGACTTTAACGTATTCACTCCAAGGATAGTTCAACATTTTGTAACGGCCATGAGGTGGTTCCCATACAGCAAACGATAACTGGGAAAGAAAATTGAAGGTTATAATGAACATTTCATCCCTCCTCATAGTCGTGCTGACCGTTAACTTAAAAAAGAAATATGAAGGCATACCAATGACTCCTCTTGGCTAGTGGACTCCACAGCTGTTCTATAACCCTTGTAAAGAGGATCATCAGAAGCCTGGTAAATAAGGATTTTTGATGGTATTCTTTCATACTCGACGCATTGCAAGTACATACTGATACAACCTGAAAAACAAATCAGGTTAGTAGGTTATAATATGATTACATCTGATATTTTTGCATATGAAATAATGCAAGCAAATCTTTCACCTTCCAAAGACGTGGCAACCCCTTTGAAGTTTTTCACGACCAGCTTGTGCAAATCTTCACCAGACCAAATAGGGAAAATGCAAACATTCATAACCAAACAAACACCAGCACCAACTGCAATTAGCACCAATCTAGAAACAGCAGTTTGAAGGAATTCCGACGAATCAGACACCAGCACGATGCAAAACGTCAGCAAGAACACACGGAATCCATATTCGTACTGCTTCACAGCAGGGTGCAACTTCAAATAACTAGCCAAAAACCCTGTATAAAGAAGACCAATCAGAAACGCTTGTTCTCAAGTTCAGACACATAAATAGAGGCTTGCAGCTACTTTGCATTAGATGTAACTCTAACCTATGCAAAAGTAATTTATACAACATAAAATCAATTTAAGTTTCCTCTAAAGATGGATGTGAGAGACATCCAAAGCTGACAACATTTATGCTTAATAACTAAAAGGCAAGATGTAATTTGTTTCTAGAGACTAACCTGCAATGAAAATACTAATGACAACCACAATTTCTTGAAATTCTCCGGCAAGCTTCGACAATTCTGCAATCCCTAATGATAGTGCACCAGCAGATAAGGTCCCCAACGCTCGATTAAACCCTTTGCTCAATGTAGCCCCTAATGAAACACACAGTGACGCATCGATACATTACCAAAGAAATCGAGCACAATCAAAACCTAAATCGAAACAAGATATCAACTTGCAGGAGGCCATGAAACTAAAAACAGAGATTTTCAACAGAAAACAACTGATCATAGAATTGCGATTTACCTATGCTGAACTCGAAAACAACTACAACGGTAAGAATGGCCCAGACGGAATGCTTGGTAATATAAGTGGAGGGCTCCTTGAAAAAGATAAGCAGAGAAACCAGAGACAGAGCGGCGCCCATTTTGGCGGCGAAGACCGCTTTCCTCGGGTCGGATCTTCCCATTTGGTAGGCACTAACTGCGATATTCTCGAGACTGTGCCACCACTTGGACAAGCTCTCCCCCATAACTCGGAAAATCCGGTGGAAGCAGCCCTCATGCCTCACGTAGTAATCGTCCAATTCCACTTCGGAGTAGTACTTTCTCGACACCAACCTCTCTCTGCCTCTTTCTACAAAGCTCTGCCTCAACGACCCAATATTGCCAGCCATCTTCCTTTTCCTTTTACTTTTTTATTTTTTGCAAGAACTCGACTTCAATATACGGTTTTATTCTTGCCTTTTTTGGACAGTAATCAATGGCCGGAGTACCTCAGAGGGTGCGAGATTTTTTATTTAATCTAAAAGGTACGGTATCTGGATCTTGATAGTGAAGGGTTGTTGCGAAACTTTCGAATATATTGACAAGTAAGGAACGATTGTTGTATCCGACTACATGTATATTGTGAGGTGGAAATTCATGAAATAAATATAAAACCAATCCGAGTGCGGGTGTGATGAATTTCAGTTTTCGATGAAGAAGATGAATATCTATTTCATTCTTATCTTTCCGTAGGAATAGTAACTTTATTCTCCCACTCAGTGGGTAACTAACAAAAGATTTTCATATATAGTTGGGGAAAGGGAGTTGATTGAAATATATCTCTAAGGATATCAATTGTCAACTATATTTTCTTTTTCTATTTTAATTATTGAATAAGGAGAAATTGACTTTGCAATTTAACATTATAGATATAAGGGTACAAAGGTAATGAAATAATATTTATGCTAAATTATTAGTTTTAATAATATGAGTTGCTTTTCTGACGTGCTCTGTGGTCCAATACATAGATACTATAGCTTGTAGAATAAAATGTTGTACCATATCAGTCGTTATCTCTTTTTTTTTTTCAACAGATTTACATTAGTGAAACCTGGATACGAAAGGACTTTTATTCGAACCCCACACGCAGTGGCAGTGGTGGAACAAATGAACAGGGCCGATCCTGAGGGGGGTCGAGCCCGGACAACCGCCCAGGACCCCGAGTTATCGGGGGCCCAAAATTCTAGATTCTCAATATATAATAAATCTTATTTATATAAGTATCTACCTAAAGCTAAAGAGATTTATAATAATACAATAGATCAGTTTGGTCCTATTAATATATTTTTATAATTATGTATATTACTTAGTTCAATGGTTATAAGATATTTTTATTAATCTACATATATTCAAGTTCGATTCTTGGTAACTACATTTTTATCAACTTGTTTAATGTATCTCTTTTTAAATTTGGGTCATATATAAAATATGAAAAGTCTAACTATAATAAAATTGATAATTATAATAAATTTTATAGAAGAATGACAAATTATATAAATAATACATATAAATATAAGCTTAAAATAATCCGGGTGAACTTTTTTATTATACAATTATTTATAATATTTAATTTTAAAATAGGGCCTATTTTTTTAATGTTGCCCCATGCCTATTTATCGTCAAGACCGGCCCTGCAAATGAAATATTTCTTTAGTTCATATATATAACTAGCAATATCTAATATCAGATGTACACGTCTTTCTTAAATAACGTAAACCTTTAGATTCAATCAGATTTTGAGAATCAATTTATTTTTTTAGAATCCCCTTTTTTAAAATGTTTTTTCCCTTCCGTTTTGTTTATCATTATTCCAACAGAATACAATATGAGTAGGAAAATTAAACTGATTAGCGTGAATTATTACATAGAAAAAGATTATTTTATTGATCTATATTCTGTCATCATGTATACACACAACGGCTAATTCAAATTTATATCAACTATAAATATAGAACATCTCTTATCTTGAAGAAGTTACGGGAAAAATAATAATTACAAGAAATAAACTCATACTCAATCTCAAAGTCTTATTTACCTAAACACTCCATTATTAATTGTTCATAAGTTAGAATTGTTACAATTTCTCCATGTAATCTTAAGTCAAATCATTTCTTTATCTAGATCTTAGAAATCGAACATAATTTTGTACTGTAAAAGCTTCTTATATAAGAAAGCACACTTTGTCTCAAAATAAAAATTTGATTTTGATTGATTTTTTTTAAAGAAAACACAGAGTTTTATAAATCACCAAATTTCTCATATCAAAATTTTGATTCTCATTTCAGCACCAAAAGTATTTGCTTTCTGTAAATTGATATTCACTGTTTAAATTTAAGCCGTCGATGAACAAAGTAAGTATGTGAATGGGAAACTTTCTATTCCAAAATAGGCTTTCGGAATTAAAACGGGAAAATTTATCATGATTTTATTGACAAATTACTATTTCAACAACCCAGTTTTCAGAATTATTAAAGTACTCAGGATCTCACTGAATTAGAATTCTGACAACACACAAGTACATATTTTATTATAGGCAAAGCTAATTAAAAGTTAAGCACCTTTAATTAATTATATGAAAGTAGAATTAAAGCTTGCAACCTTTTATCTAATATTTGAAAGTTGCATTACTCACAATCCATAGATGCTGATCTGGAGATCAGTTTCACGCTCTCACGTCTATATATTTATTGAAGATTAATTATCAGACTAGGCCTGCAAAACAGTTGTCTCTAACATGTTTAATCATAGAGTTTGGACAAATTGATTCGTATTAGAATATTATAAGGTTTGGCTGCACGTTCGTTGTGTCAAAATTCTGATCAAAATTTTTACTCGGATAAATTTGTATGATCAGAAGTATAAATTGCTAGCAGTCAAAATTCAGAAGGAAAAAAAAATCAAAGATGATATATAAAATATAAGGAACAGCGAAAATACAGCAATAGTTGGGACAAGTATCTTAGGGATAGCTACAACGTGGTTGATGCAACATAAGCATAACAAAATAAAATTTAGCAAAACCAAACAATCACACCCTTTACCAAGGTAACATGGAACTATACAATTAAACATGGTACAATGAATTCTTAGCAGCAACTAATATTATCAAGAGCTAATAATTGTACATTGTAGTCAGATGTAATTAAACAATGGAGACAAATCACATATCAAACAAGAGCCAAATCACATGAAAGAAAGAAGATGACAAAATGAACCATATGGGGATAACTTGAAACAAAAGGCTCTACATTTTTGTATTCCAAACCAGTTAAGTCAGCACAAAAAACAATTACCACACTTCTCCTGGTCTTGGGAGAAAGAAGACTGGTTAAACCAGGTTTTCACATGGCTTTGCCACTGCTTCTTAAAGTGTCCATTTGGGATAAAATTGTTATGCTAACCAGACAGGAGAGGGATCACCATTAGATCCTCCATCTAGCACATTAACTACAAACAAACTAGTAGATCCACATAAATAAATAATGTTAAAAAGAAACATAGACACACATGTATATGAATATCATTTATGCTAATTAGACTCATGCTGTGAGTAACTATAATCAATATCATTTATTGGGCCGTATATGTTTGAGAAGGCCCAACATACTTAGCAGAGAGGAATTTGGGCCTTGAATTTATTTTAATTGCCATATCTTTTTTTTTTTGAGACCTACTTTAATTCTGTAATAAACGTGCTTAGCACGGACTGAATGGATCGGACTTATTTGTTTTAATATTCTTGACTTGTGCCTCTAAAAATTCTCGATTTGTAAGTACTTGGTAAAATACAGTTCACTTCTCAAAAAATAAGGGAAACCAAACCAGAAATTACAATAGATGAATACTAAATTATGATTCTTGCTCAATTTAAAATCAATAGCCAAATATTTTACTCCACTAAATTTTTTATTTTTTGTGTTATATAACATTATAAAACAAGTCTTACACGTTTTCAATAAACCAGCATAATCAACCCGAAGGGGAATGGAATGCAATACAAGTAATTTCATGTGTGTGTCTTCAAATTTTAATTTATATAATGAAGTTATTTAATTAGGTTTGGTTGATCTTTTCAAGTGTTTTGCTGCTTTAAGGCAAGGAGAGTACGTCAATCAAATTCAGCATTGGTACTTCTGAGCGAGCCGGGTTCGGTGTCTTATAAATCAAGTCTCCTTCCATGCCTCATACAAAAGTACATAGTTTTGATATTAAGTAACATAACATAGCATGTACTTCTCCTTGAGTTTAAATATGACATAAATTTGAGGTAAAACACAAGAAATAGTTAGGTTACGTTAATCACTTAGTGAATCTCTATCTCACATTTTTTTTCTATTTCAATTTAAAAAGATAAGTACTTAAATAAACTGACAGTTTAATCTAAAACATTATGCTGCCATTTTATAATTAGACCAACACATGCAAGTTTTATGAATCTTTTTTTTTAATTGGTAATACATTAAATTTAAAAACTGTGCCATGAAGGGTTCAAATCCGTGATATTTTGCCCTCAAACATTACTATTATACCTACAAACGTACATTTTGTATGCGTCTCTTCATGTTGCAGTATCATTATTTTTTTCTTTTTCAATATTTGTAAGCTAATTTAAATATATCGTGTTTTAGTTTAATTTGACAGCTTTTAGTTATGGTTTATAAATCCATGTAATTATAATAATTTTTTATATTTTATTTGCAAATTCATAGTTAATAGCAATTGGATTTAAGGGTTGATTACTCCATAACAATTGCAAATTCATAGTTAATAGTTAATATGATTTTAGTAAGGAATTTATTAAATTCATAGTTAATATGATTTTAGTAATAATTGGATTTTTTATATTTTATTTGCAAATTCATAGTTAATATGATTTTAGTAGTGAATTTATTTAATTGGATTTTATTTGCAAATTCATAGTTAAATGTATAAATTATTTAAGCTCCGCTTTTTTAGTAATGAATTTAATATGATTTTATCATACAATATTAATTTTTTAATTTACTTATAATATCAAATATTGTTCAAATAGTGAAAGTAATAGTGGACAAGTGCATTCATGGTTGGACAATCTAAATTTGTGAGTTTTAAGCGAATGGTACTGCTATATATCCTTCACCTTTCCTGATCTCAAATCTCACCTAATTCGTTTGCGAAAATAAAAAGGATAATCCCCGGCGTCAAAACAAACCATTAAACGTGGAAGCTGGTAGAAAGAGGAACAAATGAAACCAAAAGGAATGCAACTTATTTGATAAGAATAGAAGGATAGCAACATCTTAGTACAAGCGACTTCTCGCCCACCCACACAAGTATACATATCGTAAAACACAAGAGTTAATCCAATTCACTTTAGATTTTGTCTTCATACAGAGTAAGCCTTATATAGTATTTGTAGCTGCTTAGTTCTTACACATGCGTCTCATTAGATTTAATGGTGGAATGGCTTGTCCAAGTCCTCAAGGGGGCGGAAGAAGGTTTTCTGCTCCAACACTGAGGTTGCGGTTGTGCTGACGTGTAGGCCACGGTCATAACCAAGAGCTGTTGGTTTGTGATCCTTTGCAGGTCCAAATACTCCAGTCTGAGGGTGAGGAGACCAGTAATGCTCGGGCTGGGAAGAGATTACATCATCCGGTGCAAAACTCGGCCGGACATGCTCCTCAGGGTTCTTGTCGTACACCGACCCGTGAACACTCCTCCTGCACATATATGTTACAATCACTTACCATCATATTTTGATATAAGTCCACATATACATCTACTAACAAAGTAAGAAAGATTAACAAGATTTAAAATGTTGTTCAGTAGCACTGTGCAGTTCCTAGTATATACATAGCGCACCTAACTTAGACAAGTGGAGTATGGAATATTAAATTAAGCCTTCACCTATGTTCCATGCACAGTGTTTTATCTTTGGTCTTGGAATCAGGAAGGACGTAGCTAGCAAATAAGACACGTATAAAGCTATCGATAAATACTATGAATAGAAGCAATATTCGGGGATAAATGACAACATAACCGAGCTAAATTTCCTAATATCATCGCCGTCTTCAATCACCCCAATACAATTAAAACATAAGCCCGTCATCAAGGTTAAGACTTAAGAGTGCCACTTAAACACAGTGCAGCAGCGGCAAATTGAATTTGGGTTTTGAAAAGAAAGAGAAGAAACGATAGCTTCATTTTGGGTAACAAGATCTCTGCAAGAAACACAATGCCAGTGATTGATTATTAACTTTTACTATTTCTTGAAAATTTAGGCGAGTTGAAGAATCCAGAAAACTTCAAAGAAGGGGTAGTTTCGGTCCCACCTACGCAGGAGATCATAAAGATTAAAGAGTATATAGTTTACTGCTCATGTGATGTCCTTATCGCTACCAACCTACCTTATACGAAACGAATTATATTATTTTAAATATAACAAGATTAATTGTAGTGAAATTTACCGGGCGACAATACCAATAGAATATCAATATTTCCGCCGGCATATCTGGACCACAAAGGTACTGATGGTCACTATATTTCCATTAAGCAATTAATAAGTGGAACAAATGAGATTCAATAAATGTAACGAGAAAATTTATGCGGATCTCTGCTTCATGTAATTCGATTTCTCCAGAAAACTGCATGACGATATTGCTTTCAACTTCTCCAGAAAACCTCATACTATCATTATTCATATGTTTCGCCCAATATGAACGTCAATAACATTCCGGATTTAGTTTGCGCGAAATATTGCGTGCAACCTAAATTATCTAAAATGTAAATCCCACATACACAAATGCAGGAAAAGAAAAAAGTTTCAATAAGTAAAACAGATTAAGAGGTGAATCGTTTTATGTAATTAGAAGTTTAGATCACGAATTCCTCACGAAGAAAACTACCACAACTCCCATCAGATCATTAATATGCTTAGTAGGAAACAAATCATTCACAAAATATAGAAAATACTGAGTACAAATTCTTCATAATAGCAACGATCACACAGAGACAGACAAAACTCCAGAGCGGTGACATAGACTGATAGAAAAATCCGTATAACGCACAAACACACACACACCTGATAGACAGTGAAGGAATGACGGTGGAATCAACGGAACGAATATGGCAAAACAATCGGTTTCCAACTCTCGCCAGTACTCTGGAACTCTGCAAATTAGCTGCCATACAAATTATACAAATTTAATTTTTATTAGAGAGAGAAGAAAATTTGAAGTATTGCTGAAGAATGAGTTGTAGTGTAAGTAAAATGTGAAGGGGAAGAGGTCCTTTTATAGCATAAGAGGGAGGAGGACATGGCACCTACCCCGTAGGACGGAGTCCCCAGTTCCGTCAAATTTATCGACTGCCTTTTTCACGGCTGCCGTCGCACTTAACGGAATAGAATAATCAAATTTTTTTGGATTAATCCTTCTCATTAATTTGCAAAAAAGTTGGTCGTATGCGGTATGCCTGATTTACTCATTTATTAGTCTATAATTAATTTTTCCATTTCTTCTGTGCCTAATGTCAATGCACTTTTTCAATACAGTCTGTACATCTGTTTTTCTATAAAGTATTCACAAATTTTATATTCTTAAATTTTGCATGCAATAATAAAATTGAAATGGACTCAAATTGAAAAAAATATACTACTATATGATATTTAATGTTTCGCTTTTGTATCTTATGTTTCATGTTCTATAAATACATTCGAATATATTTTTAATTTAATTTTAAATTTTGTATTATATGTTTATCTTACTCAAATAGAGTATATAATTACTCCCTTTTTATATTTAATATCACTTTTAAATAATTTGTAGGATCGATAAATACAAAAATAGGATTTGATTTTTTAAAATTTTAAATTTTTAGATAAATATTAATTATAATTTATTCATCATATCAAAATTAATTTTTTAAATAAATATTAATTAAAAGGATAAATTTGTTTGTTGAACATGAATTCTTAAATTAAAAGTGGGATACAAAATCTCATTAGCAAATAGATAAGTAAATTTCTAACTTGATTTACATTAAAATAGTTATTTCAAGAGAGGAGAATATATGTTATTCACCAATTTATGAATACATTTATCATATTTGTGTATTATTTTCTTTTGTATTTTCATACTTATAATAATTCATTAATAGATAGTAAAATATATACTCACAATTAGTTGAACATACCATTCCCAAGTTTTCAATTTGATTTTGAACTGTATTAAGCTGCTTTTAAAATGTAAACGAAAATAATAGTATAGTGTTAGATTGGTTTGTTTCAAGCAGTAAATACATGTGGAAAATATGGTTAGATTGCGTGGATCCTACAACGACGTTATCCGATCGGGATTTCTAACTATTATTTCGGTTTTGGGAATTATAAGAAATACAGTAACAATTTAATAATAATATGTGCCTCTGCATTAAAAAAATTCAAATTAATCATTTTAAGCTAAGTTTACTAATTATGATAAATTGGGATAAATCTGAATAGATAAATATAATATATATTAGTTTAATATTTATTAATTAGAATTAGACTCGTAACATTAACATATCATAAAATTCGTAATTAATATATTAATATGAAAATTTTATTTACTTAATTAATATATAACCTACTAAAAGAATGGATTAAAGGAATAGATAATTCTAATCAATTATAGATTAAACATCTCTGAGAATTAGTTAGCATGGTAAAAAAGATTCGGTCTTTGAGTTTAGACATAATTGACAAAATGGCTTCAATGTATTTAATATTTATATTCACCCTAAGTAGTCAAAGAATATTCCCGAGGAATATTCATTCAACTATTTATATTACTTATTAATTTTTTGAAGTTAAAAAAAAAAACAAAAAAAAAAACTCACTTCAGAAGATAATTTTTTTTAGGAAAAATAACTACGATTGCTACCAAATTAAGGCCTTGTTTGCTATCCAAGATATAATACTAATTTTAGGATGATTACACTATAATTTTACTAATCTTATGATGATTACACTATAATTTTTGAAATTATAATGTAATCATCCTAAGATTAGTATTACATCTTGGATACCAAACATACCTACCATAAGGACACTGTATTAATCCGATTTCATTAAAACGTACGAAATCAAAATACTATATTAAGATTATGATTCCTTAAATTCCTTTTATTACTCAGCAAGCACTCGCGTGTCATTTATCATTAATTTCTTAATTTTTAAACCAATTAATCCCTTAAAAATCCAAAATACAATATGTCGGCAGTATAAATATTTATGTTAGATGTTGTTTCGCATATTATAATATAAAAAACGCGATCAAAATTTCTTTAGTAGTTGATGAAGAAAAGGGAAAGTGGGGTTTTAGTAGCACGATTCATGAGTTTGAACTTAGATATTTAATTATGAATTACATGTTTGTGTCTTGTTCTCGGTCTAAATATTTGACAAACTATATACTATTAATATCGTTATTAATTTAGTAAACCTACCAAATATTGCAAGTTCATTCAATATTTTAAGCTTTAGATGTCAAGCTCCCAAATATTGACAAATGCGTCATGTATGAATAGAACGTTTGCTTGAATTATTAAATACTGTGAAATTAGCTCTTTGCTACGTATGAACGGACTATGATTCTATGACTATGAACATGTGACAACGTCTACATTCAGTTATATAAAAAAAAAAATACTATAATCAAATTAAATTTAAATCATTTGCCCATTGCTTAATAACATAGTTATTTTATTATGATGCACTTCCCATGCCGTTCCATCTTTATCGTGTAAATTTCCCATCCGAAGAATATTAATTAATTATTACAAGAAAAATACAACCTTAAAATTAACAAGACAAATTTAATAGAGAAAAAAACAATACAAATTTAGGAAATATTTTTTTTGTTCTTTTAACTAGATAATAATTTATCATGGTGTAAGTTAAATCTAATTCAAATTTAATATACCATTAAAATTGTACCACTTTTTAACACTTGCAAGTGTTTAATGGACCTCTATGGTTGGTGTTCTTCCAACTATGTGACAACGGTTCCATCTTTTCTTTCATCATTATTTTATTTACTTTTGTCGTTTGTGGCGACAGAGTGTGTCAATATATAGTCTAATAAATTAATGTAATTTATCAACAGTCTAATTCAAAACAATATTTGTGCAATTAGGTTTGACTGGTTAGCAAAATCAAGAATGGTGGTCGATCCTTCAAAATTAGTTTTATAACGGTTGAGTTTAATTATTTTTTTCACCTTAACCTATTACTTCTTTTTTTGTGCTTGGGCAAATAATGCATCTACTTGAAGTGCTAGTGTGTTCAAAAAAGCGACCATTTTGTGTATCGTTCATATATAGTATGAGAGCCAAGTGCTAGTGCTTGTTTCATGGCCATTTGTTTTCTTTTGCTTATTGCACAAAATGATTGATACCCGCAATGAGAGAAAATATGAGCTTTTTGTACAAGTTTAAGATTGTCACAAATCAATAGGTGACAATTAAGTGATCGAGATCAATAATTTACAATATTTGAAAAATCATCGGATGCGGTTGATGCGAGCAAATGGTTCTGAAATTGTCTTTGGTGCAGCAGCTTTATTAGCAACTTCAGGTGTTCCAAAAACATTCCAAAATCTAAGGGTTTCATCTCCTGCTGCAGATGCAACTGTGCATCCATCCGGACTCTGCAAATCAAACACTTAAGTTATTGCTACATCCTACCAAGATTAAAATCTTCATTACAAAACACTTGCTCCATAAAAAGAACTCGTATCTTCATTACAAAACACTGAAGTTAGTTAGTACCTGAGCCATAAAAAGAACTCGCGAGGTGTGCCCAGTGAGTTCAGCCACCTTCACCATGGATGGATATTTCCAAAGACTGAGCTGATTGTTTGTGAAGCCATGAGAACTTAGGAGCTCACGCTCGTTTTTGTTCCACAGAAGAGCACACACTTGCGAACCGGTATCCACCGAGTTCAAGCAGGCGCCTGTGTGTGTGTTCCAGAACTTGATGCATCTGTCGCCACCACCTCCACCGGAGGCCAGCAAGTTGCTCTGGAAGGGACACCACGCCAGTGCCTTAACTGCAGCTGTGTGCTCCTCCAGCCTGTGAAGCCACTGCGTTGGAGCATTTGCTGATGCCATTGACCTGTCCCATATGTGGAGGACGTTGTCGTTTCCACCGCTGGCCAACTGCTGTCCGGATGCAGACCATTTTAGCCCACAAACTTCTTGCTCATGCCCGCGGTAGGTTTCAACTACGTGAGCCCTCACTCTCACATCGTTGTTGACGATCCGGCCGTCCATTCCTCCGGTTGTGAGTACGTGATTGTTCCAGTCCATGGCACCCACTCGCGACCTGTGCCCTCCTTTCAAAGTTCTTAGCTGTAGCATCATTATGCAGCACTAGAGTCAGTATTCCATTTCTTGAAACATGAAAGACAACAAATTAAATAGATAGGCATTCACCATTCTGTTAGAGGTGGAATCCCATAGCTGAACTTCTGAGTTGTTGAGACCAACAGCAATGTGCCTCCCATCAGGAGCCCATTTCACACTTGTAACTGGACCACATTCTTCATCAATAGTAACAAGCTCTGAGGTTGCTCCATCAGTAGCATCCCACAAATACACAGTGTGTCCAAGAGCAATGGAAAGAACATTGCTGCTGCCCCAGTCCAATAGATTCAAATAATAATCATCCATAAGGTCAGGGGCATCTAGTGTCTTCTCAGAAGTCTGCACAAACCACATCCAATTTAGAGAGCTATACAAGCTAATAATGACGACGATCTGCTCTCGTCTTCAGCACCAACCTGGGGAATGTGTCGACGGGGTTTGGCAGATTTGACTTGGTGAGTTGTTGATGAGAAATCATTAGGGATTGCATCAACTGGGGTTGGAGGCTTGTTCTTGAATGCCAAAATTCGAGTTCTGTTCATGTTGAAGGTCTCTGCAAGCTGCTTTCTGTAGGCTTCCCTTGATGGAGAAGAACTTACAGAGGGATTTTCCTTACCTGTAAGCATGTAATTAGCATAGTCGAAATCCATTGCTGACCTATTTGGTATGAAACGATCCAACTGCATCAAAACAGAAAGAAGCAATTAAAAATCAAGCTGAATGAATCTCTATGACACTAATAGGCCAACAGAAAGTAGCATACGTTCTCCTTGGAATTTCTTCTTTGCAGGAGCTGTTCTTGCAGTGGGCATTGCGACTTAGTCTTGCTTGGTGTAGAAGATGAGTTCATCATTCCTGTTTCCATATGTTAGCACAAAACAAAACAAAACAGCAGAGAGAAAGACGAGTATATGTGCGTATGAATTAATATGTATCAGATATAACCAAACAAATTAAATTTCTCAAAAGCCTGCAAAATAAGAATCAGTATATAACAAACAGTTCAAGAAATTAAAATGGTTAGTCTAAAAACAGTAGCAGATGTAAGTGAGAGCGAAATGAGAAGTAATGAGCGAATTGAAGCTTGTGGTTGTAGGAAAATATGTTAAATGAAGGGGTTTATATATTGGGTCAAATTCTGATTAGGGTTTTCGCGGATTGTAAATTATGGTTTTTAGAATGGAAAGAAAGAGGTCAACGGCTAATTTTCGGAAGAAGACCCGTTGAGATTTACTTGACGAAATTGCCTCGCTGCAATTTATGGCTTCTCTTAATCTTAGGGGTAGTTTAGTCCTTTGAGTAGGACAGAGCACTGAGCCGCTAGGCCCGCTACTAATCGGTTGTTTTGGGCTTCTGCTGGGCTTTATTCGGGATCTTCTCTATTGTAGATCCATACTGCTAAATGGGCTTGAATATTAAATTAAATTCCATATTTACCCCGTTATGACTTACTTTAATATCTACATTTACCACATTTATAACCCCTATTTCATTTTTCAATTTTGTAAAACCTAGATGTCATGATGCTCTTGATTTAGTGGTATGAGGATTGAGACACCAAAAATTGTTACATGCATAAATATTGATCAGTACAATATGGGAGCTGACAAAAAAACATGTTGGTAAAGATTTTGAAAAAGTAATTTTTTACGATTTAGTTAGGCAATGGGAAGTTTTTTACAACAAACCACACTAGAAAAAGGGTTGATCTAATTAAAAAAAAAAGACTAAATAAAACTGAAATTTGAATATTATATATTTGGGTTTTGTTTGATACTTAAGTTACGATACATCTTCTCATGTTAATTATTATAGTTAGATACCAAACACGATCTTGATCTATTATGAACTTACAACCATACACATTTCTTATTATGTATACATAATGTTAAAAAATATGTTATTCCTATAATTCTAATTCATATTGTATCAAATGCCAATGATATGATTCTTCACCATCCAAAGTTGAAACTCCCGAATACTATAAATGACTTGATTTTCGAAGATGATCCCAAAGACTACAATTTTCAAGAAGTATGAAAAAAAAATTCTCATTTGTACACGAATAAGAATCTAAAATTATATTATCAGACTTGAGTTCAACTCAGATAAAAAAATCGAGCTCAAAAATAGGTTAAAACTCAGATCTCGGGTTCGAGTCCACTTCGGAAGTGCCATCAGAATTTTGATGCACTCATCCTACGCATTTTCTTTTTTAATTTGTTTTGTCATCACGGATAGACTAATTCGGACACTTCTCATTAGATCACTACTCATAGAATTATTTCAAGTCAAGCACGCTTAAACTTGAAGTTTTCTACTAATTAAAGGGGTCGCATGAAAAGATGATACACTATCGTTGGCATAAATAGTACTAATCAACTCATTTAATATATCTCAACAGCAATAGCAAACCCTTTTCGATTGAGACGTGTTGCACTCTTATAACCTCTCTTGGGTAAGATACATGGATGAGCCACTTTCCAAGAGTGTTGGATTCCGCATATCAACAAATTTTAATTAGAATTGTCAAAAGTCATTGAAAAAACAATATATTGCAATTACAATATCAAAAAATATTTAAAAAAACAAATCAAATATAAAGTATATCTAAATTTCAAATCACGTTATATAACGACCTATACATAATAAGTAGCTAAAGATACAGGAAAAAAACATTTCACTCGAGATACATTAATGTCACAATCCAATCCAAGTCATAATTAAGACAAAGAAAAACAAATTATTGGTTTTGAGAACTACTGAAATTTTGCTTTCGCAAATTACTTTATGTGAATGGGTAAAAATATCCAATTTTTAAATGGTTCATGTAGAAACTAATCTAAACCTAAATCTAAACTTACATGCACAAAATACTCACTTTTTTGTAAAAACAAGAAAAGTGTCTTCCACAATGTCTTGATTTTGACAAAAGTAAGTTAGTTAAATTTTGAATGATAACATCATAATTGTAATTTGACCAACAATTCTCTCAACTCCCAATTAAATATTCTCTCAAGCATACCAATTCATCATTCGGTTTCAAGCTCGAGCTCATCCATATGAAGAGATTTTTGCCAAAAAAACCAGGTATTCACTCATTAATCTCTATTTTATTCGGTAAAAATAGACAACCGGTGGCCATAGAACCACCGGTTGTTGCTTAATTTTTACCTTTAACCACCGGTTGTCGTGTAAAATAGGTGGAAACCATGGTCGCACAAACACCACCCACCGGTGATCCTTGGCCACCGGTGGTTGAACTTTTTTCACCTCCAGCGACCGGTTGTTGTTGTTTCATATTTTAAAGCATGTTTAAAACCTTAATCAACGACAACCGGTTGAAATTAAGCATCCACCGGTGGTTGACATTTTTGCACATTTAACCATCGGTTGTAGTGTTTTACAGCTCTTTCAATCTTTCTAGTTGCTAATTTCTTATAAATTTCGATGCAGATGGAGGAATATATGTACGTGACCGTGAAAACTGGGGGAACTTGGGTCGGGTGTACGTACACGGATGGCGAGGATAGGATAGCACCTCTCCCGATGAATAACATCACGATATCATGTTTGAGAGGCTGCATTGAGTACATGTGGAGTTCACTTGGCACACAATACGAGATCTCCTATTTGTCTAGATCGAGGAATGGTCAGCTTATCAAATTTCGAATGACCACCGATCAAGAACTCCAAGTTTTGTGTAGGAAACACCCGTCTCCTATAGTGTATGCCGATTTCGCAGTGTCGTCTTATGAAGTAGGCGGGACATCGTGAAATACTGACTGGATAGATGATCTCGACGACATCAGAAGGGTCGCGGCATCTTCCGAATGGTTTCACCAACCAACTGGAATTCCTGATCTGAACACATGTCCAGATGAAGATGGTGACGATGACGATGATGATGATGATTATGTAGCTTCTGAAGGGAGTTCTGAGCGTTCTTCGTCCGTTTCCGAAGAAGAACGACTCGGTGCTTTGAATAGTGCTACATTCGCCGAATTCGCAGCATGGATGCACGAGGAAGGAGGTATGAGAAGAGTCCTTGAGATGATGTATCCGGATGTCGATGGTGATGTCGAGTACAATCCTAACACAGAAGGTTGTTTAAGTAATTGGATGGTTCCAATGATCCCTCCTAATGCTCTGACATCGACATGTGACGTGTTGGTCGAGGAAAACCCTACACTTGAAGAATTAGCTGAGGGGTCGATCTACAACGACAAGGAAGACTTGAATATTGATGTTGGAATGTGGAACCTGGAGAGACGAGCTGAGTACCGAGTCATTAGATCAGACACATATCGACTGCACTGGGTATGCAAATCGTCTTCTGACTGCTCGTTCATGTTGCGTGCTCATTGTCATGGGGGTATGTGGGCCGTGTCCGAGTTTTGCGCACATCACACATGTGTGGATGACATAGCTAATATTGCTCCGAGAAAGGTTCACTGGAAGGTGATAGGTGCATTTTTTTCAAAGAAGATGCGCAATGCAAATGGATCATGAGACCGAAGGCTATTCAGGAGGAGCTTAGGAGGTGTTTCGGCATGGATGTGAGTTACGATGTTGCGCTCAGGGGGAGGAATCAAGCTTTGGAGATGATTTACGGCAAGTATCAGAAGTCATTTCAGTTGTTGCCTGGGTATCTGCATATGCTTAAAGTGATGAATCAAGGTACACTCACTCATCTCGATGTCGGCCCCGATGGTAGATTTAGACATTTATTTATCGCTCTTGGAGCTTGTAGAGCCGTGTTTGCTTTGTGCATGAGGCCTGTGATAGTCGTCGATGGCACTCACCTTAAGAGGAAGAACAATGGCATCCTATTTGTTGCAGTAGCGAAGGATGCAAACGAGCATGTGTTCCCATTGGCATTTGGTATTGAGCCGATAGAGAATCACGAGTCTTGGTTATGGTTTCTTTCCAGAGTCAGGAGCGCTTATGGTAGCACGCTGAACACCGTGATTGTATCTGATGCACACGTGTCGATTGAGCATGCCGTCAGCATCGTGTTTCCTGAAGCGAAACACTGTTTGTGCTACTATCATCTTAGCGGCAAGATTAAACGATTCGGTAAGACTACTGTTGGTTTGTTTCAGAAAGCCGCATACACATACAGGCAACACGAATACAATAGAGCAATGAGTGCGATACAGGTAGCAAAGCCTAATGCATACGATAAGCTGATGAGTGTTGGACCTGCTAAGTGGGCTCGATCGATGTGCCCTGTCCGGAGGTATAGCTTTCTAACTTATAATGCAGCCGAAAGCTTCAACAAAACTTTATTGTGGGCTCGACGACTTCCTATCTGCTCATGCGTGGAGGCAGTGAGACTTGTTATGGAAGAATGGTTTGATGAAAGACGTCAGAAAATAGCTCAAAAATTTCATGAATTTCCTGCAGAGGTCAGACGAAAGTTGCAAGTGCAGATTGAGAGATCTCGTACATACACGGTAAATCGTGTGGACTGTAATACATTTAAGGTTGTGACAAGTAGTAGGCCGCTTATGGTTGATCTGAAGGCATTGACATGTGAGTGCATGGAGTTTCAGTTTGATATAATTCCTTGTTCTCATGCGATCGCGGCGATAAAGTACGTATTAATTTTCTTTATAGCGAATTTTAATTTAGTTTTTCATAATCTGTTTCTTCTTATAATTTTTTTTTTATTCAGGAATGCCGGACTGCCGATACCTCAATTTATTGCGAAATTCTACAGCCGAGAAGCGTGGGCATCAACCTATAAAGTACAGATTGCATGTGTTCCTCATAGGACTAATTGAGATGTACCCGCCGTTGTGGCAAATGTGCAAGTGTTTCTGAATAAAGCTATAAGAATGTCTGGTCGACCGAGACTTAGTAGACGTAGATCAGGAGGTGAGACATCGGGAAGAAGAAGTAGAGGAAGTCGACGATGTCGTCATTGTGGCATGACCGATCATTCTAGTTCTAATTGCCCTCAGTTAGAGGATGATTATTAGTTTTTTAATTGGTATTATTTGGAAATTTGAATTCGTACTATTTGGATGTTTATTAGTTGTTTAATTGATATTATTGAGAAATTTGAATTGGTACTATTATTTGGATACGATATGTTGTTTTTGTATTGTTTGCAATTGATAAGCTTATAATGATTTGTAGATGTGAATTTAACGAATAAGAGCAATAGCTCGACTGGCATTTCTCGCCTCTATAACTTCTCCTCCCATATGGGCCTAGGTTCGAAACCCAGTAGCCCATGTTTATTGCCCCACGCGATCGTTGAGAATCCACTGATCTGTCGCTCGACGGTCATGCAAGTCATTGGACCGCAACTGTGACTATCTGTCTGATGGAATTGTCGGACATCTTCAACAAGCTTCCATGTGAACGGCTCATCAGTATTGGAAGACCATAATACAGTGGCATCAACGCTTTGATCCGAAAATTTTGAACTTCTTCACTAATATTCCGAATATTAGAGTCTTACAACCTCAATGTACGACTCGGCAAATTAGCAACCACAACAACAAAGTGATGTTGAACACATATAGGAAAAATCACCTGAAATAATAAAACTTGCATATTATACATATAAATTAAAATAAACATGCATATTAAATTTATAATAAACATGCATATACTACATATTCATAATAAACATGCATATTAAATTAATATAAACATGCATATCATAATTAAATAAATTAAAAAATTTAAAATGACAAAACATACTTCTGTCGCGTTCCACCACTCTATACCAGTTGAGGGATATGTAACTCTCGACCAAAAACCATCGCTCGAATTGGATCCCCTTTTTCGTCATATCAGCGAGGCAATCGTCATACTCACGCTCCATTTTCGTCTACAAAATCAATGTTATTTAGTTAATAACTTACAAATAATAAAATTAGTAATATTCAAATATTATCAAGAATAACTTACAAAATAATCGGTGTTGCAAATGACGGTTCTCCCCTTCATTTGATCGGGATAAACATGGTCTCCATGTATCAATCTCGACTGAAGTGCCATCATAAACAGGTCGACCGTCTGTAAAAAATGAATTATAGAAAATTAAGCCAAAAGTAGTAATGTCTAATAAAACTCAACTTTATAGGTTATTTACCTCTGTATAGTAGTCTTCCTTGAAGTCCATAATCTCTTTGAACCATCCAACAGTCAAAGGATACCCAGTCTCGATGGTATTCACTGAATTATTCCGAGACATCTTTATAAAGCGTTTGAATTTTTCAACTGTCTCGTCGTCTGGATAAACAGGCTCCTGTGGAGGCTCGTATTGGAGTTCTTACGAAGAACTCCTCCAAGGGCACAAAATCACTATCAATGTGCCCCATCGCGCGTAACTTTAAATTAATAACGTAAAATTAGAAATCTAAAATTGAATATGATAAAATAATAATAAATTAAAGTGAAAACACAATAAAGTTACCTGTTCGGGTTGAAAAAAAGATGTGGAACCCCGCATCGTCACATATGGAGCATCGATCGTCTTGCTCGGCATCGACGAGCTAGCATACGGCATCGATGAGCTAACATACAGCATCGACAAGCTAGCATACGGCATCGATGAGCTAGCATACGGCATCGACGAGCTAGCATACGGCATCGACGGTGCACATGATACTCCGGACTGGGGAATATCTAATCTGAATGCTCGAGCCAAGTCCTCGGCAGCTGAAGTGTAGACCGAACCCGAGCTAGGGGGTATGACAGCATCTGTGTATATCGGCCCGGGCATCTGTCCGGAGAAGCCACCGCTGCAGTATGGAAACTGCTCCGGGTACGACCCTGTCGCCTCGGCTATCGTGGTAAGCTGCTCGGGGAACGTGGAAGATGGTCGAGCCGAGTCATCAGCAGCTGTAGCATAGGATGGACGACCCGAGTCATCAGCAGCTGCAGCATAGGAGGGACGAGCTGAGTCAGTAATCGACGGGCTACGTCTCCGAGTATCTACGACCGGTGAACTCCATCGTGACGTGCCACACATCATCTTCTTGATCAGACCCGTCATCCACTTCTTCATCTGGTCAAACCGGGAATCAATACTCCTCTCGATCTGGTTGAATCGGGAATCTATGTGCGTGTGCAACCGCCTCTCAATGCGGTGAGATCGGACCGTCTAATGCATTCCACATCATCGGTGGAACGTCTCGGTGCACGAGGACCTCCACTGCTGCTGGAAGATGAATCAGTGGGAGGCAGTCGGGCACGCTTCCTCCTGTCCAGACGACGTCGGGGTGGTCTCTCTGCCGGCTCGCTCGGTTGGGGCATCTCCTCAGCCACTGAAGGTCCCGATCTCCGTGTAGATCGAGTACCGTGAACCTCCTCGATCACAACAGTTCGTGTCGTCTGTCTAGCACGACGCACCTCGACCGGATTCCTCGTAGTAAGACTCGTCAGTGGAGCATACTGCACCGAGATCGGATTCGGGCATTGGACAGACAGTACTCACGGTAGATCTCTCTCGTCCTCCTCAAGATCTAGGTTGGTCATATCATATACCTACATCAAACACGAGCATTGTAAGAACATTAATTAACAAATAACAATATCAAATATAAATTAATAAGCATCTAATTATTAAATTACCTCCAAACCCTCGTAGAACTCGTGCAACTCATGCGTATCCGGGCTCTTTCGGAAATTCCATCGTAGGCATCTCGGATACAACTCGTCGCCTCCACGGGACCTACCGGTGACCTCTCCCAACACGGGAATCACCTCGAACCCCCATATCATCAATGCTCATGCCGGGCCATAAAAGTGGTACTTCTTGTTGTCCGGCATCTTCCTCACATAGTTCCAGAGGATCTTGTACGAGTACGCACCCCAAGGATACCGGTAGAATCTCTCCATGTCATCGGCTAGTGCCCAAAGTCACGGGAACGCTATCCTCTGGCCATCATGTCCGAAGACGAATATATAGGCCACGAGGACGTGGGCGACGCCGAGGTAGATATCGTCATCGGCTCCGGGGATGCGTCTTCCGCTCTTGAAGGGGTTGACCAAGTCCGCAGCGGTCATACGGAGATCGCCGCCACACGCGATCCGAAACAGTCGTACACGGCTCGGGTCACAAGGGGCGGTACTATCGAAATTCGACGCCCCGAATCTCAAACCCATGATCAAGGCGAAGTCCCACGCCGTGTACTGCACATTAGATCTGTTGATGTGGAACCAAATACCCCGCACCGACCAGATAGCGCGGCAAGCGAGGCTGTGTATCGCCTGGGAAGACAGCGTGCCCGGTGTCCAGCCGATAAAATGGCCAAGCGGCCTGTTCCGAAACCTCTCGAGCAACTCATGGCCCCCGACCTCGATAAGTGTGTCCCTGACAATCTCTAACAGGTCAACCCTGTAGTATGTGTTCACCTGCGATACCCGATTCACTGATTCGGGCCGACGGTACCACGGACGCTCCGATTCCTACAAAATTTAAACATTTAATTAGACACGAGACACATTATTGAACTTTAAAAATATTAATAAACTGATTAATCAAACAACCGATGGCTAAATATGAACGGAGAGCATCCACCGGTGGTTGGTTGGCACATAAAAACACTCAGAATGTATTCTCCTATCTAAAAGTGCTACAACCGATGGCACAAGTGTTCTAGAAAGCATCCACCGGTGGCGTGCTATCACCGCCGGTGGATGGAGTTGTGCCACTGGTTGTGGCATAAACGCGACCTAAACATGATTTCAAACTATATTATGTAAACAACGGATGAAAATATTCAACTTAGAACATACATACGTTAAAACAGTCGTATATTTTGGAGAAAAAAAATGAGATTTTCATACGGTTGTAGCATTGTGTTTCAACCGTATGAATTGTGGTGAGTATTACCTGAATATGTTGGGGAATTTCCTCATCGGAGTTGGCCATTGCAGCTTCGGAATGGGGTTGAGCAACGGTGGTGGAGATGGCGGTGGAAGGAGGGGTTGAGCAACCGGTTATGGAAGAAAGAAGAAGATGAAGAAGAGAGGTGAGAGAAAATATTGTGTGTACTGTTAACTTTGTTGAATTTTAGGAAAAGGTAAGACAAATTTTGACCACTTTTGATAAAGTGAGTATTTTTTAGATGTCACTTTACATTTTGGTTATATTTCACATACAACTTTTATGTTTTGGGTAATTTTAATTTTGTCCCAATTACTTTTCTTTACTCCACTTTCATTAAAAGAAACATTACATCTTCGTCCCAAAATGATTGAAAGTTATACGAATTGTTGACACATTAATTGTACTTGGCTCTGATTAATGAAAGAGAAAGTTCAGTGTCAATGTAACTGTAAATTTGTAACGTATACTTAATTAGAAAATCATTTGTTAATTTTGCTTACTTAGTATGTTTATTATTACCACCTCTACCTTTTTTACTGCGAAGGTAACAACATAATTAGGTCATATTGATTCTTGAAAAAAGAAAAAATGCAGCCGCGGCTGCTACTGTCCACAAAATTCAAATTTCAAAGGCTCCAACGGTCAATTTTGACAAGGGTTGAGTTGCCAATTCCAACCCTACCCTACCGTGTACTATATACACACACATATAAACGCTCCTTTCTCATTCATTTGAATCACTCATTTCCCTGCTACCGGTATACTTACAGTTAATCGTTAATCTTCTTCTTCTACTTTAAAGCAATGGATTTCCATAGCCTTTCAAGGAGAGAGTTGCAGGCATACTGCAAAAAGAATAAAATCCCCGCCAACATGACAAATGTCGCCATGGCCGATGCTCTCAAAGCTCTTAAGATCGTAAGTTTATTTTATAACTTGCTTTGAATTTTTAAGAAGCTTCTTTTGTTGATTAACACGGATTTTTTAGGAATGTATATGTTGATTGTTAATCCGGTTGGTAGCGTGGTTCATTGCATTTAGAAATCTGGCTTTTAGTTTCGTCTCTGAATCAGTTATCTGGTAGGGTTGTCGGTTGAGGTTTTGTTAACAGATCTAGCTGGAATCGAGTTAATCATATGCTTGTTTTTGGTCAGATTTTATTTGATGGCTCAGCTCAGAGAGTGTATTTATATGTGTAGTTACTAAGGTATTTTACGATGAGACTTAGGTGAATTTGAGTAATTTATTACGTATTCAATAGATTTTGGAGGAAAATTTGTCACTTTACGGAACTTCAAATAGTCTCTTGGTTATTGATGAGCTGCCTATCTTAGAAATGTTCATTGAATTGTTAAGAGACTTTATACATCGAGATGTTGAGGATAAGAATCCGAAACATAACCAGTTCTGATCTTCAGTTATTCTGTATCTACTTAATTGCACGAGGACTTATTTCAAATTATAATATGCAGGTTGAAGGAATTGAGGAGTGCATGCAACAGCCATCTCAATCAGAAAGTGCGCAATCATCCATTGAGTCATTAGAAAACTCGGAGGTAACATCTCCTTATGTGCCTCCAACTGGTGGCAGGAGTACACGTCGGAGGGCTGTGAAAGATGACCTTGAATGCATGACCTCAGTGACTACGACTCGCCGCACTACTCGAAAACCTGCAACCAATGTCTCTGATGATAAAATTGAAACTCCAACAGTGGCGGCACAGGCTAGCAGAAGGAAGGTTCAGATGGCTTCAGCTTGTAGGAAAATGGATTCACAGTTGAAGGAATGCGTTGAGGAAGAGAAGAAGGAATATTTGACTACCCCTGCCCCAGTGGGGATGGCTAGCCGAAGAGGAAAAGTGGAGGTGACAGAGAAGAAGGTGTATAGCACACGACGGTCAGTCAGGTTGGCAGTTAAAAATGTGCAGATGGTGACCGATGTAAAGAGGGAAGAATCTGGGATTCCCAAGAATGAGTTATTTGCTAAAGATTGTGAAGATCAGGAGGTGAATCTGAAAGAAGAGGGCTCGGGTGATTGTAATGAAATGTCAGGAATTACTGGTATATTTCTTTCCCATCGTATTCCTCAAGGATTTGGACATTGCAATGTTTTAAATATTTCATATGTTTTTGCTGTATACTGATCTAACTTGTTTCTCCAGGTGTTGATGCAACTGAAAGCATGGAGGAGAAATCTGAAGTTGTTTCAGCTGAAAAGCTGGACGTAATCATTGATGGTGAATTAGAATTGGAGAATACTGCTGAAGTAGAAGCTTGCGTTGATTCCGCAGTTGAAGTTAAACCGGAGGAGATATGTAATAACACAGAATATCCTGGTGAAGAAGACATGGTAAATGTGAGAGATGATGCAACTGAAAGCCTGGAGGAGAAATCTGAAGTTGTTTCTGCTGAAAAGCAGGACATAACCATTGATGGTGAATTAGAATTGGAGAGTAATGCTGAAGTAGAATCTTGCGTTGATTCTGCAGTTGAAGTTACACCAGAGGAGGAGATATGTAATAACACAGAATATCCTGGTGATGAAGACATGGTAAATGTGGTCGGTGAAGCTCAACATATTGAAGGTATGTTTGCTCAAGTCGAGATTTGTAATCTCATTGACTAAAGGGTTTATATTTAGTACTCAGTTACTAATTAGATGAAAATTTTAATACACAGGGTCTGTCGATGTCTGCACAGCTGAAGCTGAAGCTAAAGTTGAGTTAGATGGAGAATCTCAAAATGTTCATCTTGAAACTAATGGTAATACATGTTTCATTCATTGTTGAGTATTCTAAAGATTCGATTAGAAATTAATTTTTTGTAGCGTGCATCATCATCTTGAATAATGTGTATGGATTAATTTTGCAGTCGATGCATCATCTCATGAGGCCAGTTTCGGTGAGGAGGTTGAGGTAGTAGTGCTTGAGGATGATGACAAGGAAATGGGGTGTGAAGATATGAATGTGACCCTTATAGAGCTGAGAGTGCAATCTGAAGAAGTGAAGCAGACTGAGAGTAATGAAATGAAAACACTTCAAATTGAAGAAAGTGAAAAAAGTGAAAAAACAGCTGACGGGAAGCTAAATGGAGAAGAAGCAGCTGCTGCAGAAGTTGTTGAACCAACAAGGATGAGTGGTTATTCGGATAACAAAGAGAACAACGTGAGTGAAGAAGTGGTTGTGATGAATGAGAAAATGAAGCCAAGTGCAGAGGAGGGTGGTGAGAGTGTGGTGGATTTGAAGGAGTTGAGCATAGCGAAGCTAACAAAGATGTTAAAGGAAAAGCTAGAGATCACCAAGAAAACGAGCAAGCATGGCAACGAGGTGAGCCTCCCCAGAACAGCTCTGCAAGCGCTCCCTGAGAACCATTGAGTGTGAATCTCATTGAATGAAAGAGGCAATTCCAATAAGAATTCAGTGTGCACTGTGCGTGCACCACTGATGGCAATTTTGATGGAATTTCGAGCGAGAATGGAAAAGATTTTGTATTTCATCAATTTGAATTACTGTTGTAAGAGACTTAATTCTTCAAACCGATCGATCATCATGAGTTTTTTCATGTTCTAGTTTTAGTGATGATGATCTATGTTTTTATGGAACTATAAAAACGTTCTGTATGGAATTATAGTACTACTTTTTAGCTAAAAGCTTCAAATGACATGATAGTACTCTTACAATCTTTCTAAGCGCTAAATGGTAGAAGATCTAACTAAACTTTTCCTCAATGGTGAAATCACGTTTTTCCACAAGTCAAGCCATAATCATGATTGCCTTAATCAAGACATATGGCGATGAACAGAACTACCCCTCTAACTTTCTCATTAAATGAAGAAATGTACAATGTACAGTTTGCAGCTGGCAGAATTTACATGGATCTTTGGCAGAATTTATCCAAACCATCAAGTTTACAGCCTGACTTCCACTACATCGCCATCTCTTAACTCTGTGTTGGGTAATACCAGCTGGCCGTTTATCGAGACAAGCTTCCCATCAACTCCTATTCTTCTAGCAGCGTCACCAGCTGTGCTACCACTGCGCAGTCTCATTATCTCCCCATGCGGCCAGCATACAACGGCAACTTCGCCTAGAGAAAATGAGTCCACATTCCTAAATTTTCTATCAAACCTCAGTTGTCGGAGCCCTGCTTCAGAACGTAGTTGCTCCTCCCATTGAAGCATTGTTCTCAACAGCTGTACCTGTTAGTCAAAACAAGCATTGTTCTAAACATCGTTTACATGTTGGGGGATTGACTCAGATGCTATCTGTTAAGACAGCATACTATCTTGATGGACGTGAAGATAGATACCTTGTTGTTAATGCCAGTATCTAGCAAAGCCGAATTAAAAGAAGTAGGCTTCTCGGAGTCCAAATTAGATACAAATGGAGTAGTTGGTTTCCCCTCGAAAACGGCTGAGACAACACCCCAGTATTCAGCTTCTTCCCACTCTGTCAGCTCAATGACTTGGATGAAAGTAGGCAAAAGTCGTTCAAATTGGTCTTGCTGTACAGTAACACACCGTGTGTAAGTGTTTCGATTGTGTAGTCAAAATACAATGTTTTCTTTTGGAACCCCGTGACTTTGGGATGAGTAAGAAAGGATGAAAGAGATATATACCTTATGGTATATACCATCTCGGCAAAGAGTGTACTTCTCCAAGCAAGTACACCAATCTCCATGTCCTGGTGCACACCACCATTGATCTGATACCTGGAAAATGAAAATTTTCAGTCACGATAATATATTGTTTGAGCTGATTTTCCAAGGAACTTTGATGAACTTCAGACAACATCAGATTAGATTATGTCATTCCTCATCGTTTCCTCAGTTGTGCTTCTACAGGTCTGATGACTTTTATATTGACCAAACTGGGCAGCATAATTTATAGGTAAAATACAGTCCCATAAAAAGTAATCTGACCTATTTTTAATTCTAGAGGAAAAAAGAATGCTTGATATTTTAATTATCGAAAAGTTGTATTATAGATTAATTGTTATGTTAAAGGCCTTGTGCTTCCCCCAAAAAAATGACCTATTTTTAATTGGAATAGAAGTCCATGAACCTAGTTTTTACAAATAGATATTAAGGGACTCAATTCAAAGAAAACAATAAAATCAAACAATGAAATGAGTATAGTTACTGAGTAGAACACCTTTTTAAATAAATCTGCATAAACTTCCCATCTTTTTATTTGGAACGGAGATCTTCTTTCAGCTACTGCTGCAGAAGCAGCTAACCCGAAGCTCACAGCAACAAGCAGTTCTCTTCCATCATTATTTATGCTGAAATCAGTGCAGTTTCTTTAATCAGGGTTTTGAGCATAAGGATTCCATTGATATAAACCCTTGCACGTGCAGTGTGTTGAAATTAATGGGTCTTGGTTGATCCTTGCACAACGTATACCTGACAATAACTGCAGCAAGCAAATGGCCAGCTTCAACTCTGAGAACTGGATGACCTACTTTGAGTGAGCTATATTTTAGCAGCATATCAGTCCCAATAGAAGCTTGATCTTCTATTTTCTCAGAAAAATCTGAGGAGACCTCAATGCCAGAATCATCAACACAGATCTTGGAGGGCAGTACATTCTCAGTTTCCTTGTATAGCCAATGAGCAGCAAGCCCATGTTCAGCATACTCATGCATTCTCTAATTACAGATATGTAATTACATCAGTAAAAATCTGAAATGAGCTACTTAAGTAAGTATACAAAGAAAATTGTACCTGTGTTCTTATTTGAACTTCAAGAGGAGAAGAGCCAGGCCCTTGTACTGCAGTATGAAGCGACTGAGATGAAGGAACTCCATCAGCAAGAGAAGTCATAAAGAAACATAATAAAAGAAGCATTGTCTGAGAAGTAAGTAGAAAAACAATACACTTCACTATAAAAACTGTACCTGGTAACCACTTGGTTTGGGGTTGACAATGTAATCGTCAAATTCACCGTCAATTGGGGCCCAGAGTCTGGGAGATAAAAGTATGATAATGTCCAATTAGCATCACGCCTTGACCATAAGATAATCACGGTGAGAATGTAAAAGTACAGGCAGCGAGGAAGATGTATGTACTTGTGTATGATGTTAAGCAAATTGTAACAGCATTGAACTGCCTGCCCATGTAAAGTCCCATTCTTATCTCCAACAATGACTCTTAGTGCTCTGGCATCATAGACTCTCCTGATTCCAACATCTTTTCTTTTCATCTAGGGAGGATGATAACAACAACAACAACAAAAAAAAAAAAAAAAAAAAACCAGTTTTGGTTTACAGTTAGACGTGAACAGCTAATTGACAAATCATACGATCAAAACTAATATCTCAATTAGAGACATAATATTTTATAGAGAACTTCACAATACAGATTCATGCTTTTGGAACTTTTCTTTTTCTTTCTCTTTTTGAAAAGAAAGCAACGACAACAGAAGTAGCAACGAGTATCAAAAGTAAACTAATAATAGGTTCCAGTCCTGTACAGTTGAGTTTATCTTTTCTTTACATGACATACATCTACCTCATGAAATTTGCAACTCAAACCTCAGAAAGAACTGAAAGTTTTTTTGTATAACTGTAACATCCCATAATTCCATTCATACCTTACTGTAGATGCTATACAAGCTTTTTAGGCGTCCAGATAGAGTTACTTCCATGCCGGGAACATAACTGCAGAATGGGGTAGATTATGGAGTAAAGTTCTGGCTTTAACACTTTGCTGACAATTAGATTAAGAAATAAGTTATAGTTATAGATAAATAGAACCTACGATGTTGAAATAAACAATTCTCGCTCCAATGCTTCCTCACAAACTACCAGTGATACCAATGCAACACCAGCATCCCTCACAACTTTGGGTTTTTTGGGAGTATCCGAGCATGTTGTAAATTCACGAGAAAAATTTACACGCTTTTTCCTATCCAATAAGAGATCAAATGGAAGCACAGCTTGCAAAAGAACCTGCATATTGAGAACGAGACTTTTCAGTAGAATGGACCAATAAGTCACACTTGCAAACAGATAGATTGTCAAAATACTAATCCACATAAACAAGCAGAAATGATTTGAAAATAGCAGCAATCAAAGAGGAAAGATACCTCATGATTTTTTAGAAGGCTAATTAATCTTATGAAAATCTGATCTTTAATGATTCAAATTGACATGATTTTTTTTTTTTATGTATGATACGAAGCCGTGGATAATCCAAGAAGAGGTTGAGAATCACCAAGACAAGAAATACAAGATCTTAAAATACTGTGATCAGTTGGTTAGTTCTTGCAAGTAAACCGAAGTAGTAAAAATGCTCTATATATCATATACATCTGGCCTTTGATACTTGTACCTTCATGCTTGTATTCTCCTCATCCAAATCTCCAAGTTCTTCACAATCTTGAAAGTGTACAACACCACTCGACTTTGTAGGTATTCTTCTTAGATTTCCTTTGTTACTAGGGCTCCACAAGGACACAAGGTCCGCTCGCAGTTGACAAAACACTTTAGGCTGCACAGGGAAATAGACAGCCTTTAGTAGAGGAGGATAATGAGAGTATCTATAATAGGAAACTTTTCCTGTTCCAAAAAACTACTCCCTCCGTCCAACTAAATATGGCCACATTTCTTTTTTGGGACGTCCCACTAAAAATGGCCACTTTCCCAAAAAGGAAAAAAGTTTACCTTTAAAATACATATCTCCTACTTTTTTAAAACACAACACTTTACTTTCTTAATCTCCGTGCCAAATCCCTTGTGGCCTCATTTAGCGGGACGGAGGGAGTATAATTTATTTTAAAAATGGTTGACTAGGGCTAACCTGAAGGACAGCAAAACACAAATCTTCAAGTTCAGCTTTAAGAGCCCACAGACCCAGTCTGGAAGCAAGTGAGCACCAAATAGCTAATGTCTCCTGTGCCACAGCTTGGGCTTTGCTGGGGGGTAAAGCGTATCTACAGAATAAACACAGGTTATCACAAATCCTGTCTTTTTATGGGACAATTAAACAAGGTATGCAAAAATTATCTTTCATTGGCTAAGGGAAATGTGAAAAAAACCATATATTGTAAAAGAATGAAAACACCAGTATGAATATAATTATTTCTATAAATGTCGAGTGTGGTACACCACAGAAAGAAAAGCAGAAATATTCAAGAATGTACATTGTTCTCATATTATGAAGTCTATCTGCAAGCTTTATGAGAACAACACGTGGATCGTCGACCATTCCCAGCAACATTGCTCGTAAATTATTTGCCTACAAAAAAATGAGACAACATGAATTTTAAATACCAATGAGGTTTAAAATATGAAGTTATCTGTTCAGCATCTTATTTCACAGAGACCATATTCTTCAGGTTAGCAATGTAAAACTGTTTATAGAATTTATCAGGTAACTGATATTTGTAAAACTAAAAGAGCCACCCAAGTCACAAGAGGGGTGTAACTGCCACGCTATCTGAAGTATCAGGAAGCCACATAAAAGAATAATATAAGGATATTCATAGGCATTTCAACAACAAGGTTATAACGATTAACGAGAAGCAACTTTCACAACTGCCATCTTCGTATGATCACTTGAGATGCTCTTGATCTTCTTGACAATGATTTGCTTCTCTCCCTTTAGTTCTTAATATTCAACATCTACAACATAATATTGATTCTGCTATTTTATTAACCACAAGCCTTTACAGGAAAGAGAATGGTCAGAATTTCTTATTGCAAAGAGATCTTACTTAGCTCTCATCTAGCTACCTCAACAATTCTACTAACCGAACAAAGTGATCTTGCAAGAGCTGTCATGGAGTCATTGATCCAAAAAATGATCTTTTAGCTAATATTTAGCACCAAAAATTTGCATGCTAACCTCTTCATGGTTTAGTGTAGCTTGACCCACAGTCATCCTGCGGCGTCTACGTAGTAGCTGCAATATAATTGAATGTGTGACTCGATGTGCAGTGATGGTAATTAAATAATGGAGTGACCAAAATAATTGTTTTAGGGTAAAAAGTAATGGAAAATGGCTAATTTAGGTATAGTCAATCATTTGTCCACATCTACTTGGCAAGTCAATCTCAAGTTCTCTATCTGCAGAGATAGTTACTTTTTAGCATTTGATACTTTGTTACTCAGAGATGGCCCTTGGAAGTTTGTGATTTGATTTTTGCAGAAAGTATTGTACCTGATTGATATAGCTTAGACGGGACACTCCAGCAACCAACTTTGCGACATTAGAATCAAATTCTCGCTCTATACTGTCCAAACTTTCACAAGTGTCATCAACTATGTCGTGTAGGATGCCAGCTACAATTGTATCAATGGCCTGAATAACGAACATTTACTACCCTTAAATATGGATCAATAGGAAATAAAGATGAAGTTAGGCCACATGTTACAGACATATAGGCAAGCAAAAAAATTAATACACTCTCTCCCAAAACTCTGTGACAACAGACAAGGAGCACTGGGTTTAAGAAAAAGTGTAAAGTTGAGTGAAGGCACACATAATAGAAAAACAGTGAGATAAAAAGTTGTGGAGTCATGTCCATTTATGGAATATGCAAGTTTTTTTGGGGGCAACCTGAAATGGAATGAACCTCAAATTTTTCAGGGAAAGATGGAGTACTAGACAAACCAAAATAAAATTCTACTAAACCATATACTAAAAAAATCTACTAAACCATGTAGTCCGTTGCTCCATAGAAGTTTTGACATTCATCTAAGACATACAGACACTTTATCATGTATCTTACTTGTCCACATGTTTTAATTACTTAAGGGAAAATGCTAAATTAATTAATAAGATAATCTTGCAGTACAAACAGAAAAATAAATTATAGTTCTAGGAAAGAGATTACATACTCTTTTACCGTCTGACGGGACTAAAACAGCCAAAATCTGTCCAGTGTGAATACAGTGGGATAAATAGGGATCCCCTGTTTTTCTTATCTGTCCGTGATGAGCTTTCCTTGCAAATGCAATCGCCTTCTGCACCTGCCTTCACAGAATCAAACTCTTAGTGGCTTATACAGTGGCAGAATATTTTGGGTGCAAATAGTATAAACGAGTAACGATGGTAAACCTTTGGATCGTTGAATATAGGATAGCCAGTAACATCTACTCCATCAAGAATATGAGATCCTGCATCAAAAGTGCACTCACTTAAGATAAATAACAGCTTGAAACGCCAACTTTTAGTTTTAAATCACTTGAGTTGATCTATTGGTTCTATGAACTAAGGAATTAATGGTGCAAAATTCATCGAATGGAATTGATCGTATGATCTGGCTAAACGGATAAACAAACACACTAAAAAATGAATTTTTTATGACATTGGATTAGCTTAACTATCCTCCAACATTGAGGAAACTACATTTGGACAAATAGGACAGGAAAAAGTAACAAAAAAAATCATACATATAGGATCCAGACCATGGTGAGCTAAAAGGAAACAGATCATTTTCAGTTTCTTGGGAACTGCAACAGACTCAAGATTGTGCTGTGGGCCTTGGGATTTATTTGCTCCATCTCTTTGCAATGGTTGGGAGTCTTGGGACAATGTTCCATGGACCAACATTGTAACAGTAACTCCTGGAACTGGGCTTTCAAAATAAAAATAAATAAAAACAGAGTTCCAATGAAAGGAACCCAACGACCATATACGAGTCTAATTGACTTTTAGTCACTTTCCGAATGAATGAAGCTTTCACCAGCCCCTTCTCATCAATGAACTCCTGACATATACGAAGGAGTGTGGTTCATTCGAGAAATTCCTACCTCTCTATCTGATATGTTTGGATTTTTCAGAAATGTTTCGAGACAACTAGTAACCCTTTTACCAAAATTTTTCATAGAAATCAATTAAATCCAAACAGTTGGACAATTCTCCCAACATTGTAACTGATACCTCCTGGAACCGAGCCTCTTATTCCTCTTACCTCATTATCCAACTTATTTCCGAAATCTGAAGTTATATCCTATAAAACCAAGCTACTCTATCAACTGAGGTTCTCAGCATCACTTTTCACCTAACCTTTTTTTACTTCTCTACAACCCACTGTGTTCTGTTTATAGGTCAAATTAATTGTGTAAAAGGGGAAGAAGTCATTTCATGTACTACTAGTTGTTACAAGTCAACTATCACGCGGAGTAGGAGTAACAACAGTAGTTAGTTTAAGGACCCTTAGAATTTCAATATATGCACAGGAAAATAACATATTATGGCTGCTTAACATACTGTATGCAGGTCGAAGCGAAAGAAAATCATATTACAAACACAAGACATTCGGTCACTAACAGAACTTCAGATAAACACCTGAACTAGATATAAAGGCCAGAAACTCATTTTTCAACTGATCATATAAAAAAACCTCATAGCTTCGCAGTTGCAATTAGCTTTGTCTTCATAAGCTAATAATTGAGAGTCAAAAGCATAAGAACTGAACACGCTGATAAAGTATACCGGGTTGCTCATCAACTTTGGGCCATAGAAACTCCACCTTCGTGGAAAGACAAGCGCCGGAAGCAATTGCCACAGCCGTAACCGCCACCTGCGTGATCGCTGACGTCACCGCCCCATGAGCCGTGCTCGATCCGACGGCGGCGGCAGCCGCAATTGTGTTTCCGGAAGAAAGAACTGAACTTAGGGACGCCGTAAGCGCGACTTCCGGTATAATTGGACCCAAAACGCACCGAAATTGGGCAGACTTAGCAATGAAAAATCGACTTTTCCGTAGAATCAAGGAAGTTCTGGGGCCAATGAACACGGTGGAAGAGTGGCATGAAGACATCTCGTGGTTTGGTGGGTTGAAAAGAAGTTACATGTTATCGTGAGAGAGAGAATAGAATCAGAATCTGCAAATGTAGAATGTGATTGAGTGAAGTGAGAGAGCGAAACGTGTGTGGTTGGGAATGGGAACACAAACTTAAAGTGAGAACTAGTTAGTTGAGTAATAAATATTCGTGCGTTTGTGTACGTGAGTGACTCTACTTGAATCGTCGCTTAATTATTAATTAAAATATTTATTTCTTTCTCTTTTACATAATTTAACTTTATCTTATTTACACTCTCATGACATTCAATTGACTTTAAACATTCATTTACTTTTATTATTATATTTTTTATAATAATATTAAATATATTTATAAATTATATATATATATATATATTACTTTTATAATTTAAATTTTAAATAAAATAAATTATCATATATTTAAAGATTTATAATATAAAAATTGCAGTACTTAATAAAATTAAAAATACCTGCATCACTAGTGAATATAGTAAATTTAAATAATAAGTACAATAACAAGTACTTAATCAATTACAATACTTAATAAAAAAAATTATGTACATAATAAAAAGAAACTTTAAGAAAAACACATTTTAAAGAGTAACTTTTTGATATTTTAGGAAACAAACCAATATGTTAGGTTTTTAAGTCTTGATGTTATCTGAAGTGTTGACCTAACATTTGTGTTTTTGTGTTCTTCACATGAATGCTGACTGAGACTCCAACTCAGCATGACGTGGAATGATGACATAGTATCCAGCTCAGCATGACAAGTGGTGATGACTTGCTGCCATGTGGAGTGCTGACTCGGCAGCGTTGAAAGTCTTGAGTCATGCAGAATGTTGACTTAGCTCCTGGCATAACATAACAACTAGTGTTGACTTGACGTCCAGCTCAACAGCCACGTGGAAGGCTGATTTGGCAGTGACTCAGCATCCAGGTCCACAACCACGTGGAAGGGTGACTTGGCAGATGTACGAAGACTTGAAGGATGCACGGAGACTAGAGGGAAGACCAAGTCTTACTAGGCGGTTGAGATATTTATGCTAGTAGGATTCTGTTCCACAAATCCAGGAGTCAACAACCAACTGTTGTCATGCAGTTGAGATATTCATGCTAGTGGAATTCTGTTCCCACAAATTCAGGAGTCAACAACCAACTGAAGTGGTTCCACAATTCCAGGCTGTTTTGCGGAGCACAACAACAGAACTGCGGAAATTGTGATAACATGGGCTGACAGTTGCTATATTTATGGATCCAAGCCCATGTAGTCTATCTATAAATACTAGAGTCATTCATTAAGTTGAGTGCGGATTTTGAGATGATATGAGACGTTTTTGATATACACTTTTGCAGATTTATATCGTAGTTTAGTACGTGTGATCTTTGTCTTAGAAGATCATACTTTTAGTATTTTAGTAAGAAGTGTTGTTGTTGTTGTTGTCCGTAACATTGTAAACAACACAACATTTATTTTGATAATTCTTTCTGGCCGTAAAGGCTGCCGTGTAGGTTGTTCATTAACACAGCCTACATAAAATTATCTCTTGTGTTCATTTTAGCTTCCGCAACAACTATTTAGAGTAGGTGATACACTTTCACAATATTAGTGGGATCCAAAAAGAAAAACAAGTCACTTTTAGTATGATAGAGGGTATTATTTAACCTTATACATATAATAAAAATATTTAAAAAAAAATAAATTATCTTACTCAGACGACTCAAAAAGGAATATAATTCATTTTAATTGAGATGAAATAAGTAGTTTTTTAATTTTAATTTGGAAGGAAAATAAAAAAGAACCAATATAGTGAAAAATATATACTTATCTCTTTCTGTTCAAAAAAATAGTTTACATTTTTTTCATTTCGGAACGCACACGAAAATAATTTACATTTGCAATTTTCTATTTGTAGCAAATGGACCTGTCGCACTGGGCACCCAGTGCAAACAATTTAATTTAAAATGATAACAAGTAAAATGCAAATTTCACTCACTATATATATCTCAATTTAAAATAATATATCAGGTGATCCAAACTTCACTCGTTACACATTTTCACTCAAGTCAAAATATATTATTAAAATTCATGTCGTGTCAAACGTAAATTATTTTAATAAATCAAGAGAATATTTATTATGAACAGTACTATGAAAAGATATCATTCATATCAAATAGAAATATATCATATATCATATATACATAAATAATTGTACTTTAAATAAAAGATATCATTCATATCAAATAGAAATATATCATTTATACATAAATAATTGTACTTTAAATATATCACTTCGTCGTCTCTAAAAGGAGGCGTATCTCCCAAAGAGAGAGTTTCACAAACTGAAAATAATAATGGATGTTAAATGATAATAAGGGTGCAATTAGTGTACTAATTGCAACTTTATTTTTTTTCCTCTTTGAAATACTACACAATTTAAAGTCTAAATAAAAGTTTAAAGAAATGTCTATATGTAGATAGGACTGGAGTGGTATATATTTGCTCTGGAACTGCGTAGCCCTTCACAATTCGGGAGAGTTTGGAAGAAGTATTTGCAAGACAAAAACATCCGAAAAGAAAAGAGAGGATGGGAGATTATATTAGCTAATTATAAATCACTCAAAAATAATCCTACATAACCGTTAGTTTGGAAAGTAATGAACGAGAGATACAACATGACATGAATCCCCACCACTACTGCATTTGCGTTTCTTTCTTTCATTTTACAAACAAACACGTATTCTCACAGTTGTTTGAGGCCTTTGTAAGCACCTAATTATACTGCAAAAAAAAGATCCACACAGTATTTTCCGTTTGCACCTCAGGCTCAGGCTCTTCCAATTTACAGATTTGATTCATTCTGGTATGCACCTACTAAATACAGCACATAGAGAAGGAAAGAGACCACTGTGAACACAAGCTTTGCTAGTTTCCATAGTAACACTTACGTAGCACAAACAAGACTTAAAGAGTCCGAGTTTTAACCTAGTTAGAATGACGAGGGACCCACTGAAGAAAATCCAGCAGCCTTGTGTTCCTTCAAAGTGCTTGATAGCCAGTCCAACCCTTCATACAACCCATCTCCTTTGAGAGCACAGGTCCCCTGTATATGCCATTTTCTATTCTTAAGATCATAGAGGCCCAGACCCTCACAAACTTCCATAGGGGTCATTGCACCTTTCTGAACAGAAAAGGCAGAACTGTCAAAGACGTTACCAAGGGAAATAATCCAAAGTAATCAACAAACATAATGTGAACGAGTATATCTGTATATGTATATTTTTCATCCTCATATGTGAGTAAACTAATACTATATAGATAGTTAATTAGTTATAATAAACTACCTTACTTTGTATTTGTCCCATCATCAGATGACCTAAGTCTCACATGGTTCAAAAAGAAGTTATTTAGCCCCCTCCCCCCTCCCCGTTTCTCACATCCAAGCCAAAGTGGATCGACACAAAGGCTATGGTAGTTATAATAAATTGTCATCGCAAATATCTATAGTTCACTGTTAAGAGATGGACAGATATGCATACCATGTCTTGTTTGTTTGCGAATATCAATATAACAGCATTAAGCATGAAGGGGTCTTTGATGATGGCCTGTGAATATAATGATAAAGTCAAGTAATGCAACTAGATAATATAATATGAGCACAAACAAATGAAACATTCAAGAGAAAATAAACCTGAAACTCTGCCTTTGCCCTCCCAATTCTCTCTCGATCCAGAGAGTCAACAACATAGATCTGCATAATAGAAGAGCAGTTGGCATCATGGAAAAAAGTGAAGTTCATTTCTTAGACAATAGCCCTGAACTAGTTAAGCTAAACTCTGCAGGCAGAGTTAAATATCTTCACTCACTTCTAGACCACAATATTTAAGATAAAATTAACATCTTTGACACAACCAAAAAGATTCTTACATCATTCAAAATTTCAAATGAGACTGGACATAGGTTCCAAGAGATCATATTAGCATCATAGTATCCACTTGATGTTACAGAGATATAAAAAGATAAAGATCGATGAGTTTCAGTTACAAGGGCAAGAAAGATCAAGAAGAGCAAGAAATGGTGGAAATAGAGTTCCATTTATAGGGACTAAGTAACTGCAAATAATTAAGCTTTCCTGAAAATGTTCATTTGGGAAATTGGGGTCAAACATGTTGGTGCCACAGCACATGTGGAATTAATTAAATTTACAGTTTACTGTAGACTTATGTCGTTGGCATCTTTAAGATGCACCAAGTTCAATCATAAAGGACTAGTTAAAAGTATAATGCTAATGGATTAAAAATTACCAGCCCATCAGTATTATTGAAATAATGTCTCCATAAGGGTCTTAATTTCTCTTGCCCTCCAACATCCCACACTGTAAAGATCACGTTTTTGTATTGAACTTTCTCTACATTAAAACCTGCATCACAGCAACAATTTTCATCATATTGAGTCTTCTTCAAGTCATGGAATCCCCAAAAGACCATCAGAAGAAACAAATGCACATGCACATATGTAGAAACTTGATCAGATTCTACTAATTTAATTGTCAGGCATCTATGCATATCTTATTGCTTGTTAAGTCTAGGAGAATCAAATATGAATTATACAGTATCTTGCACCCAGATGTAAAGCAGCCAAGTTTTGTTATGACCACTCAGAGTGGATGTATAATATGATGGATGTCAAATATATATATATTATATATATGTCCTGCTAACAAAGATAATTTACTTCACACACACACACACACACACACACACATATATATATATATTGAACTGAGACTTTTAAACATCCAATTATAGTGTACGTTTGACTTCAGTGGCATGAAACAGATCTGTACCAATAGCCCATGACAGGAGAAAATGTATCACTTCTCCAATTGAGAATACTAATCATCACATCGTCATCATCAAACTCTGTACCCAGCATGTTGTTAACTCAGTTAGTTAGTCTATCTTATCTAAATGCTTAAACACATAGTGCCTCAAACTAACTATTTTGAAATATAAAATTTAAAGGTACAAAGGGGGTAGATAGACCAACCAATGGTAGGAACAGTAGATAAAACCTCTCCAATGTGAAGCTTATACAGTATAGTTGTCTTGCCAGCAGCATCCAGACCAAGCATCACAACCTTCGAGGAAAAAACTAGTGATTAAAACTAAGAGCAAAAACTGGCAAAACGTATCATCTTCTCTTTTTTAGCACCTGCAACCTAGTAAGTAGTAAGTAACCCCAATCTAAGTGTAACAACCACCTCAAAATTTTTAGGTAATAATACATACTGCTCAGATAATTATAACCAGCGCGCATAACAATTCAAAATAATAAAAAAGTGAACTTAGCAAATGTACTATTCGTTTGATTCCTAGAATAATGAATAAAATGTCAGCTGATACACCACTCTCGCTAGTTTTCCAAGTTTACATGTTTCAACTAGATAAAATAGCAAAATATATAAATACACGATAATTCATGCACCATTAGCACTTAATAACCCAAGATGTTCATTTATTTAAGATGCCACATCCAGCAGTAGAGATCAGCTTTTCTTTTTCAGGAAGAAAAAAAAAACTGCTTATAATACCATACAAAATACTTTCAACAATATATAATAGATAAGGCCAATATGAACCGGGCATACAGTAATCAAATTGCATGTAAAACTTAGAGAAACTTAACGAGGCCCAACAGTTCTACTCAATAGCAACTGAGTTCTGGATTAAAAGAACTAGTGCATTGATGATTTGATGTTCACATGATTGTCGAGTCATAACCAACAATTGCTGAAATAAACAACCAACCTTTGCGGTTTTCAATTCAATAAACCACATATGCAGAATCATTAATAATTACTTAAAATCTGAAATATCCAACCGCGAAGACGGTGAAAAGACTTAGAATGATAAATTCTAAGCTGGTTCCTTCCAATAAACTTCATTTTGTTTCGGTATAATATAACAACAGCAAAAGACTTTCTGAAAAATGAGAACGCACAGTCTTCGGCAATCCAGCTCAATGTCAAATGAAAAATTGATAGCGCGTTTATGGAAGTACCTACCCGCATCTCGGAGTTGCCAAAGAAAGTATCGAAGAGTTTGCGAAACGCTTGTCCCATTACCTAAATTTCTGTTATTCTCGTTCCTCCAATTCTGTAACGACGCAAACAAAAATCAACGATCGGAAGCTTTTATGTTGTATAGGAAACAAGAAAATTTGGAAGAGCTCTTCAAATGAACAAGATGATCAAAATGAAATTTACAAAGAGAAGAATATATATTAGAGAGAGAGAGAGATTCCTTCATAAAGAAAAGAAAGGGCTGCGTTGTTTTAGTTTCTGCTTTTAGTTTTTTTTTTTTAATTCCTTTTCACTATGAGAGCTCCGAATAGTCAATTTCAATTACCATATATGCACTTCGCCCATTAATTATTTTTATCCATAAGAAAGTGATTGGTACGATGGAATGGAGGTGGAATGGAATGACCATTCCTTCCTCCATTCCATTCCTTTGTTTGGTTCGTATTGTGATTAGGAATCGACATTCCGTTTGGAATTACCATTCCATTAGGAGAGGTATTAGTCATTCCTCTCTAATAAAAGGTATTAGTCATTCCTAGACTCCAAACTAATTATTCAATATTTTTTTTTTTGCTATTTTTCATTAAGACAAAATTAATTAAAATATTTATTATTTTGTTAATTTTACTATACATCACACCTCTTTCCTACCAAAAGAAATGTTAAATTTTTTATAATATTTAAAAAATTGTTTTTAATAAAAATATATATTATTAGAAAGATTCATTAAATGATATAAATTATATATTTTTAAATTTTTTGATATTATTTATTTGCTATGCAAAATGAGTTATTTTATAATTTAAAATTTTCGTTCTAATTTAGATTTTATTGCTATATGATTTTATTTTTGATTGCTATAACTAAGGGTGTAAGTGAACCAAACTATTCGCGAACTATTCGGAACTCTGCTCGATAAAAGTTCGTTTCGAATTTGTTCATTTACTAAACGAACCGAACTCGAGCCTCAAACCGAGCTCGAATAATTTTTCGAGCCGAACTTGAGCTTAAAGGTATTCGGTTCGAAAAGTTCGCGAACATGTTCGAATATAATTTAATGAACCAAGCTTTGATTAGTTCACGAACTTTGTTAACGAGTTTGTTCATGAACTTTAAAAACGAGTCGAACTTCAAATATTTCACGAACTTTATATACGAACTAGTTCACGAATTTATCAAAATAATATAAAAATATATAATATTAACAAAATAATTTAATAAACAAGTTTTTTAACGAACTCGAACTCGAATATTTAACGAACTCAAGCCGAGTTCGAGCTCGGGTTTGAATTTACTATTAAATCGAATAATTTACGAACCGAACTCGGGCTCATTTTTTATTTATCGAACTGAACTCAAGTTTGATTTTCAAAACTCGAACCGAACTCGAGCCTGACAGTATTCGGTTCAGTTCGATTCGATTACACCCCTAGTTATAACATAGCATACACGTTTTAGTAGGTGTGAGCAAAATTAATCAAACTCAAATATTTGATTGGTTAGATTTTATTTCAAAATCAAATTCTAATTAGATTTGAATACGATTTAGATAAAACCAAATCAAAAGAATATACAAAAATCGAATTATTTGTTAATATTAAAATATAATTTATTTTTATCAAATAAAATTATTTTATCATATATAATTTTATTATTTTTATTATATTTTATAATATAATTTAAATTTTAAAATTATTTAATAAATTAAATGTGATAATTTATTCACTTCATTTTTATTTTAATTTTTTCTAGATTTACAAACTATGAAATTTAATAAATTTATAATGTTTATTATCATTTGAAACTATTGAAGATATATGAGAATATTTTAATAATTTAAGTATTGTGATTATAATTTTTAATTTAGATTTTTAATTTTTTAGTACATGATAACTATTGAAGATATAAATGAATGATTATTTTTTTTAATTAATTATTTTAAAATTGAATGGAATAAGTTACGAAATAAAATATTTGGATAAATCGAACTAAATCAAAATAAATTTTGTTAGTTTGGTCTAGTTAATTTTTTGTTTGGTTAAACTATCTTTTTTGATCCATTTTTATTAATCTGGTTTGGTTTGATTTTTTAGACAAAATTGAACCATGTATCCGAATGTTCACCCACACGTTTTATATCCTATATTGAAATATATATTTTTTTTTGAATTATTTTGGTCCATAAAAATTGAAAAATAAAGAAAAAATAGAGAATTTCGACAATTTTTTTTAACGTAAATGATAATAATAAATTTACTTGGAATATTAAAAGTATGATTTCGCATTACAATATAAATATAATTTATTTATTTACTTTATTTGTAGTTATCAATTATAAAGATTAAATTAATAAATAAATTGTCATTCCATTTCATTCTTATTCCTTATACATACCAAGCATAGGAATGGATTAACAATTTCATTACATTCCACACTTCATTCCATTCCACACTCCATTTCATTCCTACTTTATTTCATTTCATCGTACCAATCACCTCCTAAAAGTTTTTTAAAGTAGCTATTTTTGTTCTCTTCCTAATTATGTTTTGGTGCACTTCAGTTAAACACATGACAAATGAAATTGTGATTTTTATTGCAAATATTTACAAAATAATTAACTGAAATTTAACGATCATGGGAACAGCGGTTAAAGTAGATAGTGAATGAAAGAACAACTTGAAAGAACGTCGATCGCCTATAAACATCTCAAATACTAGGGATGAATCCATACAAATTTAGAATTTATAAATCTTTGCATAGCTAATATAATGTAATTCTGTCACAAGAACTAACAAGTAAAGGAAGCCTTTCTTCAAGTACGTGAAGATTGACAAGGTTATAAAATCGCGCATGCTTAATATTTTCAAATACGTACTAATTCTCATATATTTATTGTTCGACTCAGCATGATATTATAGACTGAATCAATAACCTATTACTAGCTGGAAATAATCATATCCCAGTGTCAAATAAAATGTTCAACTCATTCCAACCTGTCCCATTTCATCTAGACATAGTCGTTTTCGATACCTTATATTATTTCTATAATAAAATAGACATTAAACAAAACCAGCACAAGAAATAAACAAAATGCTCTGATATCATAACTTAAGTTTCGGTTTCCACCAAAGCAAATCCAACTGACAGTTGAAGACTCAAAACTCCCCAAACAACAAACTGGTGAGAGAATACATAAAAACAGGTAAAAGATGAACTGCTGTCCAACATTCCAAAACTACAATGTACCAATAAAGAATAAAGCTTTATAAAATAAGAATACTTCTACAAATAGACAAAAAGAGGATTTTCTGCACATCCCACCAAATGAAGTATACATGATCTCATATTACGAAGTCACCACCAGATTCAAAATATCCTTTGTCACATGACATGTCATAGCTAGCATTAGAATCTAAGTACTTTACAACCAACATGTGGTTTCTCCAGCAGCAAAACCCGAGTTACGTTAGCAGCTTCCTCAATTCATCGAGAAAAATATTCTGGGTGAAGAATTATAGAGATTGAGGCAAACCATGGATTGAAACTCCAAATAATGTATGCACACCGAATTCAGGTGTACAAACCTAATTTTAAGTTAAAAAATTCAGACTAGTTTTGGCTGAAAATTTTGAAAATACTCTCATGAATCCACCATCTCGTCTTGTATCTCATTGGGTGCAATGAGGCCTGGGATTGAGAGCATGCGTTGTCGCTCCTTTTCTCTCTGGGCAGCTGCTTCCTCAGCATATAAATCTTTGTTGTCCTGAATCATTAATGTAAAAGCAAGAGCAGAATTGCATTAGAAAGACAAGATTATAAGTCGCTTTTGTACAAAATTAAGAGGCATTTCTCCAATGATGTGTCATGTGTATCCACCTCCAACCAGCCTAGATCATTTTAACAATTTCCTTTCCCATTCAACAGAGACACATTAAAGGACTTATCAGTTACTCCCTGTCTCACTTCATTAGTTTCACTTTGACCAAATATGTTTGGTCAAAGTGGGACTAATGAAGTGGGACGGAGAGAGTACAATACTTAATCAAAGGGTCCTCATAAGTTCCAATTTTTACAATTAAATGAAAACTCAATGCTACCGGACAATTCAAGTGCTAGAATTAGGGTTGTAAGCGAACAGAGCTACTTGCAGCTATTCGAGACTCAACTAGAACAAAGTTCATTTGGAGATCAACTCAATAGTAAACGAGCCGAGCTCGAACTGAGCTACTCACGAACATGTTCGAGTTCGTTTGTTCACAAGCATGTTACCGAACCTGTTCACGAGCCTTTTATCGAGCCTCCAATCGAGTATTAAGACGAGCATTAAGATAAAATAACTAATTTTCTAAAAATAAACATTTATACAAGCTTGAGTTCGAGCTTAAGCCGAGCCCGAACTCGAAAACTATTAATATCAATATCAAACGAGCCGAGCTCGAACAATATATCAAAAGCTCGAGTCGAGTTCGAACACCCTACTATTCTAAACAAGCCGAGCCGAGTAGTATTTGGCTCGACTAGGCTCGCTTACACCCCTAACCAGAATATATCATTTGTGTTGCATAGCAAGCCTGGTTCCAGAAAGATAGTGGAAAATGAGCCACTGACTATCACTAGATCCGCCGTCCGCGACCCATCAAACTTCGAATCCCTCCCCCCAACCCAGCCAAAGACAGCGAAAAAAATCCAAAACACAGAAACAGAAAATTCGACAACTTTTTCAGGCAAATGAAATATCACCATAGAAGAACCCTCAGAAAGACTCACAACGAGACAAGTGTTGCAAACAAAAACTACAGAGCAAACAATTCACCTGTGCTGAAAATTCTTTTGATTGGATAAGAAAATCTCGTATGTGGTTCTTGAATGGGGCAACATCAGCTGTTGACTCAAAAAGTCCATTGACAAATTGAGTGACCTGAAGAATACACAATAATGAATGAATGGACGCAATAAACTAAACATATTAACTACATACAAAAGTTTTGCTTTAGTACCTCAGTTGTTGTCATGTTGGGAAATGATGAACTCAAAAGTTTAATGGTATACTCGCGGACATACATGCCATTATTTGGATAAGGATAAGAAACAGTTGCAACATCCCATAGAGGCTCAGTCAAAACACCAGATTCTACCTGTAATTATAAGGAAGTTGTCACCAGGCATACTAGAAAAATAAAATTTTCAAATTTCAAACCGAGTAAATAATTAATCAAGAAGTATGACAAATGTACAAAAATCTCACTGGCACTTAATCCAATATTCCAATGTGATTAGGGAACCAAGGAGCAACCATATGTTAATAAAGAGAACTTCATACCAGGCAGAACAAGTGTTGTAATACCAGCACATGTAACTTGAAACCAGGCTTGTGGAATGTATCTGTCAAAACAGCAAATATTTCTTGTTCTATTGTCAAGAAGTAAGTCTTGTAGAACTGGTTACAAAACTCAGAAACCTGAAAAGCCAAAAAAAGAGCAAACTCGTAAGGCACAAGCAGGAGTAACTATAACCATCAGAAAGTAACAAACAAATCTACACCTGAAAGTTTTTTAGCATTTCCAGTAAAAGATTGAGTCCAGTCTCTGCAATATTTCGCTCAGTATGACGAAAAGCCCATATGATAGAATCCAGAACGAGTTTCAGTTGCTGGACATTTCAGAAAACACCAAGATAAATAATAATTTCACAAAAAGATAATAAGACGGGAGATGATCAACAATCTCAAGTTAAAGCTCCAACATGATCAAAATGGATTTTTTTTAAACACAATTGCTATTCACCTATGGTGCAATACACATACCTCACTTGACAAATGTACGAGAGCAGGAAAACAATGCATAGCAATGGCTCGAAGTAGTGAAAAGAACTTCAGTCGATGCTCAGGGTAGTCTTCAAAATTCTTTGTTATCATCTGAAAGAAATCAGTAGTTGAAATTTGAAAAAATCTATATCAGTTGACGCCCAAAATTAGGCCAAACATGCTGCAGGATATAATCACCACTGAAGTCTCCAATATTAGAGCACATATTTCAACAATCAGATCAACACAAAGGGTTAACATTAATTAAACATGGTGAAATCAAATATAGAGTTTTTCAACAAATTTAAACAGAAAGATTTACTACATCAAAGTTTAAATATCTTCAACATCAACTTAACCTAGTAAATAAGATAACTATGACTTTATCAAAATAAATAAATAACAAACGAGCACATTCGTTCGCATGCAACTAATATGTTCTGAAGGGTTCGCCAACCTCAAGAGTACACTGAAATACAGCTTCAAATATCCGAGGAACATTCTCAGTCATTGTTCCCTTGTACCTGAACAAAGTTGAGCAGGAGAAGAAATTTAATACCAAAAATAATAGCAGGAAACATAAGCATCTATGAAGCATGGGCATGTATACAAAATACGAATAAAATAGGATTTGAAAATGTAAATATGCTGATTTTCTAAAAATCAAAATACAAATATATCTAAATATATTGTATTTTTTATGTTATATTTTATATTTATTAATATTACAAAAATATATGTAAATATGAAGGGTTTATTAAAATCATTTATTTAATTGAATAGAATGGACCCAATCTGGGTTCAGAAATCCCAAAGCTCAAAGTCCCCCAATAATTATAATAAAAAACAAAAAGTAAACATAAGGTTTAGCATCTGCCGTCCCCTCTCCACTCTCTCTTTCTCCTACTCTCTTCTCCAACTCCATAAACCCTAAAAATTGACCCACGTCTGAATCAAACCTGGTCAGTGGCCAATCGCGTGAGACCGCAGGATGAACAGGGATGGAGAGAAGGAAGAGATGGTAGAAAATAAAGTTTCCCGCTGGAAAAAAACTTGAGTTATGGATGAATATACGTATTTATTAAAAGTACATTTTAATATATATTCTTAATTTCTTAGTATATAACTATATTTCATACATAATTCGTATTAAACATTTTTTGTGGACATGCTAACCTAGTCCACGCATTTATACTTCTGAGATAAGTTTATAAGCAACAAAATCAAGCAGACAGTGAGCTTACAGTAAAATCATCATGCTTAATGATGGCACTTTAAATATGAGGTAGAAGTACTATTATAAACACTGATCTTGCTGGAAAACCACTGTTAGTCGCTGTATAAATCCCTTTAGATATCTAAAAGATAAAAGCAGCAAACAGAAAGACACCTAAAAGAAAGAAGAATAAAAACTCACTTATTTATTATTGTTGCAAAGAGAGATAAAACTTCTGACTCTCTTGCATCAGGCAAATTCCGGGCATAGTCACCCAGCACATTGTCCATCATCGGGGGCACAAAATGTTTGCCAATGTATTGTTGATCTTCAGCTTTATCTGGAACTGTCTCAGCTTTTTCTAGAAATGTCTCAATGAGCTTTAACGTTTCCCTCTTGACTGAGCTGTTAAAAAACAGATGAAATGAACACAACTATCAGATTGAAAACAGACAAGCAAAATGATGCTCCAAAAATTGAAATTTACCGTAGGAGTTTCACAATAGATGTCCGAGAAGCATAGGGACCTCCTTGGGCAATACTCGTTGATATAAGCTCACTGTACATTCTGTGGCATGCAAATCGACCGTCACAAAAATAAACACCCATGTGAAGCTATTTGGGGAAACCCAGGGGAGTGATTCTAAAAGAAAATCAACAAACCTGTATACATTGAGCATGTCCAAAAAGATCATGGAAATCTGTGGCATGAAATACATCCCAAGAGAGCTAGCAACACTAGTATTTGTCTAGAGGAACAAATGCATGCATAAGATTATATCCAAGACAAGAAAGACAAAAGCACAATGAGAATTAAAATTCAAGAATATAAAGCTATATGAAAGCACGGGAGAATAACATAAACCTAACAAACTTTAATAATCTCCCGTTTCAATAACAATAAAGAACTTGAGATAATTTGGACATAATTTTCTCACACACATTAATCACTTGAAATGCCATCCAACATGAGTAGAAGAAGAAAATACTAAGATAGACTGGAATGCGATTACTTTAGAACTCTTATCATCTTATCATGCATGTATAATCAAAAAGGAAAAGCACCTGTTATCAACCTTAATTCAAGTCAACTAACACATACAGCAATAGTATTTTCTAAAAGAAACTGCAACCACAACCGCAACTATTAACTAGTTTCCATCATGCCTCAGCCATCAGCATTATAATTTTACATTTTAGGTTTTGGAGGAGTGTGTCAAGACAAAAACATCCATGCTGAACCATTTTCTCATATTGAAATTTTACAGGTACATTGAGACCTACTTTGGTTTAAAATATATAACCAAATTGTAGAGGCATATATATATATAATTGCTTATTATAATTTTATGAAATCAAGTAGGGACGGAGTTTTACCCATGGGTTGCGATCGCCACGAGGACTTTTCCCTAATGGGGCGGGTATCGGGGTGAAATTTTTGGAGTCACGGCAGTTATGGGTTTGTATGATTGTATTCGCATTGGGTTGGGGTGCAGGTATTCAGATACCCACCCAATAAGAATGTAGATGTATAAATTAGTAAATGTAAAAAAATCCACTTTCTCTAGCAGAAACTCTAGCCACCACACTCCTCCGAACCTTCTCACGCCATTCTCCCTCTCTGCCAAAACCTCGCTCTCATTTTTTATCTTCACCATTTTCCTCCCAACTATCTCTAAACCTCTATCCTACAACATAGCTTTTTGTTTCCGTTGCAACACTGCTCCACTCCCCTGGATTATTCAATCATAGCCTCCCACTGCCTATATCACTGATCTCTTTGGCCTCGAGCCATCCACCATCCTCCGCCTGGAACTTCCTCCACTGCTTCGCTGCCTACTACACCACCGGCAGCACAAATTCCTCCAGCCCCAAAGCAGCTGTAAAAATTGGCAGATACCAGAGGGGTAGTCTTCCCACGATGGGTAATCCCCACCCCGCACCAGCCCTAATTTAAACAGGTAATGTGGAGGGAATGGGTGTGAAATAGTGAATTTCTCAAGAGGAATGGAGGTGTGGAAGCAATAACCTATCCCGCCCCATTACCATCCTTAAAATCAAGGAACACCAGTTTGTCATTCAAAAACCGTTTCTTAAAAGAAAATTTGTGCTGGTTCAAAAATGCAATGTGTTTGAGCTTGGTCTCATAATTGACTGATTGAGCATAACAGAGCCAAGCATGGCAAGACCAAGGCCCATCATTTCACCCCGCATGCTACATACTACTTTTATTAAAACCATGTCATCCAAAACAATGCATATGTACAGTGGATAAAGGGAATAGTTTAAATTTGGTGGTGATATGCAATAAGACAAGTTGAAACAAACTTTAAGTGGCCTCAACAAAGTTATATATCAAGTAGTTCTTAAAACGTAGAAGGCTATATTGCATGTTGGAAATGAGTCAGTAACAGATGCTCACATCAAAATCATAATAATAGTGATACCTGCAATATATTAAGCACTGCTCGTATTACATCTTGATCTTTCAAGAAATCCACACTCTGGCGAGCCTGGCCAATAATTTCGGCCCATTTCTGCAGCATAACATCAATTAACATTTGAAACTTGAAATCCTTGAAGGTGCATTTATACGTATAGACTAAGAGAGAAACTACCAAATGTCCATTCTAATGAAAATATCAATGCCAAAATGTTGTGCTGATCATTATTATTTGAAGAAAGAAAAAACAAAATAGAGATGACCAGCTAATTCAAGTACAACTATTTTAAAAGATATTCACCCTAATATCACTGCAAGAAAAATAAGTTATGCCAGTAATTATCAACTATATATGCGCTTTCAACAAATATTGTGCAATACATGAAAGAAACCTAGTTTGTATCAAATATGATGAAAGGGGCAGATAGAAAGGCATAATTTAGGGTCCTCCGAAAATTAGGGGAGCAGTAGGAAAAACCTGATTAGGAAGTCCCATCAACCTCTGCAAGTATTCACCTCGTTTGAAGGTATCGGTTTCTGCTTGAATCATACTACCAACCTACAATGTGACGACTATTAAAATACACATTTATTTAAAAAAAGAATAAGCCATATGAGAAGGGCATACGGATTCATAGAAGGAATGGATTTGATGAGGTTCAAGATCTGCAATAGTAGTTGGAAGTGTTGTCAATAACTCTGATACAAATGGCTCATTTTCTCCAACCTAGGGTTTAGAGAGACACAGTTAATTCCTTTGTTTCTTAAGACACCATTTGTGACTGCAAAAATCATTACGGAAATAGCTGATAGAATGTATCATAACCTGCACGATCACAAATTTGCGCTTGCATTTTTGGACAATTTTCAAGAATGTATCACAAGCCATGTCCTACAAATGAAAAAAAGGAATAAATAAGTCATGTGCAGTTGAAGAACATACTAATGACTAGTAATAGAAGCATATACTCGTCATACATTTGGGAAGAATATGATAGAAATCAAAGTGAAAGATGGTCAACAGCATAAGTAAACAAAATAAGAAGCATGCACATCCATGTCATGTTAAGAAGAATATCATATATCAACCTGAACTCCAGGGTGAGTTTCATGCATGAATTCAAACAACTTGTTCACTACAGTTTTCAAAAACTTCCAGTGAGCCCTCAAAAATCGTGGGTATTGGCCAACTACATACCTGTATCAATACAAAAATAAAGATAATCCAATAGTTTAGACCAAAACATCACATTTTCTGTCCGCAATTAATGTACTTATAGTCTTATAGATAGTATATCGACCAGATATTCACACTCACACAGCATTGAAGCTAGTATTATAAATTTGAGATCCTCACATTATATTACTGGCAATGACAGCTTTATTGTCCTTCCCTTTGGTGATCTCACAAAGGTTTAACAAATCACGAATTACCATCACCAAAAACCTGTTTTCCTGCAGAAAGTTTAAAAAAAAGAACAAACATGTCAGATGTGTGTTATGTCCAAGCTTCGGAATAACTACGTAAATTACCATCAAGCTCCCAAAGAAATGAAATGTGAATCAATATTTCAAGAAACCACAAGATAAATGCACACAAATTTCTCAATGCAGATAAAACTTACAAAATATCCATGCAATTTTATAAGGTGGATCAAATGAAGGAAATATTCAGAGCAATTATGAAGTGTGCAGATCATACTTAAAGAACCCGTGTATGGAAGATCATATTAGAGGAAGCCCCTGATTGCTTACCCCCAAAACAATGGATATTAATCCAATCCCTCCCTTCCCCTACCAATTCTTACTCTAAATACGAACTTACATTGTTGCCTGCCTCACAACTAATTCATATACTCACCCAATTAAAACGAACTTAAATTGTCAGCTATGGGCTATTGCAATGTTTCTCTTCAATCAAAAGAAAACACTGTTACTTTCCTTTCCAACAAATAATATTTAAATAGAATAAATTAATTAAATAGATCCTTTTTCTTTCTCAGTTTCACCTTTGTTAGGTTTACTTTTGATACATGTACCCAAAGGCAAAAAAACAGCTCCACATTTCTAACCATGAATAGAGTCTAATTTTTATGTAATTAAAATCAATTAAGTGGGTGACCTGGACAGAAAATACCGTGTTCCTCTAAATAGAATATCATGAATTGATTTCCTAAAGAAGAATTATGATATTCAATTGTTTAAGGGAAGTGAATATAAACATGATACGTAATTAATCATAGACTTGGAATCAGTCAACATTTGCACATCCAAAACATTATAACAAACAAAAATAAATTAGGTTTCGTTACATCAGTTGCACCAGAAGGCTACAAGCCTACAACAAATCTTTCAATACAAAATTCACATGTCAGATTTCATAATAGTGCATCATAAAATATAGTTGCTCATGCATGTATGCTGAAAATTACAGAGAATACAAATGTTTTTGTGTGAAAATGAAGCTCATACGTTATTATTACAGCACAAAGGAAAAGCAACTCAATAAGCTTAGACAAACCTGCTCCTCTGCCATTGACCCAGAAATAGACCCAATGGCCCAACAGAGTGTATTAAGGTTGTTCCAGGTAAAATCTTCTCCATTAAGTTGTTTGCTCAATTTTCTTAGCATCTGTAACATAGGCACACACAAGATAAGAATCAAAAGTTCGTCCAAAATCATGACTTGCATCCAACCCCCTTATTCAAACATGACAACAAGAGTTGAAAATACATTAAAAACATTGATAAAATCATAATTATCTCTAGATGAAGAACAGCAATGACAAATCATAAATCGTTATCAGAAAATCAGCATAATCAGATGATGCTTACACATAAAAAAGTAAGATATAATTCTAAACATTAAACAGACAAAAGTAAGAGGCAATACGTTGTGTACCACACAAACCCAAAATGCTATGAGGTCAATGTTGAGAATAAATTCTTACAAGTCCATCTCAAAGATTCATTGCTCGGATTTTGCAATTTCTAGTTCATAAAACCAAAATAAATCTAGAATCACATATATATTACGTAATCAGAAAATTCCATATGGTGGCTCCTATATAAAGCAAGTCAAGAAAACAGTTAAACAATAGTTTTCTATAAATTTTGTGGAACTTTTGGACAATTATCTTGAAACTAAACAGAGCAACATCAGATATTTACTAAGAGTTACTCTCAGGCATGCCATAAAAGAGATGGAGAACATAAAAGCTTTAAAGAGAGTAACACTATTACCAAGCAGATATCATAGTTCACAGAAACAAATGTATAGTAAGACATACCTGCTTTTCAGTATCCTCATGATCAAGATGAGCCAAGTAAATCAGTGTCTCCCTCATTATCTGTGAGTTCAAATTATTGCACATTTACCACAAGATCAAAACAAGAACTACTAGAAGAGAAAATAAAGCAAGCAACTTTGAGAACTTCAGGACCTTATACTGCACAAGAACATCATTGTCTTTCATCGTTTCACGAACTATATTTCCATTTTCATCCTCAACAATGAGAACCTCTTCTGGCTTTGCCATGCGACAGATCATCAGTAATCTCAACTTGGACATTGGACCAGCATAAAGTTGACGTCTCCGCATGAGTTGTGAGCCTAGTCCATCAACCATACCAGGAAGCATTGACATCTGCTTGAAGACCAAGAATGAAGCGTTCACATTATCATATACTTACTGACTTGACTTTATTTACAGAAACAATCATTAACATAATGACAGGCAAAACAACAATTGTTTAAATACTTAAAAAGAGAAACCCTAAATATCATTTTTACCTGCAGTCCCATCATGCTTGCAGTCCCAGCAGGACTATCTAGATTGTGGTGAGTAGTAAAGAGCTCTGAAACTAAAGAGTTCCAATAATCCAAGCAAACCTGCAGCCCAAGTACTTAATATTGAATAACATATTTCACATGTATTACAAAAGTCAGAAATGCATAAAATATCTAGAACTATAGAGAATTATAAATAATACAAATACCAGTACCTTAAAAACTTCAGTGTCATCCACATATGAGATCTTAGTTAAATACTCAAGCCCCACTAGTAGCATATTAACATTCTCTTGTGAAGACTCTAGCACTCGTATATGAGACTGCATCAGCACAGGGAAAAGAAAAAGGTCAATCAGATGCACCCATTAAAAAAAGAAATATGAAAGAACATAACCAGTTCTCTGAGTCTATGCCTCAAAAGAAACAATAGGGCTTGGTGATTAGTAAGAATCAAACAGTAGGGAATCTTGTGAATAGTTTAACAGAATGCACAATTTTAAACTTCCTGGTACAATTAAACTCAACAGTAATAGAGCGAACAAATTTACTCCTAAGAGCCATTGAGAGCAGTCATCAAACAAAAAATATCATCACATGATTTATATATATAAAAACTACTTTTGCAGATATGTTATTACTGTACAAAAAGAGCAATGCAACAACTATCTTCAAATAGCTTAAAACATCTAGACACAATTTAGCCATCATATTCACATACTGAATCTTAGGACAGCCACTTCCAGATAGTTCCTGAGCCACATGACTCAAACTAAGCAGCAGTTAGATGGTTTGACCCTTCTTTTCTTGTTTAGACTATAATTCTAAAGCCAGTGAAATTGATTACCTTGTAGAACGATGTGAAAAATAATGCCAAGTTTTGAATAAATGCCTGAGGAAAGCATAGAAAAATGAGTCTAAGTTTGAGGTAAAATAGATAAGGAAAAGGTGCAACAGTCTCCCTAATGTTTTACCCAAGGAGCGGATAAAATTGTGTTTGGCACAATTATCATGCTAACATTTACCAGGTAAATATCAGAGTGATAATGGTTCCACCTTTTATGAAAAAGGTTGAGTGGGGTGTGCACCTTTCCCGAAAAAATATATGTGCAAAATTCAGATTTAAAGCACTCACCTGCTCCTCAGTATTACCATTTGCATATGCCTCTATAAAGTTGGTAGTGGATGGGGCAATAGCCTAATACACAAGAAAGGGTCATAATAGCAATTAGCCCAACAACTAAAAGGTTCTGTCAAGTTACAACCAGGAAGATTTTACAGCAGACCAGCATTATCTGCATTACCTGTAATTGCACCATGAATACAGTATACATGTTGATATACTGCATGTTATAGAAGTCCCCAAAACTAAGAGCAGCAACCTGAGAAAACAACTCATAACAGCTGATATAATCCAAAAAAGCATATAGCAAGTAGTTTCAAGTGAAGTGGTGAAAGATACCTCAGTCAGGCACTGAAGAGTGAGATTGCGATAAGCAGGCATAGGAAAAAATTTCAATAGAGTTTCAAGCTGCCAAATAGATCAAAACAAGGCCGACAAATATTAATTAAGAAATTAAGAACATATTACCGAATACTACAATAGAATAGATCTGGAGATCAAATTTCCTCCCTTCGCTGAAAAGGCAAGCAAATGAAAGGGCACATACTAACCAGGGGTGATTCAAATATATAGCCCAAAGGGATCCAGGACAGGAAAGCATGTAATGTGCCCAAGGTAGCTCTGATGAGTTCAGCTCTTTGAGATGCAGACAATACGTACAAGCATAACTCGTGAATGAGCTGGAATTCACTGAAGAAAAAATCAAATTATAAGTCATACAAGAGGGGGGAGTTCGAGCAGCTATGTATAGCATGCCCCAAATTGTAAGCCAGACTATTAAGAGAGCATCACACGAAGGAAGAGAGGTAAAAGGAAACATAATTACCTTCAGGGTGCATACATGCAACTAGGAAATCATATATGCCAAATATTGATTCCTTGAGAGTTGGGATGTAAGCTAATGAAATATATAGAAGAAACCCAGTAGCAATCTTTATGTAATACCTGTTCAATGATTGTTTTAGCTCTTTAATCTTCTGTTGAGTCATTTCACCCCTTGAAAAATCGAAGACCTCTTCACTTAGAAGCTAACAAGTAACACCTTCAAGTCAATCAGAGATTCAGAATCTATTTAAAGGACCCACATAGAAACCATACTCACGTACTTTTAGAATGGCCATGCAGTTCTCACAGATGGTTTCACTTGATTTTGCTGCAGCAACCAAGTCAGGTATGAAGCTATGCCACCGAGCCGGCCACTCATGCTTCAATATCTGTATATAAAAGAAAATTCACAAAAATAGGTTGAGGTAACCTAATAAAATTAATTCTTTAACCTAACAGTGGTACACAAACAAAAAATTACCTGAACCAATATTATGTTTAATTTATTGACATAAAGCCTCTCCCTCCGGAAAGAGACTTCATCACTTGAAAGCTAACAAGAAAACATTAGGTGAAAGTGTAAGTACTCACATACTTCCTCAGTAAGGGATAACTACAGAATCCAGATCACAATCAATGATATATAGAATTAGTTACCTTAACTATAACATCAGAAATATAGTTCTTCATGCCATCTCGTTGTTCTACAGGCAAAGCATTCCATCTATACTTAATAACACCTTCCAGAACCTAAGGAAGTTCAGTATCTCTCTTATCAGTAAACATGAGTAATGATAAAATAAAAAATAGAAATCAGTGAAAGAAGTCAAAGAACAATTGATATTCATAGATATTCTTATGGAAAATCAACCCCACAACCACAACTGAAAGAACTAGATATTCCACCAAAAATGTTTGACATACCTGTAGAGCGAAAAACTTTGTATTCAAGTTCTGAGTACTTGATAAAATGTTGACCACTTGAAGCCACATATCTGGGTTATTTTGTAAATCCCGCAAGATATGGTCTGCAGCAGTCCTCTGCCAATGAAATGGATGGAAGAAAGCAAAAGTACTAAGCCACAAAAGGGATATATCTAGAAAAGGGCAGAATATTTATTGATTGCCTAGTTATAAATCGTACCCAGGGTCATTTTGCAGCAATAAAATATACTAGACGTTAACACATGTAAATAACCCCCATAAAATTGGAGACCTGTATACCAAGCATTTAAAACTACAACAAAGCAAAATTGCGTGAATGCACTGAAAACCATTTTGTGATCCATATCTAAGAGCACTGAAAACCATTTTGTGATCCATATCTAAGAGGGTGTCATAGAAACTTTAAGTAACTGGAGAGGATTTTATTTGAGATTGTAATAGGTTTTGGTTTCATTTAAGTCTTAAGAGTATGGAAATGAAAAATATAAAACACAGTCAAGCCACAGAAGTGGCTGGTAGTGATGAATCATGTTAGTAATACTATTTTCTTGCTCTTTGCAGCTCGCTAACAAGTAACAACCACAAATTGTGATGCTTTCCTTGCATCTCTCACATATAGTACTTTCTGACTAACACAAACTTCCCTATTCCATTCATGATTCATCTGATACAACTAGTCCAAGCATACAACTATATGTAAACCATGCAACTTTGTTGGACTAGCATGTCTACTAAAAGTATACAACTAAATGCTCTGTTGAAAAACGACATAAATCCATATTCTATTTCCCCTGGCTAAGAGTTTGCAATTACTATGTCATCAACGGAGAACTATATTTCTTCAGTAAACAGCCATGCCTTACTGCTAGGAGCAAACTTTTTTCTTATCTAATTGTGTGGCAATGCCATTATTCTCAGTAACACTACGACCAACTAATTTCAGAATCAAACATACTACGTACTACCAAGAAAAAAACGCGAGTCCCTGCATCAATTTATGCTGAGCGATGAAGGGCCGCATCCTAATTCCTAAGGAGCGGCTTGATTCCACATTGTGTGCTGGATAAACCTCTCGAATATACAAAATGAGCTAGCTTCCGTAATTTTTTCAGGAAATTCCATTAAACTCTCGTACAATCAACACACAGAAATACAATTGTGGCAACTACAGAAAACCCCATGAAATTAACAGGAGAACATAGCCAAATGCTTCAAACCTCCTCTTTCGATCCGGTTCCATAAAAAGCGGCGACGGTGGCGTCGAGCAAAGCAACATCCATCGGCTGACTCAAATCCCGAAGCTTTTCGGCCGCCATGGATGAGATCACCAGTCACTCAAATATAAACCCTATGCAAATCAGCTGACTAGTGCAAAAACCCTAGAGCAGGAGTAGACGACTAAAGCAAGTGTATATGCAAAATCTTGTGATAAGAGAAAAGGGAGGGAGAGAGGTGCGGAAATTAAAAAAGACAGCTTCAAACTGAAGCAGAGGGATTTTAGAGAGATAAAGGGAGAGACTTTGAACTTGGGTTTTAGCCCTTCCCAGTTCCCTCTAGATTTATACTTGTGTTTATGTGTGAGAGAGAAAGGGAGAGTGTACGTGTTTCTGCGTGTATTTGTTTTAACTATTTTGGATGGTTGTTAAGTGGGCTGGGCTTCTTGGATTCGGGAGTCCCTAAATACGGGCTAAACAACCTATACTTTATGATAAACTGAGGATTATGACTTTCCTATATGGAGGGCCGAATCAAACCACTCGTTGAACTATTTGGAGTTCGATTTGATAAAGTTGTTCGTTTGAAATTTACTCGTTATTAAACGAATTAAACTTGAGCCTCCTAATGGTATTCGGTTTGAAAGGTTTGCGAATATGTTTGAATATAATTTTAATGAACCGAGATTCAAATAGTTTACAAACTTTGTTGACGAGTTTGTTCACGAATCTTAAAAATGAGCCGAATTTCAAATAGTTCGCGAACTTATCAAATTAATATATATATTAACAAAATAGTTTAATAAACGAGTTCAAACTTGAATATTTAACGATTTAGAGTCGAGTTCGAGCTCGATTTTGAATTTAACATTAAATCGAATAATAAATAAACTGAACTCGAGAGCTCAATTGTTATTTATCGAACCAATCTCGAGCCGAACTCGAACATTCAATTTTTCAAACGAATCGAACTCGAACTTGACAATATTCGGTTCAATGTATAATTGAGATTGTCTATGCTCATCGGGCAAAATATATTTTTTTTATTCATCGGGCAAAATATATTTTTTTTATTACTAATCTTTCTCCTCTATATTCTAAAGGAAGTGTCATGAGATAAGGAGATAAATTGTTTTATCCTTATCAGAAGCTGGAGATGGGATTAGCAAAAAAGAGATAATCGACCGGTCCGTGCCTTATGGAAAAGGGATGTAATCTCTATATATATATAACTAATGGTTACGGATGGCAGTTTGGTAAATTTTATTTTTTTCATTTTTTAATTACATAAATCAGTTATATGTTTATGAAAATTATAGTTACTCATTAATTATTATTTATATCAATATATATTATTAAACCGTTACATTTCTAGACTTTCTATAAATATATTTTTAGTTATGCTAAAAGTTTATTATATATAAATTTCAATTAAATATATAAATGATGACTTTTTGATTAAATTTGTAAACTTATAAATTTATTTAAAAAATAAATATGTTAATATTATTTATTAACATATTGATTGATTTTTACACAAATTGTTTTCGTAAAAATGTCTGAGAATAACACTTAAAAATGTTTTCGTATTTTAAGGGATAAAATAATTGAACCAAATTTGAAACCAAAATCTTTGGTGTATACACTACGAATACTTTAAATTCTATTATTTGTTTCGTATGATGATTTTATTATTAGTAAAATATGAAAATTTTAATATTTTGATATATTAATGACAATTTTAATCTAAAAATTGAGAATAATTGATTTGTTTGATATAATATATATATATATATATATAAATAATGGTTATGGATGTCATTTTAGTAAATTTTTAGTTTTTCATTTTTTAATTATATAAATTAATTATGAATTTATGTAAACTATAATTACTCATTAATGATTATTTCTATCAATTAATATAGATGAAACAATTACTTACACTGTTATGACTATATTTTAGTTATTCTGAAATTTTAGTCGATCTAAATGTCAATTTCACGTATAGAGCTTTAAATTTATGTTATTAAAAATTAAATTTATATTATAATTAATTTTGATGATAATTAATTATTATTATTAATTAATTATATTGTAAATGAATTTAAGTAACTAACTATATATATGCGTGTGTGTATGTATACTAACTATTCATACAAAATTTCCAATTAAAACTAAAATATCTTTAACTTTGGTGCTGATTAATATTAGGTATTAATATTTCATAAAGAATTAACTTATTAAATTTTTTATAAAAATTAAATTAATTTCTTTTGTAACTTAACTATAACATGTTACTTAATTTTGCTATTTTATTACCTGTATAAACAAGATTCATGGATACACAAATATCAAATCTCTTCCTCCAATATCTTTTATTATTCTTATGCGTTCAGTAGTGATGCAATTGCATTTCTTTTGGACTAATTTAATTTAAAATTCTATACCCAATTAATTTAATGCGTTATTTTTCTTTCAATTTATTCAATTCCTTAAATTGTGTTATTTAATTGCAATCCCAACAACTACGCCAATGTATTTAATGTTTTGTGCCTATATATATCTTTTGTATGTGAGCACTTCTAATACTACACTGCTCATACTCGATCTATATTTTGAGATTCATTCTTTTGATATAATATACCAAATCATTTCTATTGCACGTCTTGAGTTTTGAAGGTTTGTCCTTATATATAATTGTTGGATAACGTAGTTATTTGTGGTTTTCTTGTAGGTATGTGCTGTTGTTGAATCAATTGAAAATGATGAAGATGGAGAACTTATTCAAATGAATAAGCATTTGAGACTTACTAACTATTACACCCGTGCTATGCACGAGATTATTTATTTATAAATAATTTATGCATAAAAAAATTTAAAGAAATCAAAAATATTGTAATCCGACTAATTTTAGTCGGCGATTTTAGAACCGTAATCGATAGTCTTATTCTCAATTGTCACTATGTTAGGACAATTCAGTTAAATTTTCAAAATTTGAAAACCGTGATCAACGATTTGAAACAATAACTTCGATTTATTTTACCTAATTCAAATTATTTCTTATTTTATATAGGGTGTCAATTTTTGTTAATTTATAACAACACATTAAAATTACTGATAATGGGGAAAAATGTCCCTCATTCGAAAATGCATGTACAAAATGTCCCTCATTATTTGTTGATATACAAAATGCCCCTTTTATATGTTTTGTTGACTATTTTTATTGAAAAGGGAAAAAAGTAGTGGGACCACTGACATTATAACAACTTTTGCTAAATTTAATGCAAGATTCTCTCTTGCTAAACTTCATACCTCTCGAGTCGCGACCCTCTCTCTCTTCTCTCTTATTTTTTGATATCCCTCATGAAAAAATTTGATATCCCTCACCAATATATTTTGATATCCCTCACCAATATACTTTCATATCTCTCGGCAAATCACCAAAAAAATTCATCTCTCTCAATTCAATTCATATCTCATTGATATATCCCTCGGCAATTTCATATCTCTCGGTCATATCTCTCGGTGCACGAAAAATCTCCAAGATAGGGGACTCGCATGAAGATATTCCAGAAGAAATTATGGTAATGTGTATGAATTACATATATGTATAACATATAGTTGGGATCCCTCGAAAAACTGGTTGGGACCGCTCGAAGTGTACCGAGCGGTCCGTGAGATTACCGAGGGATCCCAAACACAACATGCTTATTACGTGATTCTAATGTTAGATATGTTATTTGTTTTATGATTATGACGTTTTTTATACTTAAATATATGTTATAGTGTAATTTGTTAACGTAATTGATTGTTTTGAAGTCCTAAGGCATATATTTATATATTTGATTATGAAACATAGCATGAAAAAGAGATTACATGATAGTGTATTTGGGATCCCTCGAAAAACTGGTTGGGACCGCTCGAAGTGTACCGAGCGGTCCGTGAGTTTACCGAGGGATCCCAAACACGGCGTGCTTATTACGTGATTTTAATGTTATATATGTAATTTGTTTTTATTATTATGACGTTTTGCATGCTTAAATTAGTGTAATTTGTTAATGCTGAGCGGTCCCAAGAAAAATTTTCGAGGGATCCAACAATATATAGGTTAATTATGTATTATTCTTGTTAAATATGATTTTTTTTTTATTTTTTTTGTTGTGTTTAACATTTAAACGAAATAATTAGTGTTTAATATAAAGAAATTAATTGTTTGTAGGTAATGGAACATCCATGGTACCGTAGACCTGCTTCGATTAATCGTATATCACATCCGAACACATACTGTAGATTAACCTTATTAGAAGATATTAGGAGTACATTGATCGATGTCGGGGGTCATAATCTACTAGATAGATTCATTAGTGGGCCATTTGGCCACTTTATTGAGTGGAATCCGGATGTCCTCATCGTCCTCACCCTCGTCATCCTCTAATGGGTGTTCACCTGGCTCTGCAATATTTAAATCTGGTATACTGCTCATTCTCTCATTAGAGGCATCTCCCTCAAAATATGAACCAAAGTTAGCATCATCAAACCAATTAGACGATGCAACATTTCTTCCAATTTCGTCAAGCTCTTCCCGCCAATTCGTGTTCTGAGAGGTCCCTCCTACATCGTATAAAGATGCATAAGTAGGGTAATATGCATCAATCTGTGATGGCACAACGTTTGCCTGCGAAGATGAACACTGAAGATCCGATGTCACGTACACAACAGGAGATGAATCATTAAAATACAATTGCACTAACTCTTCATCCCTACGTAACTGACATTTAATAAGTCTTCCATGCTGTGACCTGGACAAATAAGATATGCTATAATCTCTACCATACGAGCTCAATATGTTGTCAATGTAACATCTCAAATTATACACTGAAATGTTAGTTTTGGCTAGGGGCACAATCTGCTCTTGTCCGTTCATGTAACAACAGTCCTCCCAATATCCTCCATACCTCACGTTCACATACACGAATTCCGTCATCTATAAAACAAAATTAAAACAAAAATATTGTAATATATGTCAAGAATATATAAATTTATCGTGTTATTATTCATTTAAACTTCAAATAATATACAAAACATATCATAGATCATATTTGCGGTATAAAAAATTATAGAAAAATTCTAAAATATTATAATATACACAATATATTTGGGATCCCTCGGGAAAGTGTCGGACCGCTTGGACAATGTCCACGAGCGGTCCAACACTTTTACGAGGGATCCCAAATGCATTCCATCTAAATAATTATTCTAAGATTTCTTATCACATTTTTTCAAACAATGTCAAACAAATACATAAGATTAAGCAATAAACACTCAATATATAACAATTTAATACGTACATTATCGTTTAAATATGCATACATGCTCTAATTGAAAAAACAAATATAGAGTATTGTTTAAATAATATAAATATACATACGGAAGTTGGGACCTCTCGGTTAACTCCGCTCATGGCATTCCTCGAGCGGTCTGACACTTTCCCGATGGATCCCAAAAATATACCGCTTATTATCATGATAAAAACGTGTACCTGAAATTTCACTTCAAAATTCCACACCACGGATGTGTTTAAGCCTCGTTTATGGATTGAAAATGAAATATAAGACAGTTTTTTGGAGCATTTAAATGTCTATGTTAGTTCAAGTTTTTTATAATGTTATATCATTATATAGTGTATCATATATTATACAATATAATGTGGGTACCTCAATTATTTATTTTTTGTTGTAGGGATATGTTAAAGTTAAAAGAAAGATTCCAAAAACAAATTTGACTTGTCAGTTTATGCACAAACATTCATACAAATTATTTAAGTTTCGATTTTTTTGTAAAAGGGCATTTTTAACATCAAAATAAAGTGGGGGGCATTTTCCACATACACTATTGAAAGAGGGGCATTTTAAATTTTCTCCCTTAAAATTAATACTAAGATAATATTATATAACTATTTAAACATATGTGTATATCGATAAAAATTCATAATACATATATTTTAAGTCATTATTATTTGTAGTTAGATTTTGTTGTGAAATTCTAATTTTGTTATGTAATAATAAATATTTGACATAATTTTACGTAACAACGAATTAATAATTTGAAGTCAACTACAAAGTTATCATTCAAAATTGATTTTCAATTTTAGTACAAATTCTTGTAATAGTTATTGTTTAAAGATTTATTTTAATATATTAAATTATATTAATATTGAATATATTTTTGATCAAATTAGTTATCACAACATATAAAACATTGTTATATATGTTTCATATATCACAACTATATTAATAATTATATATTAATTAATTTTAATAATATATGTATTTTAATTTTATAAGATATATGAATTAGTAAAATAAATTAATTTTTTCATAATTAATATTTATATAAAAAATTACATAATAACAAAATATTAAATATATAGAGGAGAAAAGAAAATAAAAACAAAAAATATAAATATAAATATAAGTGATCCATATAGAAACATTTTATAAACCAAGTTATATGTACGAGAATATGTATATATATATATAATTATTTTCAATTTATTAACCTATTATAACTTTTATATATTAAATTTATTTTATTTTATATCAACTTAATTCTCTTTTCAAGATCTTTAAAATTAAATGTATATTATAAATATTTTTGTGAAGTGAATAAAATAATTTTAGGAAGTAAAGGTTAGAGAAGAGAGAAAATAAAAGTAGTTATTTTTAAAATTTTAAAAATTATATAATTTAATATATTTATTATTTATATATTTTTTACAATAAAGTTAAAATTATCTACAAATACAGTTAGTAAATTAATAAAGTTGTAATTATTTAATACAATATGTTTAATATTTATATATAACTTGTACCGTATAAATTAACAGAGCTCCTAAATGAAATGACTATTTGTATTCCACTCTACGTTTCACTATTAAATTTGACATTTAATTAATATTTATAATAATATATTAAAATTAATATTTTTTGAAAAACTATACTCCTTATATCCCACTTATTTAAATTCATTTACTTTTGACATTGGTATCAATATTTAGTTGTAATAACTTTTGAAGAACATGATTTGTGCTTTAAAATTTGCTAAATAAATAAACGTGTCTAAATAAGTGAGACAACTCAAAAAGAAAAATGTGTCTAAATAAGTGGGACGAAGTCAATATATGTTAGTTTTGAATTTATCAATTATACAAATTGATTATAATTATTAGTATTAAAAATTAAAAATAATTATATACCCTGGTCAAATAGGACAAGTTTTTAGTACTAAATAGATTCGGTTTGTACATGTATATTATGAATTGTTCAATATTCAACTTATCTTGATGCTCTAATGGTTCATTGTATACGCTCTGTCATAAAGGTATTGAGATCGAATGAACTTGACTTGAAATTGAATGCTTCGTGTTATATCTATATATATATATATTTATTTATTTTGATGACAATTATTTATAAAAGTAATTTTTTATGAATAATTAAATTCTTCAATGAATTTTCGGAGTTTTAGCTCTATTCTTCCATTTTATTTGAAAAATAATTATAATGAATCGGGTAATTTCGTATTCCCGATAACCGTACTAAAAAATCATACTCGAGTTCGGGTAACGAAATTTTAATTCAAGATCAGATATAGATTGTTGACGTATAGTGTTTATGGGATCATCTACCTAAAAAAATTGGAACATGATACCTTACCCTTATAAACACCTAATAAGGGTGAATTGTATTCCTGCATACAATATTTAGTAAAGATAATTGTATATCGATAGTAACTTATTTTATTTTTTCCATTTTTGATAGTTTGATAAGGAATATATTAAATTTGATTTATTGATGTATGGCTAATTTGAATTTGAATTTGAATTTGTTTGGGTTTGTTGGGATGCTATGTAAACGTATAAGCACGATGCTATAGCTCATCTTCTAATTTCCTCTGACTAGTAGTTGGGCACGTTGAAGTTGCATGTCAATAAAAATAAATTGATTACTTCGATAATTAAACAAATCGGAATATTTCAATAATGTGTATATTTCAATAGTGTGTACATAATAATAATTATGAAAACGCGCTCGTACTCAATTTTTGATGTGATGTCCACCTAGACAAAAGACAATCAACGTAATTGTGCACTTCTTTAATAGTCGGAATTAATATTATTACTGTAAAACACGTTACTATATAATTATTCGAAAACAATTGCTCTTTATATAGTCACAAAATTGCTCTTTACAAAGCATCAAGACTTTTCAATTGGTTGGGAGATGATTAACATTTGGTTGTCTACTACTCCCAGTAGATACGTCACGTCAATGCACCGTAATTTGTCACATAACTAGGATTCATTATTTTATAATCCACTCTAACTTGGTGGATCCTACTTGTTTGGGATTAGTTGGAGTAGTTTTGAGAAAGCTCCCCAAAACGATATATAAGGCGTATTCGATAAGTATGTGTTTAAGTATAAACTCCAATCATTTGAAGTATTCGTACATTTTTTTTTATCCTTCAACACAAATATATTTAGGATAGTTGAATTAGACTAACTAAGGACTTAGAGGAAGATAATGAACAATCCTCGTATAAACAAACAAAATTAACAAACAATTTGTTGAAACTTCAATAGTTAGACTATCTTTAATACATAGATACGATACTCATTTCATAATAATTATATGGGGTACCAAACATAGTGTGTTATTATAATGTTTATCATAAAAATTTAGGACAAGTAGCACTTATTACTCTACTCACTACTTGAAAATTTAGGACAAGTAGCACTTACTACTCTACTTGCTTACTGATGGTATCATTTTAATAACCCTGTATAACCCTGTTAGATAGAGAGGATTGCCAACTCGAGTATCTACTTATATCACATTTACTTCACCGTTTAATACCTTCTTCAATAAGCAATTTCTCCAGTTTCCCGAAACGCTGCCATGGCTTCCGATGTCGAGCGACAGAGGCTCTCCTCCATTTCGAAGGTCCTTTGCCAACTCAATCTTCTTCACTTCATTCATTTTCTTGCATAATTTTCTGCATTGTGTGACGTGTTTGCTGCACTTGCCATCGTTTATGCTTTTACCAAACTTTGACTTGCCGATTTTAGTTATTTAGCGGATAATATGACCGCGATCTTTATGAAAATTTCATTCTGCTCATCTTGAATTTTAGAATGGAACATCTACCGGTGAAATTTCTAATGTGCAAGAGCCTCTATTGAAGAACGAAAACGTCGAACTTGAGGACTATTCTGTGGTTTCCGCAATTCTTCCGTAAGTTAACAACTTCCCAGTAGCGGTTTTGGTTGCATAAGTTCCATTCGTTGATTAATTATTAGGGTAATTTTGGCAGATTTGTACTTGTCCATTTTTTTCCTACTAATTGTTTGACAAGTCATCAGGTTTCTGTTCCCCGCTTTTGGAGGACTGCTGTATGGTTATGATATTGGAGCTACATCTTCTGCTACCATTTCCATTCAGGTATTGCCTATGGGAGACGTGTTGTTTGTTATTTGTCTTAATTTGATTCCCTAGCTGGTTCCTGCAGTGCCTTGACACCCCTTAGGGCGTGCTGTTGTTGGATGAAGTTTTGAAAACGTGTTTATATTTGGTTACGCATATAGAATATATGCCCTGCCAATATGTCTCAGCCTTTTTACAGCAATTTGTGGTCATTAAATTGGTGACAGTAAGATTTTCCACTCTTTCATCAATCATCATAAACTGAGTGGCACATGTGGTTGGAGAGCTCTAGCAGACTTGCAATGATAGATTAAACTTATTCATTGATCAATAAACGTATTCGGACTTTATTTTACTGTATACTCAATTCCTCATTCAGCAATTTTCAAGCCTCTTGTATCAGCTAGTCAGCAACTTAGTTCTTGATTGAGCTATATTTATTATTCACTTGGGTTCGAACTATACCCGTTGGATGTAATTTCATGAAACTATGTTATCACATTATCATGTGGAATTGTATGTTTGTGCATTTATATGCATCTAAAATGGTTCAGAGGCATAAGTTTTTCAACTCAATTTAAGATTAGTTAGTGTATTACTGGCTGATCAATGATTATCAGACCTTACTAGAACTAATACATGTCAGGTCAGGAGTCAGAACAAAGACTTGTAATCATAAACGTACCTTCTTTTATTCATGTAAATTGTTGAATGTAGTGGAACATGCCCTTAGATATGTCAAAGACTTTATTCAAGATGCTAATATCGGTATTCTCTTTCTCTGCAGTCGGCCTCATTTAGTGGGATTTCATGGTATACTTTGTCTTCTCTACAAGTTGGGTTAATTGTAAGCAATCCCGTCCTTCCTGTTTTTTTACCATATACAAACACACACATGCACTGATGCACATAACACCGTACATACATGTATTCACTCCCTAGCTGTCCATGCTTTTGTGTAGTCTATCTCTGCTGTGGTGATCATATGTTTTCTGTTTCTGTTTATGTCTCCTGGTTATGGCAGACCAGCGGCTCATTGTATGGTGCGCTGATAGGCTCAATTTTGGCCTTTAATGTTGCTGACTTCCTGGGTTAGTATGACTTCTAATGCTAGGCAGATTGCAACTGGTATTGTTGAAAACATGAATCTTAATTACTAAACAATGCCCGCAGGACGAAGAAGGGAATTGATTGTTTCTGCTGTCACATACCTTGTTGGAGGTCTGCTAACAGCATTTGCTCCTACTTTTGTTCTCATGGTGATAGGACGTTTCATTTATGGCATTGGAATTGGATTGGTAAGAACTATCATTCTGCTCCAGGGACCTTCTGATATTTAAGACTACAAATTGTTTCCTCCTACACTAATTGTCACGAGACAAGTAGCAGGATCGAGTATATGTCCTGGAATTTCGGATGAACTGCCCTTATTTGGTTGTGTCTGAACAAATTTTATCTAAAAATATGAAATTTAATTTACAAAGGAAAAAAAATCATACTGTCCTTAGCATAATTGCGTGATGAAGATTGAAGATCAATGTTTGATATTTCTTGCAATTCTTTTAACTATTTTACTTTCCTGCATATTATATTTATAGGCAATGCATGCTGCTCCAATGTACATTGCCGAAACAGCTCCAAGTCAAATACGAGGACAGCTTATTTCTCTTAAAGAATTCTTCATAGTTCTTGGAATGCTAGTAAGTACGCCTACCTCAAAAGAAAAGTTCTGTACTCACATAAGCATCTCAATACATCATATATTTATTTTGTTGTATATTGCATATTTTTTTACTGTACCCTGTGACAATGAATTGTTATGTATCCTTGACAACTACTTCGATTTTGTAAGTAATACTTATAGGGACTTGGTTTAGGTTGGGTACATTGCTGGTTACCTTTTGGTAGACATTGTTGCTGGTTGGAGGTACATGTATGGAGTTAGTGTACCTTTATCACTGGTAATGGGATTTGGTATGTGGTGGCTTCCTGCATCTCCTAGATGGATACTTCTACGAGTCGTACAGGGAAAAGGAGATGCTCAGGTTTTAAGACAGACTGCTATAGATTGCTTTTGTCAATTGAGAGGCGTGGCTATTGGTGAATCAGGTCCTAGGAAAGTGGATGAGATTTTGTCTGAGCTTTCTTACTTGCGTGAAGAGCAAGAAGGTACACTAGCTGAGGTATTTCAGGGTAAGTGCTTGAAAGCACTTACCATTGGTGGTGGGCTAGTCCTCTTCCAACAGGTATCTTGTTCAGAACATGGGGTTTAATTTAAAGAAAGCAATCTAAATGTGAGCTCATTACTCTATCTATTCATGGCAGATAACTGGACAACCTAGTGTGTTGTACTATGCTGCAACAATTTTTCAGGTATTAGCTTAATATTTCTGCATCAGCTGTAAAAGCTTAACCTCTGTGATTGCCTGCTTACTTCACTGCTTCACCAATTCTGATAACTTTGCTATCATAGAGTGCAGGATTTCCTGCAGCATCAGATGCGACTAAGGTGTCTGTTCTACTTGGTCTATTGAAGGTTAGTATTGTATCTTATGCTTATCATGCTTTCCAGTTAATGTGTAAATTCTGGATTCCATGTATTGAGACTGTACTCCAATATATGCTACATGTTTAAGAAGTTTCTCATTCCTGTTTAAGTCTTTTATTTTCCACTACATGCTCTCCATCATTCTTTAAATATACACCTAATCTTTGCTGGCTCACAAATTGCCTTATAATTCTAGCTTATTATGACGGGGGTGGCCGTCTCGGTTGTTGATAGGCTGGGGAGGAGACCTTTGCTACTTGGAGGTGTATCGGGTATTGTAAGTAATCTCTCTAGTTCTCTGATCTATTTTTGCTTATTCATTCTACTTTAGTTGTTGGACTCTTAGCTTATTACTGACATACTTGTATCATGTGGCAGACTATATCTCTGTTTCTTCTGGGATCTTATTACTCTTACTTGGGTGATGTACCTGCTTTGGCAGTTACTGCTTTGCTCGTATATGTTGGTTGTTACCAGGTAATGCAAATTGTTTTATTGCCTCAAAATACATTATGGCTTGTTTTTTTTCTCTTTTTTCTTTTTGGTATCGAAATACTGAGGCAATTAATCAACTCTTACCTGTGGGACATGATTATGGTTGGTAAAGAAGTTCTGAAAACTGCTACTATTTTATTATCTTTGTATAGTTTTATGAATTCCTTCTTCAAAGATGGATGGTTTTTTTTTTCAGTTGTGATTGAGCATGTAGTCTTCTTTTTCTTTCAATGTCGGTTGAATTTGCCAAGGTAATTTCCTTTATGCCAAGTATCAATATTTGGAGTTTGAATTTTGCAGTTATCATTTGGTCCTATTGGTTGGTTGATGATCTCCGAGATCTTCCCATTGCGTCTAAGGGGACGAGGATTGAGCATTGCGGTTCTTATAAATTTTGGTGCAAATGCACTTGTGGCATTGGCATTTTCTCCTCTGCAGGTGCACACCATTTTACTATAAATTGTCACATTAAGCAATCTTGAAGGGAATGAATCAATAATAAATATGGATTGGGAAATTTTGTGTTTAAATTGTGGTTGCAGGAGTTGCTTGGGGCTGGAGCCGTGTTTTTCATCTTTGGAGGCATAGCTATCGTATCAATTATTTTCATCTTCTTTTATATACCTGAAACAAAGGGGCTTACCTTAGAGGAAATCGAAGCTAAACTCCTATAACTTCACTTGCTCCTTTCTCGTGATGTTCGAAGCCATGTATGTTGGTGAAAATAAATGTGATTTGCAAGTTACACGTACTGAAATTCGGAAACTTTGTAAGAGTAGCTTCTGTGTTTTGTAAAATGTTAAGTACTTTATACTTTTAGGTCATTTAAGTTTATACAATTTCAAAGTTTAAAAACAATATTTTCTCCTTTCCGCTCTTGAATCTTGATGGTTTATTTTTTGGGTACGTAAATTAATAAGTAATGTAAACCATACATTTATGTGGGTACGTAAATTAATAAGTAGTGCAATTAAATAACATACATCAATAAACCTATTTGAAGTATGTATTTGTGTTTGCAATTTTGTTCTTGTATTAGCGGTGGATACAATTAATATACCTTCGAGTAATATGAGAGTATCATCATATAGGTGTTTCTAATAATTATAATTAATATTAAATATATCATAATTAATAAATTATAATTGAAAAAAAAATTAACTTAGAAAATGGAGGATTAATTTTGAAAGTGAGAGTAGAAAAACATTTATGGAAAAGTCGAGGTGTTAAATGCAAATTTTGGGATTTTATATTCCGCACTTCTCCATCTTCAACTAAATCGGCCTCTCTCTCTCTGTACACCTCAGCCCTCTACAATGGCGTCGTTCGGGAGAAAGAATGGACTAACAATGGCGACGCACCTCATGAAAACCCTAACTGGATCTTCTCGAAGCCTCAGCGGCGTCGTTTCTACCGAAGTTGTTACCTCTCATACCGCGAAATGGATGCAGGTATTTGATCACGAGTTGGGGAAATTCATGTCTGTTCATCAATTTTTTTAATATAAATTTCCAATTGTTTTGGAGCCTCTCGATTTTATTCCATTATTTGATTGTTTTATTTAAGCGATATCCACGTTGATTTGGATTTGAAGATCTGTCATCGCTTATTTGTTCGTTTATGTTCAATACTTCCTTCTACTGTTTGTTTCAGCTATTGCCTTAAGGGATAAGGAGGCCGTGCCGCTGTACATAACTCCAAAATTGATATTCCCCTTTTGATAGGATCAGTACTGCAGTTAAAAATTTAAAAGTTTTCCCCAAAATAAAAGGTTAAATAGTAGAGAATGTTAATATTCTTGGTTTGTTACTTTCCCCGGCGTACATTTTCCTTTGAAATAGAGTATTTGTTACGGATGCAGATGTTTCTGCTTGTCATGTCACTGACCTTGAGTTTAGTATACGATCCATGAGAATGCTTTGAATTGTATACATGAATTTTTGCATTCTGGTTTTGAGAATATTATGAATACTGTACCCTATGGAGCGTTGGTTTGTGCTCGTGATGGCTTAGTGTATATTCCTTTTGCTCATACCATCAAGCTTAAAACCTAGCGTAGTAATATAGATGGCTTAGTGTATATTCCTTTTGTACATCTCTATTTATTGGTACTTGTTTTTAGGTTATAAAAATCAGCAAGTGTAAGATTTCATCTCCAGGTGGAGTCTGTTTATCCAAACTCATCCTAATGATGGTTTATGGATGTTGACGTAGGATTCAAGTAAGAAGTCTCCAATGGAGTTGATCAATGAGGTTCCACCGATCAAAGTGGACGATAGGATTGTTGCTTGTGAAGGAGGTCTGCACTGCAAATTTTGTTCCTATCGAGCTGAATCCTCATAATTATTAGCATATTTTATGACAAACTGAGTTTCATTCTCTATGGATAGTAATTATCTTCACATTATATGTTTCACTAAATGTCTTACTCTTCCAACTTTGCTGCAGATATTAACCCGGCACTTGGTCATCCGGTAGAGTTCATATGCCTCGACAAGGCCGAGCCAGCAGTATGCAAGTATTGTGGTTTGCGTTATGTGCAAGATCATCATCACTAGACGCTGGGTCTCTTCTGCTGATTTAAAGTTTCTCGTCCCAGTTGATAAGCTGCTGTAATTTTCAGATAAATGGTGTTTGGAAATTGCTGCTAACTGTTCTCTCCTCAAAATAAGGATTTCGTTGCACTTATTTGAATGCCTCATCTATTACCATAAACATTTGATCATCATAAGCCGTCGATTTGTTAACAGAATGTTTATCCAGGTAGAAATTACAATAAACCATAGAATTGATCTCGTTATTGGTGCAAACCAAGTATTTAAGTAAATGATGACAAGGTCATAGTTCTAAACTAGGCTACACCAAAACTTCCTCACTTCTTGAGGGAGGAAAAGAATCACACTTAATGTTAACTCAAAGCTTGTACCACTTAATATATTCGAACTAAACTTGTTCTACTTCAGTTGCAGCAAGTTTTTTCCTCTGATAATGCTCTGCAACTTTGTAATCTACAACTTCGCGGAATAGGGTCGAATCTAACACACAGTTCTTACTACCATAAACAGCTGCTTGAACGCTTGCCATAAGCTTGGCAATCTCTCGCCCAGAAAAGCCTTCTGTCTTGGCTGCAGCTTCCTTGAGAATTTCATCGTTGAGTCCTTGTATTTCTATTCTATTAGGCATTTTCTTGAACAAACTTGCTATGAGGCCTTTCTTTCCTGTCCCTGCTTGTGCTATGTACTTGCCAAGATACAAGTTGAGAAGCTTGAAACGTTCATCTTCACCGGGCAAAGGAAATTCTAGGACTTCATCGATACGATCCGAGACAGCTGAATCAAGATCACCAGGCCGGTTTGTTGCAAGAGCAAGGACTATATCCTTGGACTGGTCACCCGTGCGGAAGAGGAGTGCATTCAGAGCACTCCTTTGAGCTTCACTCATGTAGGTTTTATTCCGCCTAATATTCATAACGAGATTTTCGAATGTCAATAGCAGGGAATAATTTTCACATACACGACATACGTCAAATCACATGATATGCGTGGTTAATATTGGAAACTATGAGGAGAAATACTCATGCAGAGAATGGTACAAAATTTTACTCACTCGCATAAGAAGGCATCTGCTTCGTCAATGAAAAGCAACAAGCCCTTGTTAGATTTCTTGGCCCAATCAAACATCTGGTGTATCTTGGTAACAGCTTGGGATCCCAGTGGAGCGACATCACCACCAGTCATCAGTGCATAGTCAAGCCCCTATAAACATACATAGCACATAAGATGACATGAAAAATGAAGTTTAACCACAAATGTGACTCTCGTAGAGCATATAACCAAGACTCTTTCAACCCCCACTTTTAACTCATGTATAATCACACATGATGCATGTTCGACCCATTTCTCAACAATAAACAGTATAGGGATATAGTTTCCAAAGCTGCATAAAAAAGCAACATTTGGAAGGAGAGAGACCATTGCCCAACAATTCATTTGGACATGTGCTAAACCTAACGGTCATACATTCCCTTCCTAAAAGATTCCTGAACTACATTTTGACAATCAATAAGTTAAGTTTTTTTTTTTTTTTTTTGCTGGAGACAAACAAAAGGTGCAATATAAACATAATCAAACATAAAAGCATGCAAAAGATATCCAACAAAGGACCGGACGACTCTTCATGGTATCACATAATTTTAGCATCTGGATGTCCGCATCTGATACCAAAACCTTCTTGTGAGTGCACTTATATTTCTATATATACAATATAAGCTAAAGCAAGAACATTGAAATAATTAGTCCATCCATCAAAATAACTAATTATAAAAGAAATAGGCTATATAGATGCCGTACTGATTTGCGGGCAAGCTCCCTAGCAGCCATTGTTTTCCCTGTTCCTGGTGGTCCATAGAAAAGCATGTTTCTAAATGGTGCTTTATGAACTTTGGTATGTGCAGTTGAACTAGCCAAATGCTCAATCCGTTTCTGGAGACTAGGATGTAAAATGACATCCCCAAAACCTTTTCTATTTTGTGAGCCAGCACCTGCATTGGCACCTTTGTAAAGAGAGCTTATGCCCCGTGAAAACATCCCAGACCATGGGTATTTCCCCCGAGAAGATTCTCGGATCAGAGATGGTTGCCCTAATATTCGGTCAACATAACTCCAGATTACCCTAGAACCTTCTCTGAAATACAAAATTTTATAATAAGTGTTTATAAAGAAGCAGTGAAAATAAAGTTAAATTCCATCACCAAAGCATGGAGCTAATCAGGAATGCCACTGCCAATTACAACAATTTCCATGGTTGTTGACTGTAATGGTCAGTCATAAAAAGCATGCTAACAAACTATAATTCTTCATAAATCAGCAAAATGCATGAAATGCAATTTATAAAACCATTACCCAGCTAATAACATCAGGCTCATAAGTATAAGTAACTTCTTAAAGAAGAATTTTTTGAACAACACAAAACCATTCGTGAAAAAAATGACAGGTAGATGTTAAATGACAATAAAATTTGAAATAGATAATGTTCTGATAATAGGTATGGTATCTCCCTATTGACAACTTATTGGTGGTAAACGATATGATGCAAATCCACTAGGCTCAAGGATTCTGAGGATGACAACTTCGCATTCCAAAATGGTAGTACCTTGTTGTGTAGACACCTGCTGCTAGAGCAGTTACCCCTCCAACAGCTACAACCATTTTGTTCTGATCTGTTAAAATAGCTCGCAATCCCCCTGCATTTGAGGCAACATTTGGAGTTAGAAAAGCAACATAAAATGAAGTATGACAGTATGAGGACATCTCACAACAGACACGATGATGGTATATAAAATTACTAGGACTACCCTCACTGTACTTTCCAATTTCCGTACAAATACTAACTAATCAGTCGTAAGTTAAGCACCTAAACTAGGAAAACATGCCAATAAATTAGATCCCAAAAAAACAAGTAATTGGATTCTCACATTAGAAGTTCAATATAAAATATGTCTTGAAAAACTAAGTAGGATTTACAAGTGCGAATAGACAAAAAGCAGATCGACTATTGCAATATAATGAGCAGTGGAAATAAACAGTTAGTCCAATATTACCGCTCACTCAGCATATAAATTATTAGCAATAATCAAGATAAACCTCCAATGTGATCGAATGTGGTGTTAATTGCGGCAACCCATTTCTCTCGCTCTGCATTTGCACGTTCAACTAGCATCCGTCTGCTAACATCCGCTCCAAGCTTGGCCTCATGGGCTCTCGCCTCTGCTTCTGCCATAGACCTGACCCTAATATTTTCACGTTCGATCTCAGCCTTTTCCCTTTCAGTTTGACGACGCTGCGCTTGAATTTGTTCCTCACTAGCTCGTCTAGCAGCCTCTTGTCTGAAAGATGATTCTTCTTGCATTTTTACAAGTTCTTGGTTTCTAGCTCTTTGATGTTCATTCTCAGCCTGCAATGCTCCAGATTATGGCACATAATTACAGGAAAACTGTGATGCTTCACTGCACATGAACGGAAAGGATCACATACTTGCATTCTTTTCCGGGCTAATTCATCCTCGTATCTAGCCATCTCTGATTTTATTTGTGCTTGTTGTTGAGCCAGCCTTTTCTTTTCACCATGGACTATATTATGTTTCTCCTGGAAATATTAGAAGTTATATATCATTATTTATTTTTGGTACTATAGCATGTCATGTAGTATATGATTGGGAAACACATCAAAATCTTCAGCTTCCAAGTTGTGGAAGATTTGATTTTTGGAAGGTAGCGAAACTAAACTATTTCTAACTAATTGCAAGCTTCAATTCTTGATCATAAGCAGATGATGCGTCAATAAGAATGCTAAAAAGCGAGTAACAGTTTTCTAAAATTAGAGCTAAAACTTTCTCAAATCTAAATAGTGTGACTTGGAGAAAAGAAGACGCAAAATTAAAACGAAAGAGAAAGCTGAACCACAGTCATCTATCTATTAACAAGTCAATAGCTTATAATTCAGTAGGAAGTTAGATGAACAAGCAAAATTAAAACCAAAGAGAAAACTGAAAAACCACAGTCATCTATTAATTAACAAGACAATAGCTTATATAAAAAATGAGTAGTGCCAAGAGTAAAAACTAATCTGAATGTCTAGGCTTGAACCAAAATGGTGTGAATCAAAATCAAAATGTAAGAAATGACAAAGCTTACAGTGTCAGCTTGAGCTTGGATTGCCTTGAATTCCTTGGCTTTTGAGGTTATCTCTTGCTGTTTTGTTTCTTCTCTCTTATTCATCACCTCAAACGCCTATACCAACAATATTCCTTGAATAAATCCAGCACAAGCCCATATAAATGCAAAGATAAAAACGCATGCTCTATGTTATCCGGAACTTGCAAGAGCAACCTCCGTACCAAACCCCCATAACACATTTTTTTTAAAGAAACATCCAAAGGCCACTTCCCGATATAAATGCAAAGGCCACATCCAAAGGTCCAAATAATTAATGAAAATCTCTGAATTTATTCAAATTTTACAATTCAGTCATCCAGCATAAATCACAAGTTCAAACATACTAATCAAAATATAAAAACAAATAATACAAAAAGAGAAGACAAACTTCAAACCTTCTTAACATTTTGAGAACTATTGACCTCCTTCAAAGCCTTGACGCCCCTCTCCAATGCCTCGGGGTCGAACCCGGCTGAGGTCGTCCTCGGGTGATCATTACGAACCCGTTTTGGTTCTTCTTCCATGTCTTTCGAGCCTAATTCTTGCTCTTTTGCTTCATGTTGCTTCTTCATATCCTCAAACACCTGGACCAACAAATTTTCATAGAGCAAATCCATAGCAAGCTGGTATAAGTGGAAAGATAACACGCGGGATATGTTCATGATATTCGTGATTCAACATCGACTTCCATCCAAAATTCCCACAACTTAAAACGAATTTTCTTTATAAAACAATCCAAGCACCACTTCAACATATTACTGATTACACATAGCGGCATTATCAGGCGCATGCGAATAATGACAAAATCTCTCATTTTCAATTTTCAGGCTTCGAGCAGAAATCATAAATTCAAGCAGAGTACTCATATAAAGGTATAGCGCGGAGTGTTTATATAAAAAAGAAGCCACAGTTTGAACCTTCTTAGCACTAGAAGAACCAGTGATATCCTTGAGAGCTTTGAAACCCCTCCCCAACGCCTCGGGGTCTAGACCGGGTGTCGTCATCGTCGGGCTATCGTTAGGAGCTCGTTTTGGCTCATCTTCCGTCGGGGATGTCGAATTAGAGAATGGTGAGAAACTGAAACGCCCATCTGCATACGATTCATCCATACCAAAAGCAGCGTAAGCTACCGCCGCTAGAATCCCCGATGCACAATTTTTTGCCATAGCCTCCAGTCTCAACGAATTTAATCACTCGATACAAAAAAGTTTAATTTAATTCATATATTGGAAGTGAAATGAAGATTGAATATTAATTTCTTGATGGAGAAGAATATAGCGAGACACCATTGGAATTCGGAGGTTACGAGCAAGAAAAGCTTCAGGGTTTATGTAGGGTTTCCCTGTTTTTTTTTTGTTTTTTTTTATTTTTTTTAATTAATGAGCTGGAGGTTTGCGATATGTAGTACTCCCTCCGTCCATGAATGATCTTCCCACATTGACCCGGCACGGGTTTTAAGAAATTATGTTGACTTAGTTGATAAAATGTAAAATGTATTGAATGTTGTATAGTTAGTGGAGAATGGGGTCCACTTTATTGATGATGTGTAAAGTGTATAGAGTAGTGAGTGGAATAAGGGGCCCACATTAATGATTATATATTGAATAGTGGGTAGTTAGTGGAGAATGGGGCCCACATTATTGATGATGTGTTGAGTTGTGAGTGGAGTAGAGAGTTGCCAAAAATAGAAAGGAAGTGGGAAGAAACTTGATGGACGTCCCAATAAGGAAACTTGGGAAGAAAGATCGCGGACGGAGGGAGTATTATAATTCGTTCATAAAAAATACTATTAGGAAAAAATTAAAATTACCCGAAACATAAAACTTGTATGTTAAATATAATCAAAATGTAAAATAACATGTAAAAAATATCCATTTTATCAAAAGTGGTCAAAATTTGTCTCATTTTTTTCTAAAATTCAACATAATTAACGGCACACACAATATTTTGACCACTGGGGCCCACTTTGAATTGATTGTTGGAGAATTATTTGCTAATTATTACTCTTAACCCTACACCCATCAATTTCTCTCACCTCTCTTCTTCATCTTCTTCTTTCTTCCATAACCACCACCGGTTACCCTCCTCCACGCTGCTTCCACCGCCATCTCCACCACCGATTGCTCAACACAGCCCCATTCATCTACTCTCCTGTCTGCATTCACCACCCTACCTCCAGCACACGCGAAGACAACCACCGGTGGAAGAACATCACCGTGAAGAACAACCACCGGCGGGCCTCCCTCCTCTGCACATCACCTCCGAAGCTGCAATGACCAACTCCGATGAGGCAATTCCCCAACATATTCAGGTAATTCTCACCACAATTCATCCCAACTTGTTGAAACACAATGCATCTACAACCGTATGAAAATCTCTTTTTTTGCCCCAATATACGAACTGTTTTAACGTATGTATGTTCTAAGTTGAATATTTTCATCCGTTGTTTACATAATATAGTTTGAAATCATATTTACATCACGTTTATGCCACAACCGGTGACACAACTCCATCCACCGACGGTGATAGCACGCCACCGGTGGATGCATTTTAGCACACTTGTGTCACCGGTTGTAGGACTTTTAGATAGGAAAATATATACTGAGTGTTTATATGTGCCAACCGGTGGCTAATTATGACCAGAGAGCATCCACCGGTGGTTAGGCTCAACCACCGGTAGATGCTCTCCGTTCATAATTAGCCACCAGTTGTTTGATTAATCTGTTTATTAATATTTTTATTTTCAATAATGTGTCTCATGTCTAATTAAATATTTAAATTTTGTAGGAATCGGAGCGTCCGTGGTACCGTCGGCCCGAATAAGTGAATCGGGTATCGCAGGTGAACACATACTACAGAGTTGGCCTGTTAGAGATTGCCAGGGACACACTTATCGAGGTCGGGGGCCATGAGCTGCTCGAGAGATTTCGGAACGGGCCGTATGGCCATTTTATCGGCTGGACACCGGGCACGCTGTCTTCGCAGGCGATACACAGCCTCGCTTGCTGCGCTATCTGGTCGGTGCGGGGTATTTGGTTTCACATCAACGGGTCTGATGTGCAGTACACGGTGCGGGACTTCGCCTTGATCACGAGTTTGAGATTTGGGCCGTCGAATTTCGATAGTACCGCCCCCTGTGACCCGAGTCGCGTACGACTGTTTCGGATCGCGTCTGGCGGCAATCTCCGTATGACCGTTGCGGACTTGGTCAACCGCTTCAAGAGCAGAAGATGCATCCCCGAAGCCGATGACGATATCTACCTTGGCGTCGCCCACGTCCTCGTGGCCTATATATTCGTCTTCGGACATGACGGCCAGAGGATAGCGTTCCCGTGGCTTTGGGCACTAGCCGACGACATGGAGAGATGTTGGGAAATATTTATAAGTGTTTTGATTCAGATCCCAAAACCTCCCCTGAAAGATGTAATAAGTCCAAAACTGAAGTCTTAGTTTTATTCTAGAACTCACTTGTTAAGGAGTTCAGTTTACAGGAACAAACTGAAGACACAAGACTAAAGACTGAAGTCAGTAACTAAAGTTCATCTTAGAACTCAGTTTACATCCCAAAACTGAAGGACTATGTCTCTTGAACTATGGCCTAAAGTTTTGAAGTTGAAGCCAACATGAAGCAAAGACTCATTGCCACTGAAGTTCAATCTAAAGCTCTGCATCTGAAGTCATATCTAAAGATTCTCCACTGAATTTCAAGCTACTCTATAGGAGTTATCACTTTGGGAAAAGATCTTAGTAGGTGAAACTGAATCTCGTTGCAGACACCAAAAATGGCAAAAAGGACCACGACTCCAACGGGAAGAATTCAAATGGTGCCCTATCTCACAACGGATACATTCTATGAGAGACCTATATATACCCCGCTGCTTCAAACGCTTCAAGATACCGGTTACCCTGCATTCAAACACACAATCGCTATCTCGCTCTCAACTTTCACAGCTCTCAAGTTCAAGAACACTCAAGGCTTTCAGATTTATTTTTCTAAGTGTTCTTAAGTAGCGATTCTATTTGTAACCGAAGAGTGATCTGACATGTCTTGCTCATCTAATCCTTAAGGATTGATCACTGTAAGACAATCTCCATTAATTTGGAAATCCTCGATTAACATCGAGAACTCGTGGACGTAGGAGTTTTTATCTCCGAACCACGCAAACCAAACCTTCGTCTTCTCTCTATTTCATTCAGTATTTCTATACATTATTATCATATTGCATACTGAATATTGATTAAAAGAAAAGTGAACTTAAGGCATTAAATTTTCTGAACAAACGAGTAAGATTTAAAATCATCACTTCCGCACGTACACTTAAGATATTAATCCATCAGTTCAACACTAAGTGTAGACTGGATGATTGCTATCTAAAGTATCAACTCTCACTGAGGCTACCTACCTTCAGTTCAGGAGCTCACTAAAGCTTTTAACTTAAAAATCAAAAACTGGTGTCTTCCCCCTCCCCCCATACACTCAGTATACTCGTTTCGGGACCAACAAGAGATTCTACCGGTATCCTTGGGGTGCATACTCGTACAAGATCCTCCGAAACTATGTGAGGAAGATTCCGGATAACAAGAAGTACCACTTTTACTGCCCGACATGGGCATTCATGACATGGGGATTCGAGGTGATTCCTGGGTTGGGAGAGGTCGTCGGTAGGCCTCGTGGAGGCGACGGGTTGTATCCGAGATGCCTGCGATGAAATTTTCGAAAGAGCCCGGATACGCATGAGTGGCACAATTTCTACGAGGGTTTGGAGGTAATTTAATAATTAGATTCGTATTAATTTATATTTGATATTGTTATTTGTTAATTAATCTTCTTACAATGCTCGTGTTTGATGCATGTATATGATATGACTAACCTAGATCTCGAGGAGGACGAGAGAGATTTACCATGGGTACTGTCTGTCCAGTGCCCGAATCTGATCTCGGTGCAGTATGCTCCACTGACGAGTCTTACTGCGAGGAATTCGGTCGAGGTGCGTCGTGCTAGACAGCCGACACGACCTGATGTGATCGAGGAGGTTCACGGTACTCGATCTACACGGAGATCGGAACCTTCAATGGTTGAAGAGATACCCCAACCGAGTGAGCCAAGCAAGCCGGCAAAGAGACCATCCCGACGTCGTCTGGACAGGGGGAAGCGTGTCCGACTGCCTCCCACTGATTCATCTTCCCGCAGCAGTGGAGGTCCTCCTATACCGAGACGTTCCACCGATGATGTGGGATGCATTAGATGGTCCGATCTCACCACATTAGAGAGGCGGTTGCACACGCACATTGATGCCCGTATGAACCAGATCGAGAGGAATATCGATTCCCGGTTCGACCAGATGAAGAAGTGGATGACGGGTTTGGTCAAGAAGATGATGTGTGGCACGTCACGACGGAGTTCACCGGTTGTAGATACTCGGAGACGTAGCCCGCCGATTACTGACTCGGCTCGTCCATCCTATGCTGCAACTGCTGATGCGGCTCGACCATCTTCCACGTTCCCCGAGCAGCTTATCACGATAGCCGAGACGACAGGGTCGTACCCGGAGTAGTTTCCATACTGCAGTGGTGGCTTCTCTGGACAGATGCCCGAGCCAATATACACAGATGTTTTCATACCCCCTAGCTCGGGTTCAGTCTACACTTCAGCTGCCGAGGACTTGGCTCGAGCATTCAGATTAGATATTCTCCTATCTGGAGTATCATATGCGCCATCGAGCTCCCACGATCCATTGGCAATGCCGTTGCCCGACGTGCAGTATGCTAGCTCGTCGATGCCGAGCGAGATGATCGATGCTCCATATGTGACGATGCGGGGTTCCACATCTTCTTTTCAACCCGAACAGGTAAGTTTATTGTGTTTTCACTTTAATTTATTATTATTTTATCATGTTCAATTTTAGATTTCTAATTTTACGTTATTAATTTAAAGTTACCCGCGATAGGGCACATTGATAGTGATTTTGTGCCCTTTGAGGAGTTCTTTCTAGAAGAACTTCAATACGAGCCTCCACAGGAGCCTGTTTATCCAGACGACGAGATAGTTCAAAAATTCAAACGTTTTATAAAGATGTCACGGAATAATTCAGTGAATACCATCGAGACTGGGTATCCTTTGACTGTTGGATGGTTCAAAGAGATTATGGACGTCAAGCAAGACTACTATTCAGAGGTAAATAACCTATAAAGTCGAGTTTTATTTGACATTATTACTTTTTGGCTTAATTTTCTATAATTCATTTTTTACAGACGGTCGACCTGTATATGATGGCACTTCGGTCGAGATTGATTTGTGGAGACCACGTTTATCCCGATCAAATGAAGGGAAGAACCGTCATTTGCAACACCGATTATTATGTAAGTTATTAACTTGTTAATATTTGAATATTACTAATTTTATTATTTGTAAGTTATTAACTAAATAACATTGATTTTGTAGACGAAAATAGAGAGTGGGTATGACGATTGCCTCGCGGAATATGACGAAAAAAGGAATCCAATTCGAGCGATGATTTTTGGTCGAGAGTTACATATCCCTCAACTGGGTGCCAACCATTGGGTTGTTGGAGGTCATTCATGAGAAAATATCGAGATCTACGTGTATAGAGTGGTGGAACGCGACAGAAGTATGTTTTCTAATTTTTAATTTATTTAATTATGAATATGTAGTATATGCATGTTTATTTAATTTATTTAATTATGAATATGTAGTATATGCATGTTTATTTAATTTAATATGCATGTTTATATTAATTTAATATGCATGTTTATTTAATTTATTTAATTATTAATATGTATATTTTTTATATTTACATATGTAATATGCATGTTTATATTTTTTAATTTATATGTATAATATGCAAGTTTTATTATTTCAAGTGATTTTTCCTATATGTGTTCAACATCACTTTATTGTTGTGGTTGCTAATTTGCCGAGTCGTACATTGACGTTGTACGACTCTAATATTCAGAATATTTGTCAAGAAGTTCAAAATTCTTGGATCAGAGCGTTGAGGCCACTGTATTATGGTCTTTCAATGGTGATGAAGTTTTCTGGATATTATATGAAGAACAGGCAGAACGTCGCCGTTACTAACGAGCCGTTCACATGGAAGCTTGCTGAAGATGTTCGACTATTCCATCAGACAGATAGTCATAGTTACGGTCCAATGACTTGCATGACCGTCGAGTGACTTATCAGTGGATTCTCAACGGTCGCGTGGGGCAATAGACATGTTAAATTGTATCGTAAGTAGCTACACATATTTTTAGTCTTTGTGACATTTCAAATGTATAGTATTTTGGAAAATTAATGCACTTTTAATTTTTTTATATGTTGATCAATAGTTCTAATTATTATTATAAATGTATGTTTTCTAATTAATCAACTAATATTAATAAATAGTAGTACTAAAACATTTAAAAAGTGAATAAAAAAAAACAATTAAAATGTCTAAAACAATTAAAAAGTGAAAAAAAAGAATCAAAATGTGGAAAGTGGGATTCAAACCCACGCAAGAGGCATATAAGAGAATTTTAAAGTTCATGTTAAACTAACTAGACCACTACATCTTATCGTTTTATAAATATGAATCAATCTTATTAAACGTAAGATAAGCACATAACAAATTCAAAAAATCATCAAATTGTGGAGAGTGGGATTCGAACCCACGCAAGAGGCATATAAGAGAATTTTTTAAAGTGCATGTTAAACCAACTAGACTATTACATCTCATCATTTAATAAATATGAATCAATCTTATTAAACGTAAGGTAAGCACATAACAAATTCAAAAAATAATCAAATAGTACCAATTAAACAACTAATAATCATATCCAAATAGTTCCAATTACACAACTAATAATCATCCTCTAATTGAGGGCAATCAGAACCAGAATGTCCTGTCATGCCACAATGAGGGCATCTTCGACTTCCTCTACTTCTTCTTCCTGATGTCTCACCTCCTGATCTACGTCTACTAAGTCTCGATGGACCAGGCATTCTTATAGCTTTATTCGGCAACACTTGCACATTAGCCACATCAACGGGTAGATTTCAAGTACTCTTATGAGGTACACATGTGTTTAGATCAGGAATTCCAGTTGGATCGTGAAACCATTCAGAAGATGCCGCAACCCTTCTGATGTCGTCGAGATCATCCATCCACTCAGTATTGCGCGATGTCCCGCATATATCATAAGATGACAGTACCAAATCAACATACACTGTCGGAGACAGGTGGTTCCTACACAGAACTTGGAGTTCTTGATCGGTGGTCATTCGAAATTTGATAAGCCGACCATTTCTCGATCTCGACAGATAGGAGAACTCGTATTGTGTGCCAAGTAAACTCCACATGTATTCAATGCAGCCTCTCAAACATGAGATTGTGATGTTATTCATCGGTAGGGGTGCTATCCTCTCCTCACCATCCGTGTAAGTACACCCGACCCAAGATCCCTCAGTTTTCACATTCACGTACATGTATTCCTCCATCTGCATCAAAATGTATAACAACTTAACAACTACATATATTAAAAGACTTGTAAAAACCCTAAAATGCGTATTTTCAACTGGTGGTGGCTTTTTTCCACCAGTGGTGGCTAATTTTCAACCGGTTGTCGTTGATTTAGGTTTGAAACATGCTTTTATACCTGAATCAATGACAACCGACCGCAGGATGCCAAAAAAGAGCAACCACCGGTGGAAAGAGGACCACCGGTGGTTGAGGTTGTGCAACCGGTTGTCCTGTTTAATTGGTGGAAACATTGTTTCCACCTATTTGGCATGACAACCGGTGGTTGAATCGAAATAAAAAGCACCAACCGGTGGTTATCACACCACCGATGGTTGTTCTTGTACCACCGGTTTCCTATTTCTACCGAATAAAATACAGATTAATGAGTGAATACCTGATGTTTTGGCGAAAATATCTTCAAATGGTTGAGATCGAGCTTGAAACCGAAGTGTGTCTTGATATATTTGAGAGATAAAATGAGTTGGTGGATAAAATGAGTTGGGATCGAGCTTCAAACCAAACAAATTATGAGTCAATAATGAATAAATCATCAATCCATATCTACCAACATTTGTTGCTTTTAATAAAATGTGTAAGAGAATCTTACACTTTATGTTGATTCCAATAAAATGTGTAAGAGAATCTTACATTTTTTATGAAAACTCGGTAATTTCTACATGTACATTGAGGTTTTGGTTATTTTGTACATGCATATTTTGTAAAATGGATAGTTTTACCTATTATCACAAAATACTACTTGTTCCGTTTGCGAAAATTGTATACTTATTTTTTTTTTTGAACGATTCATGTCTCAAAAACTATAATTATTTTAAACTTCAAATAATACTTATTTATTAAAAATATATTTTATATTTTTTTTAAAACTAACGTGGACTCTCTCATAATACATTTTTATAGACGTATAAAGTATGCATATTAAAATTATTCTTAATAATTATACTGTTTATTAAAATTATTAGTAACTAATCATGAATTTATGTATAAATTAATGAATATATTTTTTATTTGAATCGACATAAAAATGTACTGTTTTTTTTTTATATAATTCACAAAACACTCGTTATTTTAAATTTTACATATATTTTACTATGTGAGTACATTTCTTCACTAAAAATACAGTATATTAGTATAATTTTTCTTAAAATTTATGCCGATTCCCTCACAAAACACTTTTTGTAAACAAAAAACACTTTTTTGTAAACAAAAAACACTTTTTTGTAAACAAAAGAAGTATGTATATTATATTTCAATGACTATACTATTATTAATAACTTCCTCCACGGCTCCACACACGAAAAGTTAATAATGATGAAAGTGTTACTAGTACGAAGTATTGCATACAACTATTAGCATTATGCATGATTAGTTTAAAAAAATATCACCTGTTCACACTGTATGAAGTTTTGCGTTATTGCAATTAATTAATGTGACATGTTATACATATAAATAGAAAATCATAATAATTCTTAAGTTTATATAACATTATCACATCAGTCACAATTAATAAAACGATTCTAAATTGGTTAATTGTGCCACGAGCCATGTACATTAATGTTTGTCACATAAAGTGTTAAATACCTGCTTACATTTATACAATATAAAGCTTAACTAGTTGACCTTAGCATGCTATTTATTGTTTCTATTCTTATTGTATGCTTGAATATAGGTGCATATTGCTTATTTCTAAATAGAATAATGTTTGATTAGTTATATATTATATACTATTTTTTATAATTTATAATACATAATGTTTAAATATAAGTGAAATGGTGTTCGTAAAGTAGAACGGTGTTCCAAATCTTAAAATTTTCAAAAAATAAATATGACCCCAAATGAACTAAAAAATGTGGAAATATGATAAAAAGAAATCATTTATATCAAATAAGAAGAAAAGATTTATATGAAACATCAAACAGTTTGGGGGTTGTGGGGTTGGTTGAAGCATTCGCCAACCAACCAACCAACACGTGCGAATTCAATATTCAAAATTTATTCATTTTTGAAGATATAATATTCAAGATATAGAGGCTGACTAAATAAAAAAGGAACATTGTTTTAATTTGTATGGTCTACAAGAGTTCAAGAAAAAAGATAATTTCGGAAAATCAATTTTGTACAAATTGAAGTTATACTCCCTTCAATCCCTTTGTATTGATTCTTATTTTATTCAATGCTAAATTCAATTATAAATCATATATGAAATTAAATTAAATTAAATAATAAACTCGTTATGGAGGCTGGAAAGTTTTTGAAGATTAGTTACTAAACCGGAAATTTGGTGGAGCTTGACCGTGTGAAAGTTGAAAATTTAAATTTATAGCCTCACGATAAGATTAAAAATTGCATTCAAACAATAAGCACAAGAATTTAATACTTAATGTGGACCCACAACAAGTTTGAATTAATTAGCAAGGCTAGTTTTAAAATAGTCAAATTTTAAATAAAAATAATAATTTATTTTAAAAAGTTAAAAAATAATCAATTTTACAAAAATACTTTGTTCATATATTTACATAAGTGTGCAATTAACTTCAGTGGTGCTTTTGCAATTAATTATGCAAGCATGACTAAAATTTAATCGTGCTTGTATAAACATTTGACTTGGCTGCTGCATCACCTCGGCTGACCTTTTCGTGTAAACAACTCCCATAATGTATAATCAAATTCAATAATCACTATTGCAATTTTCAATCAATGTTCAAATGCTCTTCTTTTCTTGGTATATGACACCTTTTCTAAATCTATAGCCATTGATAGAGTGGGGAAAGTGAAAAAATCGCTGCCTCCCTCATCAAACAATGATATGAAAGATATAATATGAAATTACACAAATACGATTAAGATTATTCGTGCTCTTTTATATTAAAATTCTTTGAGGACTTTTAGCAAATACATGATACGCAACAAGTACGAGCACAAATTTGGTTATGGCTGCTAATGAAGGGGATTGAGGTAGCGATGATGGTCAGAGAAGGTAGCAATAAAGAGATGATGGTAGAGACGATCGAAGAGAGGTTGGTTCATTTTCGTTAAATACCATAGAGAGAGAAACATGATTGTCGTTGCGGCAATGGCATAGACTGGTTGAAGATCTGAGTTGATGGTGACGATGGCGGTGACAGCGATATGAAAAATCCACAAGAGACTAGAGAGATGAAGGAAGTATATATGAGAAAAATTGAGAGAATAAGATTGAATTGTTGATGCGTGATGTTAGGTTTGGAAAGGCGAGTTTATTTTAATGTTTTGAAGGTTAGAAGACGGAATTTTCCAACATACATCACATTCATTGAAGTAACGGTATAGATTAAACCATTTGAAAAATGTCTATGTAACTTATTATTTTCCCAAAACCTCCAAAATATAATAAATCACCACATAAATTAGATACCACAAAATATTGGATAAAATAAATATTATTACAAACAGTTGATGATGATGTCTTGCAGTTGCAGAATGCAAATTACTACATGATAAAAACTGAGTGTTGATCACAAATAAATTATATAGACAAGGTAAAAGAAGGCCAATACATTCAAGAGGCAATAAATGATAAATCTAATAGTACTTATATATTTGTGAAGGTGGAATTTATGAGTATAAAATGAATTAAGAGGTGGTGGAAGCTGCAGCAGCAAGTTTGGCTCTCAGATCTTTCCTCAAAATTTTACCAGATGGGGACTTGGGAATCGCATGAACAAAGTACACTTTGTGCAGTCTCTTGTAAAACACAACCTGCATGCATGCATCCTCTAAATTAATACACATAACAAATTAGCTAGCTAGGTTTATAAAATGAATTAATATATATATGGGGTTAATAAACATATATATATAGCTCCAGAAGGGCTTTCACCTGTTTGGAAATGAATTCTTTCACAGCTTCTTCAGTGAGTTCCGATTCACTCGAAGGAACAACAAAAGCTACAGGAACTTCACCAGCAGCCTCATCTTTTTGCCTATTATGCGTACGTACATAAAAATGGTTAGATAGATATATATTCTTTTTATTGACAGTAACAAATGAAATTGAAGTATGTAAACATTTTTCATGACTTACGGTACAACGGCAGCATCAGAAATTTGGGGATGGGAGATGAGAAGAGCCTCGAGTTCAGCCGGTGGTACCTGAAAGCCTTTGAATTTGATGAGTTCCTTTACTCTGTCTACAATGAAAACATCGTCGTCATCGTCCACAATCCCTATGTCACCCGTATGGAGCCAACCGTCGACGTCTATGGTTCTTGCAGTCGCCTCCTCATCATTCAAGTACCCTAATAATATTTTCAGTTAATTGTTATTCAACAGGGCTCCAAATTATTGCATGGAATTCAAACCTACTTAAGATAAAGGCGTATCAACAATTTAAAACAGTGTAAAAGTTAGAAACGTGATAGGACATAAACTTTTTGCAAGAGTTAAATTTTGTCATTTTCAAATTGTGATAAGTTTACTGGGACGAGTAAGTAAGAGGTACCTTTCATGATCTGAGGTCCACGGATGCAAATTTCTCCGGGTTGGTTGCGGGGGAGGGAGCAGCCTGTTTCAGGGTCGATGACCTTGAGCTCCGCATTGCGGACAACGTTGCCACAGGAGCCGGACTTGGTTGGGAGCGGCTGCTTTGCAAACGACGGGGACATGGACAATACTGGACCAGCCTCGGTCATGCCATACCCCTAAGTCATCATAAACCGAAACCAGTCAAGACTTGCTACTTAGTATAATTTGTTAAATTGAGGGGAATATTAAAAGGGACACTTTAGCTGGTCTAGTCCGGAAGTGTTGGAGTGCAGGATAAGAAGAAATGCTCTGTTTCTTACATATAATCGCTGAATAAAATGTGACCAAAATGAAAAGAATAATAGAAATTGTTTTTGTAATTATGGAGCTGATGTGGTCCAAGATGTATAGATTTAGAAAGATGGACTCAGGGTGTTTGACTGAGCTCATAAGCTCCTTAAAATAGTTTATAAGTTGTTTAAGAGCTTATAAGCTCCTTAAGAGTGTTTGACAAATTAAATTCTTTGAGAGCTTATAAGTTGTAAAAATAAGCTCTCGGAGCTTATAAGTACTTTAAAAAATAAGTAGCTCCACCCCAACTTATTTTCCCAACTTATAAGCTCTTGCAATAGGTTATAATCTCCAAGAGCTTATAAACTCTTTAAAATAAGCTTAGTCAAACACCCTCTTATGCCCACCACCAATATAATGATGCATTTGCATAACTAAATCGAAACAAAATGGATTAAAAGTACTTGGAAATAAATAGAAAATACTTAAATGGAAACATCAAATGTGGAGGTAGCTGAAATGACAGCAACATTTTAAGCAAGTTAGGTGGTGCTACCGTTCAAATATTCAATATTGACCGACTAGATTACTCCCACAATATGGTATCCCATCTTTTTCATAGCATGGTTATTTAATTATAAAAATAAATCAGGAGGTCAACCTTGGAATCGCTGTCACCTCACATGCACGTTTATAATTTGAACACGAGATGTACTGTACGTACTAATAAATTGTCGAAAGTATTGCTAAATTGTAGGCATAGCTAATATTTTCAGATTTTTTTAGCTTAGATTAGATAAAGCACGAGGATACAATAACCAACTATTTGAAGTCTCAAGACGACAAGGAGATTAAAATTTATTGGGCTGAAAAAAAAAAATTAAACTTTTATTTAATTGATTTCGTGGTTGGTCCAGACTAGCTAATTCAATAAGTAATTAATTGTAATTTTAGTATTAAACTTGTATATGTTTGAAATTTGAGAAAGACAAAGTAATAAATGCAAGTGGTACAAAAATGAGGTGGCCGATTCGATTAGTTATAGCTGCAACAGATCAACACAAGCAAAAAGAAGAGTTTAGATCATTCATCCTACCTACCCCCACTTCCTACCTACCCAATTCATTTTCTTACAAACTAAATTCTAAATAATTTTAACAAAGCGGTGCTCTATATATTTTTCTTTTCATAATATTTATCTCATATACATATGAAAAAAATGTAATTAAGCATGAAAGAATTATATAGCTTAATTATCAAAAGTTGCCTATTCAATAATTGTAAAATAAAAGAAATTCAAAACAACTGGAAAGCAAAAAATGAATTGATATGATGGAAGTGAAAAATGGGTATTTAATTGCGGAAGAAAGGAGCATCATTGAAATGGCATGAAAGATAAGTAGTTAGGTAAATTGGTTGTGCATACCTGTCCGAAAACGGCTTGGGGGAGGCGGCAGAGGAGTGCCGCCTCGAGCTCCTTGCCGAGCGGCGCCGCCCCAGAAAGCACCATTCTGATGGAGCTGAGGTCGAAGTTATCGACCAAGGGATTCTTGGCGAGCGCCAGCACCAGGGGAGGGACCACCGCCGCCACGGAGACGCGGTGGTTCTGGATGAGCTCCAGCAGCGAGGCGATCTCGAATTTGTGCATGAGCAGAACAGCGGAGCCCGCCCTGAGGGAACAGAGCAGCACGGAATTCAAGGAGTAGATGTGGAAGAGGGGGAGCACGCAGAGAACGACGTCGTCGGGCTTCAAATACAAATTAGGGTTGTCGCCGTCGACCTGCTGGGCGATGCTGGTGATGAGGCTCTTGTGGGTGAGGATGACGCCCTTGGGGAGTCCGGTGGTGCCGGAGGAAAAGGGCAGGGCGACGGCGTCGTTGGGGTCGATGTCGACCTCGGGGGCGGAGTCGGCGTCGGCGTCGGAGAGGACGGAGAAGGGGAGGCAGCCCTGAGGAGGGGAGTCGACGGTGACCACGGGGAAGTCGACGCCGAGGACGAGGGAGTCGTCGCCGGTGTCTCGGAGCTTGTCGACGTAGATGGATTGGGTGACGATGAGCTTGGATTTGGAGGCGTGGAACTGCTTGTAGATCTCCTTGTTGGTGCAGAAGGGATTGGCGGTGGTGGTGACGGCGCCGATCATGGAGGCGCCCATGAAGGTGAAAACGAATTCGGCGGAGTTCTGGAGGAGGGCCATAACGACATCTCCCTTGCGGATGCCGAGGTTGGAGAGGCCGGCGGCAACGCGGCGGCAGATGAGATGGGTCTCGGCGAAAGAATAAGATTTGGAACCGACGAGGAGGCAGGGGCGATCAGGGTAGTGGGAGTAGTTCTGGAAGCAGTAGGTATGAAGGGGTATGTCATTGGAGATGGGAATGGTGGGGAGTTTGGAGACGAAGATGTGATCAGTAGTCGAAGAAGAAGAAGAAGATTCATGAGCCTGGGGGAGAGCGTTCTGAGTTTCGGCGGAGGCCACAGACAACATCCTTGCTGGATTCTTGCTGCTCTTCTTCTTCTTCAACTTCAACTACCACGTGTACAAGAGAGAGAGAGAGTTTGATGAGTTTGAGGTTGAGAGAAAGAAGAGAGTGAAAGAATAAATAGTTGTAATGAAATGGGGGAGGGTGTTTTGGGTAGGTGAGATTTACGACGAGAGAGAGAGAGAGAGGTGAGGAAGAAAAGGTAGCTGCACTGCAGTGCAAGCAACCGGTGACGCAACGCAACCCGTTTCCAATCGCTCCACCTACTCTTCTTGCCACCTCACTCTATTTTCCATTTTCCACTTTCTTTTTTTCCCAATATTTCTTGCATACTTATTTTTCTCTTTTTTTATTTCATTGATATGGAAGAACGTGTTGCATTATTATTCCACCTACTGTGTCTACTTGCACCACACCATTTAATTGTATATACATATATCCTACTAACTTGAGATTGCTTGGTCATTTGATTAATGTTTGTACACCCCATAATTAATTGATGCTGAATATTTTAATTATCTACAAATTTTACAATTAAACATATACTCAATACTGTCGCCGTGAACTTTCACATAATTCTTTTTTATGTAATTTCAAAAAAATGATAGTTTGTTTATTGTAAACTGTTGGTCTCGAAACGAGTAAATAAAGATTTTGAAATGCGGAATTTGGTGGTAAACTCGTTTTTATAAAACTTAATCAAAATCAAACTTTCAGTGAATGAAAGATAATGAAGAAATAAATACTGAAAGCAAATGAAATAACACAGAGTTTGGTTTGCGTGATTCGGAGATAAAAACTCATACGTCCACGAGTACTCGATGTTAGTCGAGGGTTTCCAAATTAATGGAGATGATCTTACAGTGATCTTGAAGTAGACTAAATAAGTCTGATCACTCTTCGGTTACAAGATATTATCGCTTAAGAACACTAGAGTATAGAAACTGAAAGCTTGAGAGCTTGAGAGTTGAATACAGCGATAGCGAGTTGAGAGTATTGGGTAACCGGTGTCTTGAAGTGTTTGAAGCAGCGGAGTATTTATAGTGCTCTCTTAAAGATATAGCCGTTGTGAGATAGAGTTTTAATTTGAATTCTTCCCGTTGGAGTCTTCGTCCTTTTTGCCATTTTTGGTGTCTGCAGAAAGATCTTGTTTACCTACCGAGATTTTTGCCATAAATGGAAGTGCCTACGAACTAGGCTAACACTCAGTAGAAAACTTCAGTATAGGACTTCAATGCAGGCTTCAGTGGAGAGCTTCAGTCTTGAGTTTAAGTACTGAACTTCACTAGAGACTTCAGTTTGGCAAAGACTTTAGCTTCTAATTTCAACTTCAAAACTTCAGGACAGACTTCAGTGGAGAAGGTCCTTCAGTTTTGGGATAACTTGAATCTTCAGTGTAGATGTCCTTCAGTGTACCTGAAAAATTAGAACTCCCTAACATATGAGTTCTTAGACAAAACACTAAGATTCAATATTGATCTTATAACATCTTTCAGGGGAGGTATTGAGATTTGAATCAAAACACTTATAAATATTTCCCAACATAAACTATTTTTTTAATTAGTATTATGCGAATAGTTAGTGTATTGAATGACCATTAATAATTATATTTATCAACTTCTCATATAATTAGATTACTTTTCAATATTTCATCCGTTTTATACAATGAAATAAAAAAAATTGATCAATTTTTGAAAGATGTCTCTCATGGAAGGAGATTCACTTAAATTTTATGCATAATATTAATTAGGGTGTATATATCACACCTAAATAAGAATTGATAAATAATTATTTTTAATATTTAATATAATTTTAATTGATTTTTAGGGTTCACAAATTTAAAAATAGGGTATATAATTTTTTTATAATTATAATTTTTCAAATAATTATTAATTATGAAATCATTATATCATAATAAAATTTTTAGTATAAAGAAAATTATTAATTATAATGATAAAATTGGTTGTAGGAGATAGAATATGAGCTTCTCATGGTCAATTCATTTTAAAGTACAATGGCCATCGAATGCCTTGACTAATAATAGATGGATCTACAGTTTTGTAATAAAATGTTACCAAATAAATCATCAGTATATCATAAATCAAATCATTCATCCAATCTTTTGTATTGTATATCAACGACGAAAATGTTCACCCGTCCGCGGCGGGCGGGGTTAATGCGCCCACGAATGTTGTGGCATGCCATGTAGATATATATTAAATTCTTAATATTTTTTTATTAATTATCATTTTCCGATTAGGGTTCATTGGTTAGGGTATAGTTTAATACTATTCAATAAAAATTAATAATAAAAAATAAATTTAACAAAGAAATGAAAATATAGTAACTCACATGTTGATGTGCCCGCCGCGGGCGGTGGAGCATTACTGATATCAACAAATACAAGATTTTGTTTTCTACGGTCATATTTATCCAGAGCAGCCATTATAAAAATTCAGTTATAACAAAATAATTAGCATATCACAATTACATAGGCGGAAATTAATTGTAACTATATATATATGATTTAAGAATAATGATATATAATTAATTATGGCTGCTGGGTGGGAATTGAAAGTCGTGTTAATATATATCACAATTCAAACGTTAACGTACGCGTGACCTAATTCATATGGTTCCTCCTATTTCGTGGTTCGTCTCACTTATTTATATGTATTTTTTTATTAGATTATTCAATTTAGTTGGTCGTATTTTTTTGTTTGATAAATTTTTAAATAAACCAATTATTTAAAAATAATTAATAATTAAATATTGATTTACGTGTCAAAATAAATATATACGAAACCGACGACCTACTATACAAACACAATTATTATCATCACGCATGCATGCTATCATAACGTCATTTCTATCATATATTTATATGTACATTATTCATTTACTAGTTGGGTTTATAAATATCTTATTTGGGTCTTTATTTGAAAAAGTATACTCCTAATTTCTAATTAATCTCAATTTTAGAATATTATATTGATTACTATGACTTCTTATTTTTTTTTATTTCTTTCTCTAAATATATACTTGTATAGAAAAATGTACTTATCTACACAGATTGTAGCATTATGAATTATGATGAGAAATTCTCAAGGAAATGAATTAGCTATCTGCATGTCTGAAAGAAGGCAAAAGTGAGAATATTTTACAAATATATAGTAATAGCTAGCCAATAAGTAACATAAGTAATGAAAAATAAACATGATATATAAGTAGTTCTCTCTCGTCCAACAAGTTTCTTCCCACTTTGCATTTTAGTCCGTTCATCAAGTTTCTTCTCACTTTTCTTTTTATTCTTGACAACCCATTCTCCACTCACTACACTTTAGTGTGGATCACATTATCCACTCACAATATATTACACATTATCTAACTTTTTGTAGGTCTCACTCTTCACTCATTACATTTTACCTTCACTTTACCCTTCAATTAAAATCAACTCATTTTATTAAAACTCGTGTCGGATCAAAATGAAAAGAACATTGATGAACGAAAAGAACATTAATAGACGGAGGGAATATTAATTATCAAACTCTATAATTAATTTGGTAGAGCAACCTTCGAAGTTGAAATACCGGATTGGGCGGTTCTCCTTCACAAAACTGTAGATCCATCTATTTAGTCCAGTGGTAATGGTTAATGTATTGTTTGAGGTTAGAGTAATTCGTAACGTGACTTTTTAATTTAAATTTATTTTAATTTAATTTATTTTAAAAAAGATAAATCATTTAAATAGATCAGATCACCATGAAAAAAATTATATTTACCAAGTCAAATAATTGACTGTGGAGGATGTTTTTAAATTGTCATTTTTTTTTCTTTCTCCATCTTTTATTTATTATAACGAGCTTCTATTTTAGTCCTAATTAATGTTTTCTTAATTCGGGTCCTACTTAATATTTGTTATATTTAAAAATTCATATATATATATACTAATAAATGTTTTTTTTTTCTTACTCGTATTTGTTTTTTTAGGTGTTTTACTTTTCATATAAATAAATTAAATCTAATTATTAATAACATTTTTAACTTGATTATCTAATGGGATCAACAACATGCATGAAGATGATTAAATTAAAAAAAAAAAAAATCATGGATCAATTAGTAGATTTAAAGACAAAGAAGGCAAGTCACATTTATCCCACCCAAACAAAAATCTAATTGTGGCTAAAGTGTGGAGTTGATTCACTTCACCTCACCTCACCCACACATTAATTTATTTCATAAATTTAATCGTACATGTGTACCTTATAAATTACCTAAACATAATTAATGTATGTGTAATTTATGTGCTGTTAAAAAGTCAAATCTTGTAGTGACTGCCCCCAACTTTTGCAAGGCTGTTAATTACACCAGATGTTCTGCATAAGATGGGCATAAGAAATGCCTACTGCTGTAACACCAGCAGCAAATAGTACAAATATGAGACCACCAACCTAGCTAAGATCAAATTAAACATCATGAAAAGGAGAATAGCACCACGATCTAAAACTTAACCGGGGGATGCAATAGCTAACCTTCTTCCCGACTGCCCAACTCCACAAGGTCGACTTAATCTCACCCATCAATCTATCTACATTCCACACCCCACTATTAAATACAATATCATTCCTACTTTTCCAAATCACCCAAACAACGCATTCCCATATCCCAGCCATAAAATCTCTAAGTTTAGTACCTTTTAGCAAAAAGCAGAACTGAATGAAATGAGCTTTAACTTCGTTCGGGAGAGAAGTCTGGACACCTATCCACTCCAAACAGTGATTCCACAACATCCATGACATACGACACTCGACGAACAAGTGATTAGTTGTCTCCTCATCATCATGGCACAGGGTGCATAAAGCAGGCAAATTAGGCGGCAATGCTCCTCTTTTCTTCAACTCCAACTTCGTTGCAATTTTATTAAACACCACTCTCCACGCCGTAGCTTGAGCATTTGGAGAAGCCACTTTGTTCCATATTAGTTTACAACTAAACGGAGTGTTAGGAGCCATATTCGCCTTTCTCGCCATGATTCGTTTGTAGCCGCTACGGACCGAGTACTCACCACCCGACTCTAGGGTCCATAGCCACCTGTCCAAAGTGTAAGGGCACGGGGTCCTGCACAAAATCAAGTCAAAAAGACGGGTTAGGTCTTCCTTTTCCCACTCTCTAAGCTCTCTCCTCCACCCTAACTCCCACTTCCACCTATCACCAATCCAATTCCCTCCATTCGCCACCGAGCAAAATTTATCAAGGCTAAGAGAGTACAAACGTGAGAATTGACGACACAGAGGTTCAGCTCCCACCCATACATCATGCCAGAAGGACGTCGCCCCCCCGTCTCCCAATTTCCTCTCAATCACACCCTCGAACCATCCTCCCTCATTATCTTTCAAACTTTTAAGAATCTCACCCCACCACCCCCGGCCGAACCGACTCTCCTCTAGGCAATCAACACCACTTAACTCCTTCCTACCTCCCCTTGTCTCACTATCCAAAACAATCTCCGCCCACAAAGACTGCCTATTGTTCAAAGCTCTCCAAGCCCATTTTCCCAACAACGCTTTGTTGAAGCTGACTAAAGTCTTTAATACCGAAACCCCCATCCTTTTTTGCTTTTGAGATCGTGTCCCACTTAGCCCACACCACTTTCCGGGACGACTCCCTTTTCCCCCAAAGGAAACCTTGTTGGATAGAGATCATCTTCTTTAGAACAATATTTGGTGCCCTGTACACCGAAAGAGCGTATAAGGGGATGGTTGATAACACTGCTTTCACCAAGGTTATTCTACCACCCAATGAAATTTGCAAGTTCCTCCATCTGTGCAGCCTATTTTTCACCTTTTCCACGATATAAGTCCAATCCCTTTCTTTTCTATGTCTACAACCAACTCGAAGACCAAGGTAGTTGAATGGAAGAGACTCACTATTGCATTGAAGGATGTTCGCAATATCTCCCATGATACCGGGTTCAGCCCGAATAGCTATCACCTGACACTTCTCCTTATTAATACTAAAACCAGTAACGAGCTCTAGAACCACCAAAAATCTTTTAAGAAAAAGGGCATTCTTGATGGAAGCTTTTCCGAGGAATATCGTGTCATCAGCGAACTGAAAGTGGGAAATTTTAAGAGCTTGAGTACCAATTTCCATCGGATCAAAAAGTCCTACCTGAATAGCCCTTTTCAAAAGAAACCCAATGCATTCGGCAGCCACAATGAAGAGAAAAGGGGAGAGAGGATCACCTTGCCTCAACCCGCGACCCAACTTAAAGTCGCCCGAGGGACTACCATTAACGAGCACATCGGCATGTGCTGATTCCACACACTCTCTAATCCAAGAAACCCACTTCTCACAAAACCCAAACGAACGTAGCATGTCGCATAGAAAGCTCCATTCGACGGAGTCATAGGCTTTTGCAAAGTCAATTTTAAAGCAAAAGCCTTCTCCCCGACTTCTTATAGTCTTCTCGATAACCCCATTAAGCGAAACAATACAATCCAAGATCTGTCTTCCCCTCACAAAAGCAGATTGTTCCTGTGAAATAATGTCATCCAACACACCACTTAACCTATTAGCCAAAATCTTCGAAAGAATCTTATAAGGGCCTCCTATAAGAGAAATAGGCCGGAAGTCCTTAACATCATCTGAGATCTCCTTCTTCTTAATGAGAGAAATAAATGAATGGTTCAGACCCTTCGTCAATTTGCCTGAAGAGTGAAACTCGTTAAGGAACCGCATCAAGTTCTCTTTCATCACCTCCCAACATCTAAGGAAAAAGATCGTATTAAAACCATCAGGACCAGGGCTTTTAAATTCACCACAGGACTTCAGCGCCTCCTTCACTTCTTCCTCAGTGAACTGACTAATCAACATCCTGTTCTCTTCTTCTCTGATCTTCAAGTCACAGAAATCCAGCGGAACTTTAAATCCACGAGGCCCAGAGCTCTTAAAATGATTCTCAAATGATTTGTGGATGTAGTTTTTAATGTCAGCCGCATCTTGGGACCACACATTATTAATCATCATTCCATTGATTTCATTACGCTTCCTCCTCCCATTAATGTAGCGATGGAACGTGGCACTATTCGCATCGCCATGCTGAACCCATTTCATCTTCGCCTTATGTTGTAACATGTGATTCCAACTTTTTGTGTCTTGAATAAGAAGAGCCCTCTCCTTGTTTCTCTCAATAATCTCCTCAGAATCCAGCCCAAAAACGTCATCCATCGTATCCAACATATAAATGTTCTCACGGCGGGTTTCGATCCTTTCCCGGATACAACCAAAGACATCACGATGCCAAGACTTCACATCAGCACGGAGACGTTTCAGTTTCTCCTTTACCACGAATCCCCCCCAACCTGCCACATCATAGCTTCTCCATTGTGCCTTAACATAAGGAATGAAGTCAGGATGTTCAAACCATACGTTTAAAGACTTAAACGGTTTAGGTCCCCAATCTGTAATTTTCTCCTCTAGAAACAAAGGACAATGATCGGATAGTCCTCTCTTCCCACCTCTGAGGAATAGGTTAAAGAAAACCCTCGCCCAAGTATAATTGCAGAAACACCTATCAATCCTACTCTTGCAAGAGCCATCATCTCTATACCAAGTAAATTTCCTAGCGTTAAGAGGAAATTCCAACAAACCCGCATCTCTAATAAAATTATTGAACAATCTGATCTCTCTATCACTAGAATGATCATTTCTCCCCACTCTCTCATATCCAGACCTCACAGCATTAAAATCCCCAAAAATGCAAATACACATCTCATTCCATTGATCAATGAACAACAATAGACGTTCCCACAAAGCAACCTTATCCAATAAAACACACGGAGAATACACATTTACGAGTAAGCAATCCGTACCTAGGTTTCTCCATATGCCTTTAACAACTAAGGCTCCTCCTAGGTCCCAACTGCTTGACGATGTGAAGACATCTCCGTTCCAGATCGATAAAATACCTCCTGAGCGACCAACCGCATCCGTGCAAGCCCACTGATACCTCGACTCCCCCATGATTCTTTTGCACATACCATCATCAAACCCGGAAAGTTTAGTCTCTTGAATAAAACAGAAGTCCACCCTCTCTTTACTAACCAAATTCTTTAAGTCTAGAATCTTAGCCCTCGACCCCAATCCTCTGACATTGTAGCTAAGGATCTTCATTAATTAAAGGAGTCCTTATTTCGCCCAGAATCTTCAACGAGCTTAGTAGAACCCTTTAGTTTCACTTCTAAATCTTCATTAATTACACCAGATGTTTTGATATTGAAATTCGACTACATTTATTAATTCTCATGCATGTTTAATAATTATATAGTATAGTGGAAATAAATCTAATTTGGTAAATAGTCTAGTTCACATAATTGTTTCAAAATATAGACTTCCGACGTTATAAATTAATAATCTCATTTGATAATTGTAATTCTGCCGTATAAATTATAATTGTAATTCTGCCGTATTCCTAACATTATGAGGCAGATAAAATATGATCAGTAATATATATATATATATATATATATATATATATGATGAAATGAATACTTAATGAATATATATATGAAAACACAAATGTTGTTATGACTAGTCATTATTCTGGTGTGTGAATTGTGACGAGTGACTGGACACGCATTTTAAGAAAAATTATGATGTTATGTGGTAATTTCATATGTAATGTATTGTGTTAGAAAGTGTGTGAATTCATGTACTAAAAGAGAAACAATACACTATTTGTGTGGACGATCCATTTAGATAATAATGATACATTTCTTATGGAAGAATGAAGTATTATATACTTATAATTTCATTTGTTTGTTTCTACCTAACCAATATATATTTCTATATACGTTCGAAATGTGGGAATATTTAATTATCGGACAATAATATTTTGGTATCCCATTAATATAACATCTGCCCTATAATTTGTATTGTAGCGGTTCGCATCACTTTTCCAATCAACTCAATAATCAAACACCAAATTGAAATATTTCGTCAATTCAAAATCATTTAGCTTCGGTCTATATTTTTTTTTACATTTCTATTTATTCACTTACAAAAATAAGAGAATAAATAAATTAAAATAAAAAAGCTACCTATCAAATTATTAAATAAAAAACATTCAAAAATTATTCATATTTATTTACTTGTGTAGATTTTCTTCAACTTAATTATTCCTCTGCTAGACTGCTAGTGCTGGTTATGATTCGTGACACAAATTTGGTAAAAGTAGCAAGGTGTGATTGTGCTTTTTTCTTCGATTTAGTATTAAATAATATATAGCAAAGACGTGTAGGTCCAGATTGAACTGATACCACGTCTTATAAGCTCTACTTAGTTGAGGACATTGCACCGTTTGTGATAGACACAACTTAACATGAACGTATGACATTACACCTAATGGAATTAAACATCGAGTGTGCAGATATTAAGACTAGGGATCCTAACGTTGGTGAGCTCGAACACGAACCCGGTGGTGATGGTGAAGATTCTATTTCTATCGATCGTTGGGCATCAAGAAGCTAGCTAATTAATGGCCTTCATTCCCTTGGAAGGTGTTAGTTAATGCAGGTTAGGAATGTGAAGAAGTAGTTGGCCTTTTGCATTTCCTGACTTGCGATTATGAGTTTGAGCTTGAAGTGACAACTAGAAACATAGACAATATTAATTGTGGGACAATCAATCACCTATTCCTGGAATGCCGGTCTTTGTGGATGTTGTGGAGTCATTATTTGGAGTGGTTCGGAGTACATGCTATACTCCTAAATGTAATCTCGACCAATTTCATTCAATTATGCTTCTTGTTGAAAGGTAAGAAATTTAGACTGTTCTTGGCTGTAATTTGAGAATGTGTTATTTGGATGATTTGGAAAAATAGAAATAAAATTATTTTTAATAATAGAGTGTGGAATATTGATAGATTGATAGGGGAAGTCAAATCAATTGTGTGGTGCTGGATTGTTAGTTACTTTAGCATTGGTCAAAGCTTTAGGACATGGAGTTGGAATCATTTACATGTTGTTTAGTTTGTTTTTTTGGTTTATTATGTTGAATGTCTATATGGTGTATGTTGCTTGACGTTCCTGATGGCATTTCTTATGCTTATTAATATTATTTCCTTCTTTTTAAAAAAATTAATTGTCGGACTACATACGTTAATTTCGTTTCATTTGGCGTCCAATTATGCATGCATTCATTTTTTGTGTTCGCAACAACTTATCCATATATCCAATCCCTCTTGCGTGCATCAAATTAATATTCTTCTATTTTCTTATAAATTAATGCCCGGTCCACAATTAATTATTTGGTTCAAAAACTATATATATATATATATATATATATATATATATATATATAACTACAGAAATTCAATTCAATTAGATATTTAGAAATGAAAATTTAGTTATGTATGTGGGTCAGCAGCAGCATTATCCTTATGTATTATAATTGTAGTTGTATAATAAGTGGTGGTTTGGTTTGATTGATAGGATTGATAGTATTATCACTTTTAAATTTTTACATTCTTATACATAATCCTCCATCTCCTTATGAATTTAATCCATTTTTATGCTCCTTAATCACTCAAATACTTGATTATATAATCACACCAAATTTGACTTGATTATGTAATCAAACATTTGAGTGATTGAGGGACATAAAAAATGACTAAATTTATAAGGAGATAGATGATTATGGATTGAAATGTAGAGATTTAAATGTGATAATCATATTTATCATACAAACCAAACCACGCCTAAAGTGATAAACTATATAGGTTCTCAAACACTCATGGATGAAAAGATAATGTCATAAAGTATATTGTATTGAGTGAATTATCTTACTATAAATGAAAATTTGAATTGTAAAGGTATTTATTGAAGGAACTTAAATGATAAAATAAAGAGAATTTTTGTGGATGGAGATAGTATATAATTGACCAATATATATATATATATATATATAACATAGATGACCTTAATTATATTAAAAATCCTTCAATAATATATATATAGTTCTTTCTCCATTGCATGAATAGCAGCTAACTGCTGGTATCTAAAACAAATTAAATGCAAGAACATATAAAATCAAATCAAAGAATGAACAACCAGCAGCAGCCCTGTGGCAAACTATGCAGTGTACCAAATTAAATTAGCCTTGTATAAAAAAAAGTCTTGAAATTATATGGCTAAGGAAGCTGAAACGAGCCACCGATCTGGGTGGTTCCTGCAGGCGGGTTAATGGCAACCCAAAGAAGAGAAATGGTGATAGCAATGAGGCCAGACCACACATATACTATAGTAGGAGTTCTTCCTCTTCTTCCCATGAGTCCTTTTGCAAAAGGGTAGAGATGTGCAAGAACCCAGAAACTAAAGAACACTCCTCCCAACAGGCGACTCCACTGCGGTATCACACTGTATATAGTCCTGCTTATCCCTACCGCTATTGCTATCAGGTTCACCATTATTATCACTATGGGAGGTATCATCAGTGATGTCCACTTCACTATGTATAGATCTGCAAACTCATCGTCCTCGTCGTCTCCCCCCGATTTCGATGTCAACGTGAACGAGATCTCCACTCCTGCAAAGATCTTCAGCAGCCCTTGGAACACTGCTGCCAAGTGTGCACTAGTCCCTCCGATCAACCAGAACTGCTCATTCCTCCACCATTCTTCCAGCTCGATTCCCGACCACTTCACCTCCAGCACAGCTAGAGCGCACAGTGTGATGGTAATGATCAAGAGGTAGATCAAGAACGTCACGTTGAGCGTCTGGACTATGAACTGGCCGGAGAAGAGGGAGAGTGCTGGGAGGAAGCAGTAGACGATCAAGAAAATTGAGGTGAAAGGGTAGATTCCTACATTGAGGTATGCTATCCTCTGCAGAGCTTTCATTCTTGAGCTTGCTAAGAAGGCGTTGTTTCTTGAGAAGAATATCTCCACTGATCCAGTAGCCCAACGAAGGACCTGATGCAGCCTATCTGTGAGGTTTATGGGGGCTGTTCCGCGGAAGGCGTCGCGTTTCGTCACGCAGTAAACTGACCTCCAACCTCTGTTGTGCATCCTGTACCCGGTGACGACATCCTCTGTCACGGACCCGTAAATCCATCCCACGCGCTGCCCCCATTCGGTCTTATCCTCGTACCAACATGATATGACACTTATGGCCTCAGCCACGGTTGATGCATCAAGAAGCTCTCGGGGTATGGTGAGAGCGCCTGGAGGGCGCCCGTTCTTCACGGACGGATGATCGGCCAACGGGCGGCCTTGATACTCCGCGACTGGAATGGAATCAATGAGTACATTTGAGTTTCCGAACATTTTTGGAGCAAGTGAGAGATTCATTTCTTCATCATCAGAATCTCCCATTCTTAAGGACTTGTTCTCCTCTGGTGTGTGAGCAATTGCAGCATGCTTCTTGCGTTGGCCGCAGCACCAGCTGAAGAAGCTCGGGCTGTGCTCCTTAGCACGAGGTGGATCAAAGCCGTAGAGGGCGGTTCGCCTAAAGAGGCAACCGGTTCCGACATAGACTGGTCCTTGTAGCCCGTCTAGAGCTCTCATGTTGCCATCAAAGAACACGGTGTTCCTATTGGCATACCGATCCGAAGGATCTATACCTTCGAATCTCTGTGGGAACTGAACGTAGCAGATTCTGTCGCCTCCTCTATCCATCATGAAACACATTCCTTCCCTCATCGCTTGGGAGTTGTAGATGTAGTGATCACAGTCAAGATTGAGGATGAAGGGACCGTTCGACATTATCGCGGAAGCTCTAACCAGAGCGTTCATCGCGCCGGCTTTCTTGTTGTGGTCGTATCCAGGTCGCTTCTCACGGGAAACGTAGACGAGCAAGGGAAGACGAATATCAACATTAGTCAGATTAATCAATCTGTACTCTTCACCATCACCATCACCGAAAAGTGGTTCATCACTAGGAGGTTTCAGCATCACCTGCATCATCATTAATAAAGGTCAGATTTTGCAATCACTACACATTTATATATGTCAATGCATATATCTTCATACCTGTATTATCCCAGCATGATCACCCTTTGAGTGCTCGAGTGTAGGATTCAGCCATGTACCAGGCCAATGGGTCCCATCAGCCATCCATGTTGCTTTCTTTATCTTGACAACCTCTAAAGGTTCTTCTTCTTTCTTCATCCTCTGCTCCTTCATTGCGTGAAGCTCTTCCCTAGCATGAAAAGCATCAGAGCGGCGGCGAATGGAGTCAGGCAGGCTATTGATGCGAACCTTGAACTCGTCGTACTCACGCTTCACACGTCTCCGATCTTTGACAAAATCACTGAGGATTTTATTCTTGTAAGGATCTTTCCTGGAACTGAAATAGGACTCTGGATTTCTAGGCTCAATCTTATGCTTGCGGCAAAATGGGACCCACATATTTGCAAAACTGGCTGCTTCAGCCATTGCCTCAAAGGTGAGAAGTGCACCTCCATCATCAGAGACATAGCATGCAAGCTTTTCCACAGGGTAATCAGCTGCTAAAATGGAGAGTATGGTGTTAGCGGTGACAAGAGGTGGCTCTTTCTCAGGATCTGCTGTAGAGACAAAGATATCGATGCCCGGGAGGTCAGATTTTCCAGAAGGATTGCTCGGATGAGGTGCTTCGAATTTTTCCTTCAAAACGTTGAGATCGGTAGCCCGATTTATGGGACACAGCTTTGGTAGTTGATCAAGAACCCAAGAAAAAGCAAACCATAGTTCACAAACTATAGACATTCCCCAAAGCCAAACTGCATCAGTGTTGGGATGGCGGATTCTCCACGTCAAGAAAAGCCCAAGAACAACCATTCGAATAACAACTAGAAGCCTGCAACATCATCTTACATGTATAAATACTATGAACTGATCCAAAAGAAAGCAAAAGTGAGTATATTGGGAGATTAAAGACAACAGAGTGGTAGGAGGCAATATTCATGCTGTATATAATACATGGACAGGACTTGCCTATTCTTAGGTGCTTGTAGATCATAGCCAAACATCCTATCATTCTCATATGCTTTATACGTTTAATTAATCGACGTCAATTACATAGATGATGAGGTAACCGCACCATCACCTCTAAAGCACTAACTGCAGTTGCTATAATAGATAACAATAGTATTTATACAGCATGAGAAGTAAAGGAATAGGCAATGGAGAATGTACCTATATGGACTTATGATAGCAGCAGGAATCTTCAACTTTCGCGTAAGCGGCCTCCACGGTTTGTTCATTAACTCAGCAGGCTCAAACATATCACCATCCTTCTCGTGATCAAAGCCACTCTCTGTAGGCCATATAGCATTGCCATAACCATACGTGCCCTTCGTCTCAAACAGCCACCTATTGTGATCAAAGTCTCCAGTCTGACTCTTCATCAGCACTGAAGATTTTGTTGATTTCACCAACGACAACCTCCTCTCCATTTTCTTCTTTGACATCCCCTCCGGCCCCGGGAGCTGAGGCAGAGACCTCCAATTCTCCATCGCTTCATCCAAATCCGTAGTCTTGTACTGATCCTTGCAACCAGGGCACGTCCCCTCCCCCGTCTTGAGCACATCTATGTAACAGTCCCTACATATCTTGAAATCACACTCACAAGGGAGAATGTCGTCTCCCTTCTCATCACACATCACCTTCCCATCACAGCCATTGATTGCACAAGATGATCCCTTCACACCAGCCATCTGCGGATGGTTCACATCGGAGTCGATGACTTTATCCATCAAGTGAGCCCTTGTGATGCTGTTAAATCCACCGGTAAAGAGTGAATTGGAGACGTACTGCTCCTCAACCTTTTGTGTGATGGGGTTACTTGGCTGGTTATCTGGGGTGGGAGGCATGTGCACCGTGTAGTTGAGGAAGTCGCTGCTGCCTAGTTCGCTGTCGAGATCATCCCTCGAGTAGCTCACGTACCGCCCAGAGGAAGTCCTTCGTGCAAACGTGACACGCGATTGAGGTGGCAACGGAGGCTTGCTGTTCTGTGATTCTAGCACATCGGATACTGCCGATAGATCTGATCTGCTCACTTCATATGGTTTTGAGCCCATTTCAAGACCTTAATTCACCACTTCCAGAAAAGGCAGTGTTTATTTGAGCCTCGAGGAAGCCAAGAAGGGAAACTATGAAGAGCCTGCGACTACTAATGAATCAGACTTTGATCACTTGTACAGTTTACATAAAAGAATTGTTCTGAAACTGAAGTTGGCTTCATTTTATCCATTCTTAACTGTAACGGAATCTATATATGGTTTTATGAGGGTAACATAACATAAATAAATGTAGACCCCGAATCAAAGCTAAAGATATTAACCAATGCAGATCAACTGTAAATGGAAATGTTGGAAATATGGCACATTCTAAAGCAGCCAAGATGCAGTAAATCCTTTTACATAACCCAAATAAATTCTCAGTCATTAGACAAAAAAACGTCAAAGCACACAACTTTTACCAATATACTATCTACCCTCTTCATCAGACATACCTTTAGATTAATGGTGATGAAGATCATACCTCAAATGAACAGGTTGAAGGAAGAGAAAGATACTATCTCTCCCTCTTTCTGCTTCTCTTTCTGATTGCAGAAGAAGTTGGCTATGGTGATGTTATATACATTGTGTTTGTGTGGTGTGGTTGGTATTAGAAAATGGGAGACTGCGTGTATTGCTGTATGCGTGGGTGGGCTTATATAGTTGAGTTGACACAGTGACACCCCGAATTTTGCTGTCTGAAACAATCACTTTCACAGTTTATATACCACTTTTACTTGCCTTCCTTACAATATCTTCCTACTCTATTTTCTATTCAGTCCTTTTACTTCTTTCTTTTACCATTATATTGGAGTAGTAATTACTAATTAATATTTCGGGAATAAACCGTCCTTTGCATTTGAACTATTTCTTTTGAAAGGTGACTTATAATTATCTTATTATATTTCTGTTTTACTCCTCTGAAAGAAAAAAAAAACTATTATTAATAATAATAATGTCCAGTGAACTTGTATTGTGGAAAAGGAAACCCAATATTCAACTTAGAAGGTATGTGGTTTCAATTAATTTATCGCATTGGGCATTTAAAATCTAATTAAAGATGGATATTGAGTGCACATACTATAAATATGTAATTAATGGTTTTATAAATGTTGAAGGGCCATTTCATTATTTAATAAATTCGCATCATCATCATTATCATAATTTGTACGGCGGTGATTAAGTCTCCAATTAAAGCGAGATCAGCGGAAAGGCAACACCTTCATATCATAAACTTTTTAGCTTTATACCAATCTCTTTTTATATTTATTTTATTATACAAGAAAATGATCTGGTTGTCCCATGTCTAAAATTTTGAGGATGAAGTAAATTTCAATTATTGAATTTCTCAAACTTGTATATGTTTAACGTATGAATCACGAGGAAGTATTTAACTCTGGGTAGGTATCCATCGAACAAGACTTGTCTAATATATGTGTTCATTAACGAATATTTCAACCTTATTAAAAGTAAAAGAAAAATATTTTTTGCCAAGATTTTTGTTTCACATATAATAAATAACCAAGTAATGGTATCAAATTAAAATGTTTTTAATTTGACCAAGTGCATGAGGCGTGTTCATACGAACATTAGCATTTTCTAATATTCTGAATTTTTCTATCTGTTGACAGTTGAATTATTTTGGGTAAAATTTAAGAAGAAATTGGCAAATGACAATATTTAGAAGGTATTTGGCTAAACTTATAAACTTATTAAAATAGCTTATAAATTGTTGAAGAAGTTATAAGTTCCTTAAAAATAATATTTAGCAAATTAAACTTTTTGAGAGATTATAAGTTGTAAAAATAAATAGTTTCATCCTAATTTATTTCTTCAACTTATAAGCTCCAAAAATTATAAGCTATTTAAAATAAATTTAGCCAAACAATCACTTAGTCAGCTTGTTAAATAAATTAACCGTATTAATTCATCAACCGGAAATGAATTTGATTATTAATAAATTAACTGAAATAGTGATTTTCCAAGTTTGCACTTCACCGTCGTACTTACTACTGCTGTAATTAATTTAGCATCTACTTTTATTTCCGATTCTAGTGTTATGGGACGAAGAGATATTGAATGAATGACATAATCATATTATTCTTGTGGGCTTACTGCAAATATTGGACGTGGAGACTCATCATATTAATTCATTAAATCATTCTCCATATTGGTCAACCGGAATTCGTATACGTATGTGTAAAAGAGCATTATTATACATGAACAAATTAAACTACAACTAAGCAATTAGAAGGAGATTGAGATATAATGCATGGCACGTCCATCCATATTCTCAATGGGATCACACCTAACATGCATTAACATATATATATTCTTCTGTTTGTTTTTCAAACATGGCATGACATGACCCCTAACTTCTCTACACATTCAAAGTATTAAATACAAACACTGATTGAATATATGCAGGGCCGGTCCTGTGTTACCGAAGGCCCGAAGCGAAACTTAAAAATGGATCTTCATGAAAAAAAAAGTTGACTCTCGTCCTTCATCAAAAGTGAAATCTTATTATTGGTTAAAACATACATATATTATATTACGTGAGTTCGCTTTATTGGCAAAAATAAAGCTTACAATTTTTTTAAGGTGGATGAAACATATAATAATGAAATAATATTATGTGATATATAGTTAGTGGAAATTTCAACACGACAAAAATAATTTATTTATCAATTATCGGATATAATCAAATTCTTGAAGTCTAAACTAAATTAACTACTATCAAACATGAAACTAAATAATCTTAATTCTAATAGTTCTTAATCTTAATTAAAATGGAACTATATACATAATTTAAAAAATAATTATACAAGTAATATAAAAAATGAACCAAGTCACTATATAAATTAAAACGACAACTAATGTCTAGTTATTTAATCTAACAAATTATACTAAATAACTGTGAAATGATAAAAATAATTTGTATAGTTATTATTTAATTTCATAAAGCGTAAGTCTCTCATATTTTCTAATTTTACAATTAAATATGTGCATATTATTTTAAAGAAAAAAAGAAAATTATGTGTAAAGAATAAAAAAATGGGCCCCATAAAATTTGAGGCCCTAAGCACTTGCTTTGTTTGCATACTATCAGGTCCGAGCCTGGATATATGATAAATCAAATACTCACTTCTCCCACGAAATTAAATCCGTTCATTTCAATTGTTTAAGTTTCCATCTATATAGATTCACATTTTCGTGACTTCAGTGACAATTTGGCTCTTAACTTCTCTGGCCACTGTGTGTTTTACGTGTCAAAATGTTATTCCGAGATATTAAGAAGCATTCTAATAGTGGACTTGTGCTCAACAAGGTCAGAAGACATGTGACAACCGTAGATAAAGTTTTGGAGTGGATAATGGAGAAGTAGTTCCTATTTTTAAAGTGATGGAGAGTGAAAACCTCAACCACTAACCAAATATCTCTCTAGATTGTTCGGAGCTTGGAGAAGAAGGAAAATCACGTTTATAAATAAGAGGGAGTCGATCTTCTCAGAAGCATACACGAGCTGATTGAGCATTCATAGCATAATCGAGTCCAGAGCTGAGAGTAATAAACACTTCAATAGTAAACACTTCAAGGAGAACTTCGGAATCCAAAAAGTGTAATTTTCATAGTCTTTTTTATATTGGTTGTTTTTTGTAATTCACTTTCTTCTGATTTGGTGAATATTTTGCCATAAGACATCTCACAAATTTAAATATTTAAACTTGTGAAAAGTTTATCCACTGTGTTTATTTCTATTCCGCATTTTCGTTGCACTTAAAATTAAAGTTTTCTGAATTTCAGTCACAACTTTATTCGTAATTTTAAGTTTTGCGAGCGTATATCATTTTCAATTAATTAAAACTATATTCAGCTCTCTCACTCATTTTCACTAGATCTCAATTATGAATGGAGATGCATGTTTCAAAAATGCAATCTGTCCTCATAAATATCAAGACATGGACACCACTACTCCCAAATAATTGAAACAACCATTCTTTTGACTGGCCATCAAACGTCTTCACTTATATACAAAGCTGTACTATAAGACATCTACGACAGATGCAAAGAAAAGACTGTGATTCTTCCCGTTAGTTAAGATCTAGAACAAAAAAAATGGTAGAGGACATAAAAAATATAAAATGAAAGAATTCGAAGACTGACCATCTTGTAGTCTTGTATTCAATGGGCAACATGGTCATGTTTTTTAGCCTGCTTTTCTTTTCCTGCTTCTGAACTACTACTCGATGTCTTTCCAAAATTCATGTTATCAAGATCATCCATCAAGTTAACTCTCCTTCCTGAGACTCCACTCCGACCAATATTCTGTTGTTTTATGACCAAAGCTTCTTCTTTCTCTACACATGAGGCTAAATCATCATGCTCGACAGCCACAGGCATTAGAATGCATGGGCTGTGGTTCCTTAGCTGCACGCGGCTCTTTTCATTTCTTCATACTTAGATAGTACTTTTTGAATCTCATCATTCACATTCAGTGCTTCAAAAAGCAGTGCCTCATTCTCTCCGGCGGTTTCAATAATTAATGATTGCCTGAACAGTGTACTGATCAGACTCACGGCAATGCTAGCGTTCCAAGGGTGGACATGAAATTTGAAAAGTTACATCACAAGGCCAAAACAGCACACAAAATACCAGTTTTACCTCTAAAGAGCCAACATGAGTATCAACCTTGATCGATCTTATTGTAATTTAATCTCAGAGTTCGATAGGGGATCGAAGAACATTAATTCATGTAGTAAATATATATATATATATTAGGTTTAAGTAAGTAACAGTACCTGAAGAGTTTCCTCTGGTGGGGAAGATGATAAAACAGTGTTCAGACATTGAATGCTTCCACTGTTTGTTCAGCCGAAAATCTTTTGTGCATGCAGGGATGTCATGACGAGGTTCAAGCATTTCAGAAGCTGAGAGTGATCATATTGGAGGAGTATATAAACTACGGATATTCTCATTATCGCGACCAGGGAACCTCAATTATGCCCCTTTATCTCAAACTCTGACATGGAAGAAAAAAAGCAGCAAAAGAGAAATTGGCAATACCATCAACATGTTTAACCAAAAAGCCACTATAGCTAACCCTCAAGAGTGATTTGAAAAGCTGCTAACTCAGTACCGTCCTCCGCTCTACCAACTGAACTAAGATCAGTTGTATTGTTTACCTTCCTATATTATAATTTGTTCATAAAATGATTTTTATCATTTATCACATCATAATTCATACATACTCGGTGGCTGAATGCTCGCCATAATACGAGTCACTATAATTTTTATATTTTTATTTTTTGTATTATTTATTTGCGAGACATGCCACATTATTCGATAACGAATTAACTCCGCCTGTCGCGGACAGTTGACCATTTTCGCTCAGATATATATAATCAATTAATTAACATATAATAGATAATTTAGACCTAATTTTAAATTACTTGCAATATTGTTGGATAAGATGTAAAATGTAGCTTAATAAATTTAAATTATTTCATATATTTTTTAAAATTTTGTTTGTAGTGTCAATGTCACATAATTTTATTTTATTAATTTATATTGTTATTTTAAATACTTTATATTAAATAAATTTAATAATATACTCTAATTAACACACCACAGTCAAAGGGTGATGATTAATAATAATTTTGGAGATAATTGTACTAAAAAAAATATTATGTATGAAAAATAAGTAAATAAAAATAATAAAAGTGAAAATAATCACGCTGAAAAAATATTATGTAGAAAATATCAATGAGTAAAAATAGTTATATTAGATAGATTACAATTATAATCATAATAATATAATTACATTAATAATCGTTAAAATATAAAATAATACAAATAGTTAAATAAATTATAACTATAAATTAAAACAAATAAACGAAAAAAAATTAAATCCTACATTAAACAGGCAAAGACAATATTCACATTTAACCATCTTCTATTTATATACCGTGAATTAATTTGGACTCCTCACTAATATATGTTTGACTTGGATTGACTTCATGTATTTTGTAGATTTCCATCCATTTAAGTAATTATTACTTGAATATAATTTATATGTTCTCAATCCAATCATAATCTTCCTGGTTTTGATAATCGTATTCGTGTACATCGCTATTAGATTTTATTTAACCAATTCAGAGCACATAACATAATATCGGGGTTTCCTAATGTTTCGGTCAAATTCCTATTAATTGAAGAGATCAAACAACTGCAACAACAATTTAAATTATAAAAAATTATCATCAACACAATACTAATTTGTATTATCACATTAACGAAGAAAAACCTAAAAAATTATCATCAACACGATGAGGTTGGTTGCCAGAGAGAAAAGAAGAAAAACTGCACATGTCTATATAAGACCTATCTTCCACGTCTATGAAACACCACATAATTAGTAGTAAGTGGTAACTGCGGCAGCAATCCAACGCAACAACGACGTCGTTACCTTCGTACACGTCACACCGCCCTTCACACTCCTTCCTTCCTTCGCCAACTCTGCTAATTTCTCTTTTATTATTATTGTTGTTATTGTTATTATCTCCGCCAATATTCAACCAAATCTTTCTTAATTCTTTAATCTATCTACGCTTAAACTTAACCAACAAAACAAATTCTTCATCTCCCTACTTCTGTGCGCTTCAATAATTAGCTACCAATTCCTCATTTTCCGACGCAATTTAGTGCCACTGTTTTGACTTGATAGGAGACGCTCTTCTTGTGCTGCCTTACTTGGAATTTTGCTGCAATTTACCCACTATGAGCTTTCAGGACCTCGAATCGGGCCGGGCTTTGACTCCGCTTTCAGGGCCCAGCCACATCGAGCGGGGCCCTTCCCGAGCCCTTGCCGCCGGCGTATTTAAGATTAATACTGCTGTATCGGGCTATAAACGCCTCGTCAATTCCATTGGAACTCCTAGAGACACCGTCGACCTCCGTCACAATCTGTGAGTTCTCAACTCGCATCCTGATATCAACAGAGGGGTCTTTTTTTTAAAAAACTTTCATGGTTGATTTGTTTGGATTGATGCTGGACAACAATTTAGAAGATCAATTTCTGATTTCAAGTGTTTGATTGCAATTCTAATAGATAAAAATAGGAAAGTCTGAAATATAATTATATCGCATGTTGCCATGTTTTATGCATTAATCTTATTCCATGTGAAAGATCACGTTAACTTTAGATTTCCGCCTTTCTGGTCAATCCTATGCATTTTTCTATGTCTTTTATGGTTTGAATTTGAAGCACTTGAGTTTTTCTTTTCAATTGCAATTTTACTGTATCTAGCCTCTAATACAATCTGTTGTTGTTCCAGCCGTAAAACTAGGCTACAGATTGGAAAATTGGTGAAGGAAACTTCAGCAGAGCTTGATCATGTCCGAGATACCAACAAGTTTGGTGAAGTGGATGTAAGTTGTTACTAATTGGCTTTCGTGTATAGATTCTGCTGGCTGAGAAATACTTTAGCGGGCGTTTGGTTAGGAGATTGAAAAGGACATAGGTCGGGGTGTAAACTGTTCTTGTGAAGTATGTACATTGTGTTATGTTACTTCATGTATCTGCATTAAGCCCACTAGCACTGCTTAAAAGATTATAGGGAGATTTAACTATGTACATTTTATATTTCCCTCTAGCTTCCTTCAGATTCACACTAATCTAATTCGTAGTGATTACATTAAATTGTGATAGCACACATAAGTTGATCATGCTAAACCTGGCTGCGAAAGCTTTGGTTATTAACTTATTCATGATTTTGCGTAATTTAGTTGAACTAAATCTGAGGTCTTGAGAAGGTAAATGATCAGGTATTATCAATGAGAGAAAGAGTTCAAGGCCGTCAATTAGATGAATCAAAGATTTTACTTGAAAAAGAAGTTAATTCGGCTTAGGTGACAATATGAACCACAGTCAAGAAGTTAATTAGACTTAGGAGACAATATGAACTAAAGTCATACCATGTCAGATTTTCTTTAACAGCACAGCATCTGTGTTCAGGCCAGCAAAAAGATCGCTGACACTAAGCTTACAAAAGATTATGAATCTGTTCTCAAAGAGTTTGAAAAGGCTCAGCTGCTTGCAGTAGAGAAGGAAAAGACTTTTCCTAGTCCGGTTGCCCAGCTCAGGTAATTTTTGCACAAAATTTCACTGTGCATTATGTTTCCTATTCTGAATTCAACATTCGTACTCCAACAATTTGAAACACACCTAATTTTAGCATCTCTGATGATTAATATAATGGCTAAAGATCTCCTATTCTAACTATTCTGTTTGAGGCAGTTTAATTTGATTGTGTTTCTGCATGTACTACTTTGGTGCAGCAATAAAGTCAGTGAGCTGGAGATAAATTCATTAAATCCCAAGCAGGCATCTCTGCTTAGAGAAGCCAACAGGTATGGATCTATTTCATGTGCATTGCTCTAGGCCTTCTTGATAAATCTCAGGGTGTCTGATTTTATTTATTTATTTGTAGCTCTACTTATTTTCTGAGAAGGACTAAGGCAATGTTTTTGGAGAAGTATATTAATTTGATACTATCATCTACGTATTTGATGTGCTATAAATCTATTCATTTTCTTCTGGTTTAAGTTTTAACTCCAAATTATACTTCCTATATTCACTGCCAAAAGGTTGGCCTAGCATTGATCACGAATTTCCCGTCAAGCGGCTAGACCTTATATTCTTAGTTGCAGTCTTGTTCACTTCAGATTTTCTTATAATAAATAAAAGTAATAAGAAATGAAAAAACTTGTTAGGTGCATGTTGTGATTAATACAATGATCTTCCAGACAGGTCTTGCATATGGAAAATGAGATAGTTCTTAATGAAGCCATTATTGAGGAAAGGGAGCAAGGCATTAGAGAAATTCAAAAGGAAATTGGTGAGGTTAACGAAATCTTCAGGGATTTGGCTCAGTTGGTCAGCGCACAAGGAGCTCTGATAGGTTAGTCAATATTGACTTCCAGCACATTATTTTAAATTTTTCCATCAACAAACTTGTTAGTTAAATTCCAAATGCAGAGTAACATTCTTATATGATACTTCCAGGTGATATAAATTCAAATATTGAGGGCTCTCATTCTGCAACCAGTCAAGGTGCTAACCAACTTTCTAAAGCATCCAGTATTCAAAGATCTGCATCGTCCATGGTAATATCTTTGAAAACTCCCTCCTTCTTTGTAACTCATTTCATAGGAAGATGAATAATCATATACATCAATGTGATGTAGTTAAACCGTAGTTTGCATGTTAAACAACTATCAAAGTCATTTTTTAAACTCTTCTCATGATAGTTGCTCTTTTCCAGACAGTAGTTAGGTATGGTAGGAAAATGACTAGATAAAGAAAGAAGACTTGCTATAATGTATCATGAACTTGTTTCTATGTTTTTTTTTCATTGCAGACTTGTCTGATACTGGTTATGGTGGGGATCATTCTGCTCATTATTGTTTTTATCATGCTCTCATAATCCAAGTTTTGACAACATCTATTCAACTTGAAGGCCGAAAATTGCTTAGACCAAATCAAGATTATGCTACAGTTCATGCTGATATTACTGGAGTGAAATATGGGAAGGGTTGAGGTAGAGATGATTAGTATTCCTTTGCGATAAATTACTACTGCTTACCATGTAAATAACTCTAAGCTAAGGGACCCTATTTTTTGTGTAAAGGGAGAAAAACATTATCTGCAAGTCTCCCCCTCATTACAAAGTACCACATACCAGATTTCAAATTATTTATTACATTTTAGATTTATTCGCATGGTTCAATTTAGCAATAAGCCCCTGACAATATTATCATCAATCATATTTTAGTGGGGCAAATGTTGAAAGTATTTGTTTTCTTAAAGAAAATATAGAAAAATAATTATTCGGATAAAATAGGTAAAATCTAAAATCAGGGACGGACGCATAAAATGTTCTTCGAAAGTGCTCCATTATAAATATTAATTCATATAAAAACACAAAAATATGTGGAGTAATAATTGGCGAAGCAATCGGTGGTTCAACGTGATGAGTAGATGTATGGAGGAGCTATTCATGGAGCGTAAAGAGTGGTGTATTGAAACTTTATCGGCTATGAAAATAAAAATTAAATTAAATTTTCTGGTGGGGTGTTTTACTAAAAACAAATAAATCAAAACTATCGATTACATTTTGATATCAAAAATATATTCACTAAAATGATCTTTGAAAATAAACTCAAATTCCTGCAATAATAATTATAAAACTAATTATAATAATATAGTGGGGACAGCAACAATAATAACTAAGATGTATATCACAGAAGATAAATAGAGATTCAATTAATTGGATGAATTTTTAATGTTCAGTAAACGAAAATAGATTGAAGAAAAAGCTACATTAAATTATTTGAAGTGATAGAAGTAGGGAGGGGAGGGGAGGGGAGGGGAATTGCATGTATATTAAGAAGGATTTGTAGTTATTTGATTTTTGAAGGAATTATTTAAATGTGTAAAAGTTCGATAATTTTATTTTAGGAAAAGAAAAGTAAATGGATCCCTTTGGAATTGTATCACAGCTGGACATTTCTAACTACTCGTAGCATCAATCTAAACACTCTAAAGTAATGATGTGCAGTGTGCATAGTGTTAGTGTTATGTACGGAACCAAACAAAATAGGCGGGAAAGGGAGTGTAATTGAGCGCCAAAACTCAAACTCATTTTGGGTAGGGAGGTTTACTAGTGTTAATGAGAAAAAGAAGAAACCCATTGTTTTTTATTTACAAGGGGAACGCACACCACCTGTTACTCGAAGCGACTCTCTGTTTGCCTTTTCAACTAAGATATCACTTGCTGTGCAATTTCTGCCTTTTTAGGAATAAGATTTGTGTATTGTGCCACTGCTTCCAGCCGTCTATTGGAATGAAGATGGCCAAAATAATCAAAACCGATAATGGCGAGACCCGGTTGCCTGAAGACATCATTCAGCACATTCAATTTTTGCTGAGCAATAGAGAAGCAGCTCGAACAGCAATCCTATCCAAATCATGGTACAAGGCCTGGTCAACTCGTCCCGCCCTAGACTTTGATTGTTCTCACTTCTGTAATCGCAGTGGGGAATTTTCAGACATGTTCAAGGAATTCTCGACCAAGACAATGCGAAGGTACCTAGACTCGAATCTGAAGATCGAGAGTTTCAGGCTACGGAGTACCGATAAAATTTTATCCTGGACCGGGGGCTGGGACTGGGTCCCTAAATTGATCGATAACGCCATGAAAATTGGAGCCACCGATGTTGATATTGAGTTTCCTGGATACACGTTGGGGAAAGAGGTGCTTGGATCCCAAAACCTTGTCAAATTATATGTACGTGAAAGCAAAATCAAGACAAAGTACGTAAGTTGTTCAAGGCTTAAATCTCTCAGTTTAAAGCTTGTTGGTTGCAATATTGAGCGAATGATTTCATGTTGTGATTTGCTCGAGGAATTGTCATTGTCTGAATGTTTTAGTACAATATTAGTACCATTGCGGTTGAATATGTATCAAATTTACAAGCTAAGGCGTCTATTGTTGCACGATGTGTCTGTTGATACTGAATTTTTCACCGACTTCGGGTCTAGATTTCCTTGCTTGAAAGATCTTAGTCTCCATGGCATTTATCACTGCATAAGGGTAGACATTGCTAGCACCTCACTGGAAACCATAAGTTTTCATATAGATGCATCATTGAAGGCCAGCTTTGATGTTCCAAATATTCGTAAGTTTACTTACTGGGGTTCCATTCTCCCGCGCTTCTCCATTGATAAATCTTCACATGAATGGGAATATAACGTGTCCGTAACTACTTACATGCAATTTAATAAGCTTTCATGGTTCCTAACCCTGAAGAAACTGTTGACAAAGTTTAGGCCATCAAAGATTTCTCTAGCTATATGTCTTCAGATTCATGCACGACTTCATGAGCACGAGGTTGATATTGAAGTTGTAGCAAATCCTGTTGTTGTGGAGAATTTGAGGATCAAAGCATCATCTTCATTTTGTTGTGCTCTTCTGGTTCGTTTGTTTGGGATTTGTCGCCCTAAGTTCATAACTCTTTATAGGCTTACTGATGAGTGTGATTGTTGGTGCCTTCACAATGAGTGCAGCCATTGGAGCCTTGAGAATGATTCTCTTGATATCCTTTGCAAGAGACTGATGCAACAAGTTATCACCCCGAATAGTGGCATTCCAGATCAAAATACGTTTGGCCAGTTTGGTCTTAAGAAAGTGAATCTAGAAGTCTACGAGATGATTTATACCAAGTGGTGCCCCGTCGTGTTGAAGGAACCTCTGGATGCTTCAAAACCTCCGGTAAGCAAACAAAAGATTCAGTTTGAATTGATATGGGATTAGTTTTTATGTAAGGTTGGATTGTTGAGACATCATAACTTCTTAGACTCCAGTATTTACCTTTCTTTGTTTTGAAACTGGGCGGTTTACTTTGTTGGTATGTTTCTTGATTGCTAATTTCTTGCAACAAAATCGCAACCTGCAAAGGGTATGTAATTGCTTCTTCTCTGCAGTCTGAACTTAGATGAAATATTACGTATACAAGAATGCTATATGTTTTGTTTTCCCATTGACAGTAGATCATGATGCAGTGCTGGAGTTAAATAGAATGTAGTGAGTATGTATGTGTGGTAGGCAACTAGGCATATTCAATTCAGGTACTAGTATGACTCATTAGAATATATCCAATTATATAGATCGCACCTCAATCCACAGTTAAACTGATCGAATTGGTTGATCTGTTCTGGATTCAAAAACACCCGCCTCAAATTTAATCGAATAAGATCCTATATTGTCTAACTACACTTCACTACATTCTCTTTAATTGCAGAACTTCGTTATATACTCGTATCAGTTTAACCGTGGATTGATTGGTGCGATCTATATAATTGGATTTATTCTAATGAGTCATAGTAGGAAAGTTCCATCATACTTCAAATGTACTAAAGCAATGGTTAAGACTCGTTTTAAACAAAATCATTTTTAATTTTTTGAAAATAAAAAAATGTATTTTATGAATAAAAACTTTTTAATAAAAATGGATACTAATTCTAGTTTTAATGCATTTAATGTATAATGAAAATTTATAGTAGAATGAGAATAATCAGTCAAAATTGGTGTTCCAATTCTTAACAATTTTCCCTAACACTTTACTAATATGAATTGGATGATTTAGGTATTGCACCCGTGCTATGTACGGGATTATTTATTTACAAATAATTTATGTATAGAGATATTTAAAAAAAATAAAAAATATTGTAATCCGATTTTGTTCAATGGTTTTAGAACCGTAATCGATAGTCATATTATCAATTGTGAGTCTGTGACTATGTTGAGGACAATTTAGTTACAGTTTCAAAATTTGAGAATCGTGATCAGCGATTTGAAATAATAACTTCGATTTATTTTACCTTATTCAATTTATTTCTTATTTTATAAAGTTTATTAATTCATAACAACACATTAAAATTAACAAATAAGATGATATTACATAACTATTTAAACATATATGTATATTGATAAAAATTCATAATACATATATTTGAAGTCATTATTATTTGTAGTTAGATTTTGTTGTGAACTTTTAATTTTGTTATGTAATAATAAATATTTGACATAATTTTATGTAACAACGAATTAATAATTTGAAATCAACTACAAAATTATCATTCAAAATTGATTTTCAATTTTAGTACAACTTCGTGTAGTAGTTATTGTTTAAAAATTTATTTTATATATTGAATTATATTAATCTTAAATATAATTTTGATCAAATTATCACAACATATTGTACAACATTGACTATCAAAAAAAACATATAGTACTCCATTAGTGAAACGTAGAGTGGAGTACAACATTAATTATTATATATTTATCATATATCACAATTATATTAATAATTATATATTAATTAATTTTAATAATATATGTATTTTAATTTTATATGATATATGAATTAGTAAAATAAATTAATTTAATTTTTCATAATTAATATTTATATAAAAAATTACATAATAATAAAATATTAAATATCAATAGTAGAAAAGAAAAGAAAAATAAAAAATATAAATATACGTGATCCATATAGAAACATTTCATATAACCAGATTATATGTATGAGAATATGTATATATATATTTAATTATTTTTAATTTATTAACTTATATAACTTTTATATATTAAATTTATTTTATTTTATATCAAAATAATTCTCTTTTTGAGATTTTTAAAATTAGATGCATATTATAAATATTTTTGCGAAGTGAATAAAATAATTTTAGGAGGCAACGGTTAGAGGAGAGAGAGAATAAAAGTAGTTATTTGTTTAAATTTTAAAAATTATATAATTTTTTCCAATAACGATAAAATTATCTACAAATAAATCTAGTAAAATTAATAAAGTTGAAATTATTTAATTCAATATATTTAATATTTATACTCCCTCTGTCCCATTAAATATGTCTTGTTTTGACCAAAACTGTGAGAATTTTTTGGTCAAAATAGGACATATTTAATGGGACAGAGGGAGTATATAACTTGTACCGTGTAAATTAATATATCTCCCAAATGGAATGACCATTTGTATTCCACTTTACGTTCCACTGTTAAATTTAACATTTAATTAATATGTATAATAATACATTATAATTAATATTTTTTGAAAAACAATACCCTTTCTGTTCCACTTATTTAAATTCATTTACTTTTGAAACTCATTCCAATATTTAGTTATAATAACTTTTGAAGAACATGGTTTGTGATTTAAAATTTGATAAATAAATAAATGTGTCTAAATAAGTAAGACAACTCAAAAAGCAAAATGTGTCTAAATAAGTGGGACGTAGTCGATATATATATATGTTAATGTTGAATTTATCAATTATACAAATTGATTATAATTATTAGTATTAAATATAAAAAACAATTATATACTCTGATCAAATAGGACAAATTTTTAGTACTAAATAAAAGATTAAACTTAGATATAAGAAAATAAAATTAAGAAAACATTTTAGATAACATTAAAATTTTATAGTAAAAATAGATTGAGACATTATATCTAATTCGCCCTTCCTGCATAATATTAAAATTTGGCTTGATTATTTAATCAAGCATTTGAGTGATTAAGGAGCATAAAAAATTACTAAATTCATAAGGAGATGGGGGATTATGGATAAGAAGATAGATATTTAAAACTTATAATCCTATCAATCATATCACACAAACCAAACCACTCCAAAGAGTATTCACCTTCATAATTAGGAACATTATATATATATATATATATATGTAGAAATTATATGTATAAGAATATGTATATATATAATTATTTTCAATTTATTAATGTATTGTAATTTTTTATATTAATTTTATATTTTATATAATATATATCAAATTAAAGGTATTGTCAAGATCTTTAATTTAATATGCATAATATTGTAAATATTTTTACGAACAAAATAAAATAATTTTAGGAGAAAAGTGTTATAGGATAGGGAAAATAAACTATAAAGTTTATAAAATTTAAAAATTAATTTATTCATAATACGTAAGCTAAATCCTAAAGTAAAACAATAAAATAAACCGTAAACCCTAAAATAAATTTTAAAACATAAACCAAATTAAATTTGTACATGTATGTTATAAATTGTTTAATATTCAACTTATATGTTCTATTGGCTCACAATATAATCTTTATAATGAAAGATATTAAAATCAAATCCTAATAATGTCAATTTTTTAATTTTATAGTTATATAAATTAAAGTTATTTACAAAATCTTTATTTCAATTGATCGCAAATTATTTACTTCCAGTTTTTTATATATATATATATATATAGATATAGATAGATAGCATCATAATCATATTCGGAAAACAAGAGATTTAATTCATAGAACTTTAACACATATATTTTTATTATATTAAAATAACTTATAATTATAAATATTAATTTTATTTATTTGTCAATATTTTTTTAAAATTATTGTTATTAAAATATAATTTGTAAACTTTGACAATTATATAATATGTATTTATGAATATTTATTTTACTTTAATTTTTGTAGAAAAAAATTTGGTATAAAATTTTATAATTATTTTCTCGTCACATCTATACTGATTAATAATTAAATGATTGAATCGATTGAATGGGTGTTATTTTTTTGGATGATCAATAGTTTGCAATAAAATCTATCGTAACCAAAAAGGAAACATTTCACTTCCCACTCTATTTTTTGAATAGTAATTACAAAAGATTCAATTTCCCCCCTTTTTCTATTTCACTCACTTATTGCCTCTTATCACTATAGAATGAAAAGGGAAGGGATAATAGAGAAAGGAGGAGATTACTTTTCATATTCTCTCCAGTTTTCCAGTTTTGTTTCCAGTAGAGAAGGGGATTCATTGTTAGCCATGGAATTGTTAACCCGAGAAAAAAGAGAATGATTAAATAGCTTAACAAGGAGAACGCACGCCACGTGTTTGTGGAAAGTTCTGAGCGAGAGTAAGAAGCGCTTGTTTTCAATTTCAAGTAAGTTTTCACTTGCTCTTCTTTTTTACTTATCCACTGTAATATTCTTATAGCTTTTATTTATGCCATGTGAATAGGAATTATTGAGGGATCATTGCTTCTATTTGAGTAGTGGGGTGACATGGAGATGGAGAAGGGTAAAAGAATTGAAACCGAGGATGGGGAATTCCCGTTGCCGGAAGCCATGATTCAACACATTCAATCTTTTCTCAGCGGATATGAAGCTGTTCAAACAACTGTCCTTTCCAAATCATGGTACAATGCCTGGTTAACTCGTCCCGTGATCAGTATAGATGACCGTGAGTTTGACACCGGATGTCGACCACCATCGGACATATTTGAGGAATTTGTGGCCAAGACAATTCAAAGATGGCACGATTCGGGTCTGAAGATTGAGAGTTTGAGACTACATAAGGACGACTTTTATGAGAGCACGTGTAGTGCCCATGACTTGATTGCAAACGCCATGAGATGCGGGGCTACAGATGTCCAGCTTGTGTTTCGTTTTTCATCATTAGTCTTGCCACAAGAGGTGCTTGGATCCGAGAACCTCCTCAGATTATCAGCACGTAACTTCAAACTTGATGGAAACTACAGAGTTAGTTGTTCAAGGCTTAAATCCCTCACCTTAGAAAAAGTTCAAGTCCCAAATGGTGATGATTTGTTTAACAATATCATTACATGCTGCCTTTTGATGGAGGAATTGTCACTGACTTATTGTGAAGGCTTAGCAGTGAAGGGGATGAGTATGCATGGGCTTTGCAAGCTCACAAGTATATTTCTTTCGGAGGTGGTTATTGATAGCATGTTTTTGAGCGATCTCGTGTCTAGAAGTCCTTGCTTGAAAGAGCTTAGCATTCATTACTGCACTGGCTGCATGAAAATACAAATAGCTAGCCCTTCACTTGAAACCATAAGCTTTAAGCTGTTCAAGGAATCATGGAAAATCAGGGCCACATTTGATGTTCCTAATATTCGTAAGTTTACGTATGCGGGCTTTGGCATACCACCCCTTTTTATTAAAGGAGCTTTAAGGCAGTGGGAGCTTGATATATCTATACTTTGCATTTGCATTCATAAGACTTCATGGTTCCTAAACTTGAAGAAGTTGTTGAAAAAGTTTAGACTATCAAGAATATCTCTCTCTATAAATCTCGTGTGCAGAGAGCGTGGGAGGTCTGAGCACGAGGTTGATATTGAAGTTGTAGCTGAACCTCTTGTGGTGGAAAATCTGACGATTGAAGCACCACCTACATTTTGTGCTGCTCTTTTGGTTCGTTTATTTGGGTACTTACGCCCCAAGTTCGTATCACATTATTGGCTGCTTAGACCCAACTTGTATCCTTTTTGGAGCGAAGACATTATTAAGGATGAGACCATTGATATTCTCTGCAAAAGACTGATGCAAAAAGTAATATCTCCAAATTGCGGCATTCCAGATGAAGGTGTGTTTGGGCAGTTTGGTCTTAAGAAAGCGAACATGGAAGTATGTGAAATGATAGATAAAAAGTGGCGTCATCTCCTTTTGAAGACTCCTCTCGATGCTTCAGAGCCTTCTATAACCAAAAGAAAAGCTCGTTTTGAATTGATATGGGGTTAGTTATAATTTTATCTTTATCTTATTCTTGCTGCTATGGTTTTTTTTGGCCCAAGTTAGATAGGTAATTCTTATGCAAGATTACCTTAATCTCTCTCTGACTATGAGTAAAATATGCTGTCTTCCTTCCTATCGGTAATTGGGCAGTCAGTTTCCTTTGTTGGTATTTTAGGTGATTGCTTTTGCAAAGAATTACAAGAAACAAGTGTATTTGTTCATATGATCTTATATACTCCCTCCGTCCTACTAAGTTTAACATTATTCTACTAAGCTTGACACGATTACTTTTCTCACTAAGTTTGACACATTCTTAAAATATTAAAAGTTATTTATTAAAAAAGTTGTGGATTCTACTACTTTTATCACTTTTACACTATTTTATACACTTTCCTTAATAATCTTGCTCAAAAATTTTGTGTGATTTTTATTGGAACAAAAGGATTACTATTGTAGGACCGTATATACTGGATTGGGCTATTTTGCCATCAACACTAATTCTATCGGTCTGAAGCTATTTTTTAGTTCTATTTAATTGGAATATATCTTTTTCGAGTTTTAAATTTTTTATTCTAATCTTCATTCTTCGACTTTTGAAAAAGAAAAAAGAAATGTATAAATGTTATCGATACGCCAAAAAAGAGAAAATATGCACTTGTCAAGGCCTCATATTAACTACAATTAAAATAAGTAATTTCACAATTCGGTACACAAAGTTAGAGAGTATTATATACCATTTCTTTTCAATTCATAAAATCTATGATGAATATATCTTATAAACATAAAATCTTAACATTGTTCACAAATAGTTAAAAAAAGAAAAGAAAACTGTAGTATTGATAGGGATGAAATCTGGGCGGATAATATCCGCCCGATCCGAAGCCGTATCCGATCAAATTCGGATTCGAATCCGAAAATTAGTATCCGGTCAAATTCGTATTCGGATCCGGTCAAATTCGGATTCGTATCCGAAAATTTGAATCCGTATCCGGGATCCGATTCGATTACATAATATCCGACCGTATCTGAAATTATTTGTATTTTGTCGGATATTATCCGCATAACAAATACGGATATCCGAATTTTTAAAATATTTATTATTTATATTATATATATGTGTGTAAAATATTTATTATTTAATAGTTAGTAATATAAATAATTAATTAAAAAGGGAAAACCTCTTAAAAAAAAGGAAGAAACAAAAAGGGAAGAAATATAGAAAAAAATGTGTGTCAACAGTTTTTGTATGAAATATATTATCCGATTATATTTATCCGAATCCGATCCGAATCCATCCCGTGTCCGTATCCCGAATAATCCGAATTCGTATCCGAATCCGGCTTTCCCGTATTCGAATCCGAATCCGAGAAAAAAATATGGGTTAGAATACGGGACAAGCACTATCCGCCAGTATCCGATCCGTTTTCACCCTAAGTATTGAGTTTGTAAATAAAATAAAGTAAGCTTAACTAGCAAGGCACAAAGAGTTTTGGTTAATCGAGCTGATGCTAAAGCCCTACGAGGATAAAAGATTTGAAATACTATTTTGATCCTAATCTTAATCCTAATCCCTTGTCCATCATGAATTAGTAGCATTTCTCGTGGGCCGGGCCACGTGTAAAACCGTTTCAACCCATGGATTAATAATTAATTTCTTAGACGTCAATATATAGAGATGGAGATTATGATGAAACCCTAAGTTTAGGGTTTATTGAGGTTGGAATACAACACTACAGTGCAACGACGAAGGTGAAGAGAATGAGACGAGAGGAAATCATGTTACCGGAAGCCATGATTCATCTCATCCAATCTTTTATGACCGGAATAGAAGCTGCTCAAACCAGTCTCATATCCAAATCATGGTACAGCGCTTGGTTAACTCGGCCCGCCCTCGACTTTGACCAACGCATGCAAAATTCCAATCCCCAATCTCTACGTGCCTGCGACTTCCCCCACAACACAATTCGAAGGTACCGAGACTCTGGTCTCAAAATTGAGAGCTTCACGCTACGCTGTTATGCTTATTGGTCTAATGTGGCTGACTTGATTGCCAGCGCCATTGAAATCGGAGCTACAGATCTCAAAATTATGCTTCCCTATAGAAACAATTCCATGTACTCCACCTTTCTGCCGCAAGAGTTGCTTGGATCCGAAACCCTTACCAGATTATTTCTAAATGGGTGCGTATTTGATAAGAAATACGTAGTGAGCTGTTCAAGGCTTAAATCCCTGACCTTAGAATATGTGTCTTTCAAAAATGGTGGTGTTTTTGGGTTGAAGGACATAGTAAGTTGTTGCGACTCTATGGAGGAATTGTCACTCTCTTCCTGTAGTAGACTCAGAATAAGTGACGAGAATCTGCACGTGCTTCCCAAACTCAGCCGTCTATATCTGCGTGAGATGTATGTTGACACCCTGTTTTTCAGACAAGACATGGCCTCTTTATTGCCTTGCTTGAAGGATCTGAGCATTATTTCTTGCACTGGCTGCGAGGAAATACACATTGCCAGCACTTCACTCCAGGCCATAAGCTTTAAGCCGCGTAAGGGTCCATGGAAGGCCAAGTTTCATGTTCCAAATATCCGAAAGTTCACTTACTCGGCGTCTGTCTTACCATCTAAGCTTTCCATTCAAGGAGCTACAAAGGAATGGGATCTTGATGTCTACTTTTCTTACAATCGTGTTCGTAACTATTCATGGTTCATCAATCTGAAAATCTTATTGACAAAGTTTAAGCTATCAAGAATACTCTCTCTGTATATACATTTTCAGATAATCAAACTGCGTGGGAAACCAGAGTATGAGAATGTTGATATCAAAGTTATGCCAAAACCTCTAGCGGTGGAGAATTTGACTATTATTAATGCACGTCCCTCATCGTGTTGTGCTCATCTAGTTCGTTTGTTTGGGATTTGTCGTCCCAAGTTCATAACTCATTATTGGCGTTCCAGCAATCATAAGACTTGGAGCCGCCACGATGAGAAGGTGTCTATTGATGTACTTCGCAAGAAAATGATGCACCAACTAATTACTCCAAGCAGCGGTATTCCTGACCAAACTATATTTGGCCAGTTTGGTATTGACAAAGTAAAACTCTCTAAAATCAAGGTTGACAGTACTGTAGACGATGCTCGGCAAAGCAAGCGAAAGACTCGGTTTGAATTGACATGGGTTTAGTTGCAAGTGTTAGCACTTTGCGTACATTATAAGGAATTTGTTTTGTTTTTGTGGAATAAAATGAGAAGTTATTTTTGTTTAGTTTCTTGGTGTTTCAAGTTTCAACTAATCTCTTGCCCGGTTAATATTGTGATTTTGTTACTGATATATGTGTCATATGCCTGAGTTGTTTTATGTGATATATATGAAGAAGAGGCCATCAAGAAGTTGTCTGCCTTCAATGTTTCAATCTTCACTTTCTATCTACATTTCCTCATTCAAAATTTTGTTTTTGTGTTCCAAACAAAGGGGCGGAAGGCCGGGCGTACGGGGACCGTCGAAGAAGTGCCTCAACGCGCGGCAGCCACTACTTTTACTTCTTTTATGCTTGTTCATTAGGTCAAGGTTTTCAGCAAGTAGGAAACTCTATGTCTGAATATATTCATAATCATAAGCGAAGTCAAGAAACTTCCGTCTAACTAGTGGCTGAGAGTAAGCAAACTACCTTGAGCGGAACCCACATTAGCCCCAAGACGTTGTTCTCTAACAATCAATTACCAATCATGAATAATCAATTACCAATCATGAATGATTGGTTAGCTAGGTAGTCAATGTGCAGGTATGTAATATTAAGAAAATCAATGAAGGTAGAAAGGTATATAAAACCATTAATTGGCAGATGATTATTTGTTCACATGTACAGCATCATAAGATTAGTTCAATCTAATTTGGTACATGAACTTATGAGGCGACAGATGGATGATAATACCCAATTTTTTAGGTAATTATGTTTAAGTTATTTTCTTTAAAAAGGCTTGCATCACTTTTAACTTATTCCTATGAAAAGTTACTGTTCAGCTTAATATTACTGAAGAAATTGGGTGATCGATCACGGATTTTCAGAATGGGTTTGCGGTGAGAGAACAAG
>JAPKLX010000044.1:1380235-1419869 GCA_026898415.1 Leonotis leonurus | reverse complement strand
CCCCCCCCTTGCTTCTTCACCATGACGGGATTGGCTAACCACGTCGGATACTTGACTTCGAACAAGATATCAGCTCGTCGCAGTTGTTCTACTTCGTCATGGATCACTTGGTTCCTTTCGGCTGCAAATGCTCGTTGCTTTTGCCGAACTGGTCTCACCTCGGGGTTGATGTTGAGGTGGTGAGTAATGATGTTGGGTGACACCCCGGTCATGTCTAGAGGCGACCAGGCGAAGATGTCTTTGAACTTCCGAAGTAGTTGGATCACCTGGCTTCGTAGTTCGGCTCCTCCGACGAACCCAACTCTGACGACCTTAGACAGGTCGTCCTCGTACAGTGGGACGTCCTCAACCCGCTCTGCGGGTGGTAGCGACGTCGGTTCTACCACCTCGGGGCTCTGTAACTGCTATGCCTGGGGGTGTTGTACCCCGGACCCTCGGAGGGCGACCTGCATGCACTCCTTGGCTTGTTTCTGGTTCCCCCTTAGTGTTATTACCCCATTTTTGGAAGGGATCTTGATCGTCAGGTGGTAGGCCGAGCAAACAGCCCTGGTTGCTACGAGCCAGTCTCTTCCCAAGATGACGTTGTACGGGGAGTTAGCCTCGACGACGAAGAAGGTAATTATTTTCGTGGAAGATAACGGGCTTCTGCCCACCGTTACGGGGAGCGAGATGGTACCGTCCGTCGAAGTCTCTTGCTGGGTGAAGTTCTTCAACGGGACGGGTGCCGGCCTAAGACGCGCTTCCTCTATGCCGAGCTGGTCGAAGCAGCTTTTGAAAAGCACGCTTACTGAGGCTCCACTGTCGATGAAGACTCGGTGGACCAATTTGTTGGCTACCACGGCTTCTATGATGGTGGCGTCTTGATGAGGTAAGGCGTGTGGGACCGGGTCGTCACTGGAGAATGTGATGACCTCGTCCTTCTTGAACCTCTTCTGTGAAGGTTCCTCCTTCGGTTGACTTCGGGCCTCGGCTTTTAATGATGACTTCGTCGCGCCCTGAGGTAGCCCTGTGATGGCGGCTATGACCCCGTCATATTGGGGTTGCTCCTCGTCTTCTTCTCCGTCGTCGGGTTTTGTCTTCTTATCTTGGTGGGGATGACAGTTTTCCCCCCCTTGGTTTCTGCTCCTCTTGCCTTTATTCCGAGCTTGGGCGTTCTGTTGACTACGACTTCGGTATTTTCCGAGGGTACCGTCTCGAACGAGGTCGTCTATTTCCGAGGCGAGATTTCGGCAATCCTCGGTGTCGTGGCCGTAGCCGTTATGGAATTTGCAATAGACCCCCGATCGCCGCTTCGAACCACTTCGGGATAGTGGGGGTGGTTTGCGGAATAAGCCGGCGTGGAGCTCGTAAATGTCAGCGCGGGGTTTTGTCAGCGGGGTGTGGGTCGATGGATCGAATTGATTTGGCTCGGGGTTGAGCCGAGGTCCGAGGCGAGATGCTAGCGGGCCTCGCTGTATCCTCTCAAGGGCACCTCGTCGGTTCTGCCCTTGGTCCGTGCGTTCCGACCTTCTCTTGTCCTGACCTTCAGGTCGGTCTATTGCTCTCTTCTTTCTATCGGCTTCATCTGCCTCGGCGAAGGCATCGGCAATCCTCCATAAGTGTTTGGAGGTTTGGGGGCGCTCTTTTACGAGCTCCCTGAATAAAGGGCCGGAGTGGATGGCATTTTGAAATGCCGAGATGAGGACTTCGTCCGATAGTCGATCGACCTTGAGGCTTTCGGTGTAGAACCTCGCCAAAAAGTCACTAATGGACTCTCCTCGTCCTTGTCTCATCGTGAGGAGTTGTGCTGAGCTGATCTTGGCCTCGGCTTTTTGAAAGAAACGTCGCTCAAAGGCATCTATAAGATCGGCGTACGACCCGATGCTGCGGGGCGGCAAGTTGTCGAACCATTTTCGTGCGTTGTCTACCAGTAGCTCGGGGAAGACTTTGCACATGTATGCATCCCTGGTCAGATTCTGGTTCAGCATATTGTATTGATACTGTGACAAGAAATTGCTGGGGTCACAGGTACCGTTGTAGGGTTTGATCGGAGGCACCCTGTACGTTGATGGCAACGGCGTGTAGAGTATCTGGTCGGTGAAGGGGGTGGAGATTCGACTGTAAACAGTGAACCTACCCTCTCTTAGATCGTCCTCGTCACGTCGGGAAGGGCCGACGTTGTGACGAGGTGAGGTCGAACCTCGCCTTCGGAGAAGGTCGTGTTGTCTTCTCTCGACGACCCGGGGGGTCGGTGACCGAGGTCGTGGTAGAGGTTCAGTTTTCTCTTCTCCTTGACTCTGTTGCCGATGTCGTTCGGCGAACTTGAGGAAGTCATGCTCATGGAGATCTAGATACGCTTTAAGCGCTTCTCCGAGCTGGGGTTGAGGCACGACGTTCTCACGTCGGTGACTCTCTTGATGTGGCTCTCTACTGCTAACGGGATTGTTAGGTCGACTTGACTGGACATCCTCCACATGGCCTTCGGGAGTTCGGTGACGGGCTATAGGTTGCCCTTCAGATGGTAGGTGAGCGTCCTCGGACACGCGAGGTGGATTGGCGGACGGCTCCACCTGGTCTCGCCTTCCCTTAGCAGCAGCAATCATGGCGTTGGAGCGGGTAGTTCTCGTCATCGTGTTTCCACCCAGAAATTGATCGGTCTCACAAAATTTTATTACGTTCCCACAGACGGCGCCAGTGATCGATCACGGATTTTCAGAATGGGTTTGCGGTGAGAGAACAAGAATTGAGAGCGCGAGATTTACGTGGTTCGATCGTTAATGAGATCTACGTCCACGGGGAGAGATTTTGTATTTAGTATAATCAGATCTCCAATTACAATGTAAAGTGAGTGACCCCTAATCTAGCTTTAGGAACTAGTATTTATAGTCTTTTCAAATGATAGTTGCGGTTGGAGGGGCGCCAAATCCGGAGTGGTAGTTTTGACCGAGTTGATGGGCCTCTGGGCCTCTGGGCCGAGCTACTGGGGCTTCTGGGCCGAGCTACTGGGCTTCTGGGCCGAGCTACTGGGCTTCTGGGCCGGTAGTGAGACCACATCCTATCATTGGGCAATTGTACTGGGTAAAAATTGTTTGTATCGAAGTCAACGGAATATAACAAATTGACACAAAACAAAGATGCTAGCTAGATAGAACGACAAAGACGGTTTTACCTTTGTAAAAGTTGATGATTGATTTTGAAGTTTTGAGATATTATAAATTATAATACGTTGGCCGAAGCTTCTCTTTCTCATCTCAAGTTACACAATAGAGGCAAAGTAAAAAACTTGTTGTTTCTTCTTTTTTGCTTGTTCGGTAGTTGAAAACGAAGTCGTGAATTGCGAAATCACAAATAATAAGTTATGGGAAAACGAATTGTTAGAACATTAAATCACAAATAATAAGTTATGGGAAAACGAATTGTTAGAACATTATGCTGTGGCGAAGTCATTGCCTTAAAAATAATTTTCGTTCAATACCAAGATTACTCTCACAGATTAAGGCAGTCTAATTATTTGCGAATTTTCGCTAGACAATGGTCCAACGGCCATTGAGTGGCTAGAGATCACTGGTTACAACTCCAAACGAAATCATCAATTCAGCCGCAGTTGAGAGTCAGCATTCAATGACCTTCGCTCTCGTAAAATCCCAAAAGTCCAAGTCAACGGTCTTTTACAAGTCATTGACATATGGTTTATAGGCTCACGTACCTTTAATAATTTTATTTCACGGACCCTACCCTATCCTACTCCTTTTAGTAATTTTATTTCACTCTCAAAAGATAGGTTAGCGACGGGGCGAAGGTTAGAATTGATTTAGAAGGATAACTCTACTGCAAATTTTAAACATAACACATTTTGTTTTTTTTACGGATTAACTTACTATAATATCACGTTAATTTTAAGTTATAAATGTCGATCAAAACAAAATCACATAATGAAGAACCAAGAATAATATAGTGCCACATGTAAACAAAAACGCTTTATTTATTAAAATACATATTTTAAAATTTAATATTCACTACAGTATTTTATATTTAGATAAAAACTAATTAAAGATTAAACTGTCTATATTATAATTCTTTACAACATTTAAAATATATTATGAACATGTGGCACTTTTATATTAATGCAAAATTAGGTGTATTTTAGGTGATAACCTTTGTAAGGAATTACAAGAAACAATGCATTTATTCCTATAATCTCAAAGGGTGATAAAATGACATAATATTTTAAAATATTAATTATAAATTTACTACTTAAATTAATTTATGGTGAGAAATTATGATAATAAATACTTTATATAAAAAATATGAATTAGTAATTAAAGTAATATATTAATATCTGATTTACTAAATATAATCCTCATCTAATTTATGGTGAAGTTTTTAACCATAATATTCAAACCAATTAAAAATAAAAATTATTCGCTACAAAAAATGCATTATACAGGAACGGAATAGTGAAGGAAAATTTTTCCGTTCCTAAATTTTGAACGGATTAACAATGAAATTGTTGTAAAATTTTAGTAACGGAATTAATGATGGAATTATCCGTAATTAAAAATTTAGTAAGAGAATTTTCCGTTACAATTCTATATATATAGTAACAGAATATATTTCAAATATCCGAAAGTTCACTTACTCTGCGTCTGTATTACCATCTAAGCTTTCCATTCAAGGAGCTACAAAGGAATGGGGTTTTGATGTCTAATTTTGTTCGTAACTATTCATGGTTCATCAATTTGAAAATCTTATTGACAAAGTTTAAGCTATTAAGAATACTCTCTTCTCTCTTCTAGTGTTGGAGAATTTTGAGTATTGCTAATGCATATCCGGCTTCTAGTGTTGTTCTCCCAAACAAGAAAAATGATGCACCAACTGATTACTCCAAGTTGCGGTATTCCTGACCAAACTGTATTTTGCCAGTTTGGTCTCCACAAAGTCAAACTCTACAAAATCAAGGTTGACAGTACCTTAGACGATGCTCGACTAAGCAAGCCAAAGAGTGGGAATGAATATACATAGATATCGGAAAATAGTGGATCGAAATAATAAAGGGAAAATGAAGGACAGAATGTGGAGGGAGAGAGCAGTGAAGGTAGCAGCAAGCAAAGCGTGGAAGTTGTACAGCACTCTGGATCTGATCTGATCTGCTCAAATTCGTACCGGAAGCGCTTCCTGGATTCATAACCAAAATCCACGTCCTTGAAGGCCACGCTTCCGCCGGTTACCATACTCTCCAAATCAACTTTGATCCAGCTATTTATATCTATATCTACCTATTAACGTAGTTGTAGTTTCGGGTTGGCTGGCATTTTCGTAATTAAATAAAAAAAATTTGTGCGGGGTCTACAATTTTTAGAGAGATTGTGTTGGTTGGTAGGAATGAGAGACTCTCTTTGATTTGTATTTTTATGATTTATGTATATTTTTATTTTGGATATTTGTTATGTATTAAATTTATTAATTTAAATTAATAAATATGTAATTAATATTTAGTTTTAATTTTAATTTTAATTTTAATATTCTTTTATTTAATTAGATTAAATTGTATAAAAAAAATTTAATTTAAATACATTAAATAAAAAATAAAGATGTGTTAAAACGTGAGATTGAAATAGAGTATTTATTCATGAATTTATGTATTAAAATAAATTAAACAAAAGGAAAAAAAATGGAGGGGTTCCGGAGTCCCATACCCTGCAGTAACAAAAGAGGGGCAGCCTACGGAGACCAGAGACTGCCTCTCAACCCAAAGACTCACCTCCGGAGGCCGTTGTCCACAATGGGGAACTCTCTCCTCGACCTCCCGAGGCCCTGCCCGAAGGCTCCCCAGCCCCACTACTGTGGATGCTCTAATACTATCGGCTTCAATCTATTTTTAGTTTGGGTAAATTGGACTAAATATAACTTTTCAGTTTAAACACTAAGGGGTTGTTTGGTTTGTATGATATGATTGATATGATTATCACCTTTAAATATCTACCTTCTTATTCATAATCCTACATTGCCTTATAAATTTAGTCAATATCTATTTTCTTATTCATAATCTTTCTTCTCCTTATGAATTTAGTCATTTTTTATGCCTCTTAATCACTCAAATGTTTGATTATATAATCAAACCCAATTTGATGTGATTATATAATCAAGCATTTGAGTGATTAAGAGGCAAAAAAATGACTAAATTTATAAGAAGGGAGATGATTATGGATAAGAAGGTAGATATTTAAAGGTGATAATCATATCTATTATATCAATCAAACCAAACCACCCATAACTATCCTAGATTTGGACTAAAAGATTACAAAAAATAAAAATAAATATATAAGTGTCACTGATAACAAAAAGAAAGTATTGAGCATCGGTCACACGTCCGCGGCAGATACTACTTAATATGTTCACGGTTGATGTGTCAATACCATATCACCATACGACTCATTACAATTTTCATTTTTATTATTTTGTATTGAATAATATTAAAATATATCATAATCAATAAATTATAGTCGGAAAATGAGAATTAACGTTAGCTATATGCTTAACACATGCAAGTCGAACGTTATTTTCAAGAAAATGAGCAAATTTTTTTAAAAAACTTTAATCTCACCCACTGCAAGCGTATTAAGCATGCCCACCGCGAACAGTAACATTTTCGAAAAAGTATTTACCTATCTATTAGATTAAAGATTAAATCCACCGTATATACATAAAAGTATATAAAGTAGTACATGTATATAGGAGTTCATATATAATTCCGTACACAATACACTCTTTATTAAAGCAAGTGGAAGAGTGTATTGTGTTCTGAATTATGAACTCCACTCAATACACTAGATTCTATTAGAATCTATTAGAAATAATAAAGCATGTAGGAACTAAACTAAACTCAATACATACAATAAATAAAAATAATAAATTTTGTAGATTTCAAATTTTACTTGCAACACAGTTTTTAATGAACATGTCAAAACTTCACTTAACACATATAATCACTTAAAAATTTGGAGGTAATTATTGATATTTCACACACTTAAAAATTAGAGTGGAGATTTCCGTGCTTAAAGCAAACATTATATACAAATGTGAAGGCACCCAATCCCCATTCAACGCTACTTAGATTTTACTACTTATCTTTGTTAGGAATTAGTCAAAATTTTCATTAATCAAGTAATCTGACGTGCAATATCATGTGATCATAGATTGAATTAGCTTAAGTTGCTAGTTCATAAACCACTCGATTGAATTGCTACACAAGAATATTAAAAAGTGAAAATTACTCTTTTATTACAAAAAATATTTTCTTTATACATTTTCAAATATTAACAATTTAGCATAAAATTACTAATACATTGTTGGAAGAACATATATAAAACGCCAAAATATCATAATAAAATGCCACATTTAATATGTTGTAATTGATTATTTAAATTTCACCCATATTTTAGATGAGTTACATATAAAGCAAATAGTCTCAAATTAATATAGAAATAATTACTATTTTGGAATATTTCATAAATATCTAATTAAGTAACAACAGATTAATATTATTTTTATTTATTATAATTTATATTGTTTAGTAAGCACTACCTACACATTCTATTTCTGCCTCAAAGCATCAAGGTCGATAGCGGATCCAAGTCCAAACCTCAATGATAAGGATGCAATATGTTAAATTTTATTTATTATTAATTTGTATGTATTAATTATGTATGCATTGAGACAATTAAGAAAATATGAAATGAGGCAATAGCCTTATAGCCCAACATATGAATATAGGTCTGCCCTGATCTAGGTTGTAGGTTCAATTCCTGTTGATAGTAAATTGTTTATATGCACATCATTTTTTACTATGAACTCTTTTTCATTAAACTTGACATATTTCTCTTATTCAGACGTCCCACTAAACTTGACACATTCTAAAAATAATAAAAATTATTCCTTAAAAAAGGTGTAGACGCTACCACATTTATCACTCATACACTACTTTATACACTTTCCTTAATAATCGTGCCGGAAAAATAAAAGTGTCATACTTAGTGGGACGGAGGGATTACGTTTTAAAGTATCTTAAATATTTAATGTATTTATAAAAATATATAAAGTCAAGCTAAAGAAAGAAATAAAAAAAAAGATGTGATGTACTTAAAAATTTAAAATGAAGTCGGGCGAATAAAGTGGTGGGTACAAACTGTATGATTAGTGGTTAGCAATACTCAATATTAGACAAGAAACCAAACACAGACATATATATATATATATATATATATATATGTGGATGTGGTTAAGGCTTAAGTGTCGGACACCGGACCTAATTAAGGCATTATACTAATCTAATATTTTTGATGTTATAGTACTCCCTCCGTCCCACCAAAGTAGTCCCCTTTGATTATAATACTACACTCATTTCAATATAATAGGAGACTACTTTCGTGGGAGCACTATTTTTGTTGAATAACATAAAATTACTCATATATCCCTGATATTTTCAAAGAATTGATTTTGATCCAATACTGCGGCAGCCTTTGTCCCTATCTAAAATAATTAATCATCCCATCCCGTGTTATAATTAATGTTGATAAATATTCGAATATATGGAATGAATTGAGACAGTGAAAAGTTTGAAAGAAGATGCATGTACCAATATAATGTCTCATATGCATGTCTTAACTTGTAATTCCAAGGATTGGCGATGGATTTTAAGTAATCTCAAATGAAATGATCATAAATAAGCTTAAGTTAATACTAGTGCTTAGTAATTGCACTATGAAAATGACTTGCATGTTAGTGAGGATATATCTGTACTGACATTAACTTATCATATATATATAATAGTCACTCCTTATACAAGCTTAATCATATATAATGTTGCCCTCCAAATAGATACGTATATACCCGTAGTCTTTAGCACTTATTTAACTAGTGGAACCGAGTCCGTATATTGTTGTAGCTGAAGTAATTGTGTATCATGCATTTAACTAGTATGTATTTCAGATTTTAATGGAGGGAGTAGTAGTATTTATTGGTTATATAAATACATAACTAATTTAAGTAAGAGTCGGTTGATGATGTGATTTGAAGCTGCAGATTGTATATATTAGTAAGAGTAGTGTGGGTGTGATGAGTGATGATCAGTAATTGGATCGGATATCGTGAAAGACCACCTCGATAGAGTAACCCACAACTACTATAGTACTGATTTTCATGGTTAATAGTATTTTATTAGTAGTAATACATTAATTAACGAGGAGGGGCAGGTGGGCAAAGCAAGCATCTTGAGAATTACTATTAGATTGGGTGCCTGCCTGTCTGCCTAATTGAATTGGTCCTCCCTCATTTATTGTCATATTCAACTAGCTATAGCTACTATATAGTATATACCCAAAGACCTTCCTTGGCCTCCATACAAGTACTAGTACCAGGAAAATGAAGGGTACAATGTCGGAGGAGAGAGCAGTGAAGGTATCAGCAAGCGAAGCCTGGAAATTGTACAGCTCTCTGGATTTGGCCAAATTTGTGGAGGAAGCGCTTCCTCATCTCATCTCCAGCATCCACTTCGTTCAAGGCAACGGCGAAGCCGGTACCATTATCCAAATCAACTTCGCTCCAGGCCAGTAATATCTAATAATTATTTCATTACTATTCATTCTAATGTTCTAATAATTAATTAATACGCATGCAGGGATAGAGGGGGGAGTGAAGTCGTACAAGGAGAAGTTCGTGGTGGTAGATGAGGAGAAACGAGTGAAGGTGGCGGAGGTGGTGGAAGGAGGCTATCTGGATTTGGGGTTCACGCTGTACCGTGTGACCTTTGAAATGATACAAGTAGAAGGGAAAGAGAATGAATGTATAACCAAAACTACCGTAGACTACGAGCTCAAAGAAGAGGCCGCCGCCAATGCTGCTTTCGTTACCATTCAACCACTCTCCGCCATCATGAAAGCTGCTGCCGATTATTTGGAACGAAACACCAACACCAACACCAACACCAACACCATTAATTGACTGCCCCTACCCTACTCTACTCCCTCTAGTACTATTGCCTTGTTCATGTGTCAACTGCGCTACTTCTTTTTATATGTGGGTTTGACGTTTATCAATAAGACTTAAGATTCAAGTGCTTTAACTTTACTTCATCTCTCTTCAATTGCTACTTTACCTTGAATCAATTAATCTCGAGTTGAGGGTCACATCATTTCCCACCTATAAATATTACTTCATCTAGGAATGATATGTTGAGCATCTTTTATGAGCTGTCATGTCATCTCAATTTTCTTTCTACTCTCTATCATTTCCTAATATTTCGCACATTTACAATCTAGCAATTCATTTTTTATTATTTGTTCACATAATTCCTGTCAAAGGCGTAGAGATGACAATGGGTTTAGGATCTGGTCGAGATTTAATAGTCCAAATACATTTTTATAGATTTGGGTCAAACAAATTTTGGACCCGTTGAATTTGAGTCGAATATGGACTTATCTCTCAAATATTGGATCTGGATATGATATTTTTTTTTCAGATCCGGTCCGAGATCCGTAATTAAATATATTAAATATAGTAATTACATATATATAATATTTATTTTAAATTTTAATTATTTTTACTTGCAAAATTAGATGATTGGTTACATTAAGGGCCCATTTGGTAGATAGTTTATGATGAGAGTTGATAGATTAAATTTAATATGGGGATTGAAGAGTTAAGATATAAAGAGTTAAGTTTAATATGAGTTTGTGTTTGGTAGATAAGATAAAAAGTGAGATAAAATTTATACGTAGTTTGGTAGAAGTGTTTAAACCTTAGATAAAGTATTGCTATTACAAATCTACCCTTCAATTTTTTTATAAAATTATGAAAATGCCATAATTATTTTAGTAAGAGATAATATAGAATTTCTTTTTTTATTATTTTATTTTATTTTATTTTCTTATTATTTACTTTTGATACTGCTTTGTTTTTTAATTATATAATATAGGATGTTTTTTTATTATTTTATTTCATAGTATTTTGTTTTTAAATTATATAATATATAAAAATGTGATTTTCAAAATTTTCTTATTATTTTACTTTTCTTTTTTGTGTTTCGTGTGTATATTTTTAGAATTATTGTGTTTCATTATTCAAGGCAAACGATTAACAAAGTTTGGTTACTCTCATCAAGGTAAACGATTAATTGATTTTGCAAGACATTGAGCTGTCGAGTATGCCATTTTCAAAATAACTCATATTCCAAAGAAATTAAAGACATTGAGTAATATGTAGGGAGATTTATAACAGTAGATTTCAACAGAGGGGTGCTTTTCTCAATAACCTGAATGCATCTATATTTTTATAACAGTAGATTTCAAAGAGGGGTGCTTTTCTCAATATATGCAGCTACAGATGTTTGAATTGAGATAAAACAAGAGACTAATTCACATATATACTGGATATAGATGGAAAGGTTAATTCTCAACCATTTCATAAGTATGGCGTTACGTATGTGATCACAAAGCTCGGCCTGCTATTTGTATATGACCTTGAGACTGCAACAGCTGTATACAGAAACAGAATCAGCTCTGATCCCATATTTTTAACATCTGAAGCTTCAACTGTTGGAGATTTCTATGCAATTAATAGACGTGGAGAGGATTTCAACTGATGGAGCTTTGAAAAAAACTAATAAATAATCAACTCCAATTTTAAAGCATTCCATTTTTACAGGATTTCAACTCCAATCTAATGGAACCAATAAACTGAATCAAACATTAAATAATAAATAAACTCTAAAACAAATTTATCAACTAACCAAAATGAAAAATAATCAAGAAACATGTAATGGAACTCCAAATTTATTGTTCAGTTAAGTGAACCCTAACAAAAAACAAGGCTAAGAATATGCAATTACACCTTTGCAATTAAAAGGTGGTTCTTCAAATTTCCAGTCGCACCCAATAAAATAGCGTCGCCCAAATTGATGGGTTGGTTCTTCAAAGAACAGTCGCACCCACTTTAGAAGAAACAGAAATCAAATAGGGAGATGGAGGACGAATGAAAGTTGTAGTAGATGGTAAAAACATGCACTTACCTTCAAAAAGCACCGCCTTCTTCCGACCTTCAATCGTCGGAATTTTTATCACCCAAATCGCACATGCTAAACTTACACAGTGAGCACATACGAATGACACAGAAAAAACGATGGTAGGGTATTTTTGGAAAAAAATTTATCTTCAACCTTTTACTTAGGGCTGAGAATCGGGACGGGACCGGGAGTCCCGGTCCCGATCCCGAAGTCCCGATCCCAAAAATTGAAAAAAATTTGGTCCCGGTCCCGGTCCCGAAAAATTATGTCCCAATTGGTCCCGATTAGTCCCGAAGTCCCGATCGGGACCAAAATTTCCCGAACGGGACCAAATTTCCCGAATTTCAATTTAATTTCGGGACTTCGGGACTCCCGAGTCCCGAAATTTTTTATTCATGCAATCCCGGTCCCGAAAAATTCGGGACTCGGGGTCCCGAATCCCGACGGGACTCGGGTCGGGACCGGGAAATTCCAAATCCCGGCCCCAAATTCTCACCCCTACTTTTACTATTGTACAAGGTTAAAAATAATACCTAGTGGGTGAGGGTTAATAAAACATCTTCAACTAGGGAAGAAACACGGGCTGAGTTTATAAATCAGGGCCCTTTAGTTAACTCTTACTACTACCAAATATAAGATAACATGAGATATAATAAGTCCATATGGGTTAAATCCATCTACCAAATGCAGTATAAGGCTCCATTTAGTAGGATAGTTAGGATACAAGTGAATAAGATAAAAATAATAGGGTGAGTTAGGAAATGAGGGATTAATTTTAATATGGAGATTTGTTTGATAGACAAGATAAGATTTGAGATAAAATTTATAAGTTGTTTGGTAGGATGGTTTAAACCTTAGATAAAGTGGTGTTATTACAAATCTACCCTTTAACTTTTTTTAAATTACAAAAATGTAATAACACATAAAAGTATGATTTTAACACATCATTCTCACTTATTTTCTTCTATATTCTTATAAAATAAAAACTATAATATATAAAATAATTTAAAATTTTTTTCTTTCAAATTTTATTATAACCAACTCAAATTTATTCTCTTTTAAAATTATATTATATTTTGTCTTTTATTATAAATAACTCTATTATCAAACCATTAAGCTGTAAACTCTATTATGAAACATGTATTAGTAAATATCTTCCAAGAAATATGTATTAGCATTTACATACTCGAAGTTGGCCACCTATTAATCTGTATATATATTAACATACATATATCCAAATATTTCTACACAAAAATGAGAGATCAAACTTTACTCATCATTAATTTTACATGTTAATATTTGGATGTTTAAACATTCATATACCCAAATATATAACCGCTAGGTCCCAAAATAAATTGATATTATTCAATCGAATTGCTTCCAGAAAATACATCTAAAAATATTATCATTTCATAAATTTCCAGAAGAGAATGTGATATGATTGGGAAAGAAAACAATACTAATAAGCAACATTAGCATTTTTATTAAATAATTTTCACTCTCATGGCGACGTTGCGTGAGTTCATCTTGTTTCGATGTTCCTCTTGGACGACGTCGGCCATCAGATTGACTGCCCAACTCAAGAGAGCAGCTTCGGTCGGGGGCAGAAGCCTCACTAGTTCATCACAGGACTCTTCTGATTGGCATGCATCACTTGCTCGGGAGAAAAGAGAATCCAACACTCCACGTGGGAGCTCTCATAACTAGGCCTGCATAGCTTTCACGAAACACGACGGGAACCATGCTGCTCTGATATGAGCATATGTAAGTATACATGTCACTCATAGCTGGTCAACATTGATTCTGAATAGCAAATCTGTTCTCATATCAATTTACAAACAAAAGAGATCAACATGTCACCACTGAATTGAATGCAAAGGTATACATGTCAAGAAAATGACATCCATCATCCAGGTGAACTAACTCCAAATTTAAAAGAAAAGAAGTGAACTTAAAATGAAATTTTCTTACATGGTTCATCAAGACAAGGCAAGTATGTGATGCTGGATGCTATTTGTCTCATTATTGCCTGAATTTCCCTCGTTATTTCCCTATCACTCTTCTCCCTTGGAACACTGCATCCATCAACATACTTCAAACTTCAACAAACGTGTTCTTGAAGATTTTTTATCTTATTTTGGGGCAATTTATCCTAGAATCTTGAATGGGAGATGAAAACTTACCTCTTTTCGACGACTTCTTGATCAATTTTTATACTGAAGTTCCATCTCTCTAGAACCTCACCACTTGACTTGCTCATGATAACAATCACTACTCTCTGCAGCTTCCCAGCTTCCAACCACTGTTCAAGAATCAAATCATCTCATTAGTACCACTCTCAATTCCAAAAGCCTACATTAGAATGAATATAAGGCAAGATTTTAGTAGCACTTGCTCAATAGTCCAAGGTTGCCCTAAAAACCTAATGTTACTCTTCAAGAAAATAAAAATCATCTGATTACTAACCTCTTCCTCTCTTTCCCTCTCTAATCCTACACTAGACTTCTAAAGCAAAAAATCACACCACCAGATATTCAGATAATGCAAGATAGTCTTAAGAATTTAATGTTATTCTTCAACTTAACATAAATATATCAAATACTGTCTCTCTCTCTCTCTATGAATGTGAGGGAAGATGAGCTTACCAGAAAGGTAGGAAGTTAAGTTTGAGATGAAGGACTTTACACCTTCATCTTGAGTTAACAGCATTGAAAGCCCATACTTTTTCATCCTTGCAAAACTTTCCTCATGATATACTCCTCGATTATAAAGAATACTGTCAAATCTCATCAATTAGAAACCCATCAATTTTGTATTTACAGAAAAAATGACAATGGCGGCATAAAAATTGAATATTGAATTCTAACCTATTCGCAACATAACCTGAAAATATACCCACAAAAGGTCATAATTGAAATTATGAAACAGTCAGAGAGTACAAAATTTCTCAGCAAGAATTGAAATTAGCCAAAATGCATGAACAATACATTTTGCAGCAGACAAAAAATTGGAATTAAACGCAACTTCCCAAACAAACAGTAAACCCTAAAGAAATGTCTAACACCGAATCAAAATAAAAATAAGAGGATAGGATATGACCTTAACTATTGTTCACAATCTAAAGTTTCAAACCTTCGATTTGGTGAAGATGGAGTAAATTACACCTCCATCGACTAACAATGGCAGATTGCAAAAAAATTCAGATTGATTCCAAAGAGAAAGAAGGAGAACTGAATGATGGGTAGCTATGAAAACAATAACTTACCTTCAAGAAGAATTAATTCATCAGAATCAGTGAATCAAATTTCTAGCTTGGGCGTCGATTTCGGCTTCGTTGAGAAGTAAGAAGACGCATGTTCTTCAAAAATTAGAAATGAAAAAGCATAGGACAATGTGAAAGGTATTTTTGTCTGTAAAATATTTTCTTCTTTTACTGTTTGGTCAAGTTTGATATAATATCACCTCATTGTTGGGTTAATAACTCTACAACTAGACCATTTTTTCGGGCTGAGTTTATAGTCACGGGCCCTTCTCATTCAGATAATTACTACCAAATGATGGATGGGACTAGATTATTTTAGCCCAACAAGTTTCAACCAGTGTACCAAATGGACCCTAAATGTAATAGTTATTTTTATATTTTAAAATGTATAATTGTCTATTTGATTAATTATTTTTCTTATTTTAACTTAATAAAAATTTATATATTTTCTATTTTATTGATAAGTGTATAATGAATATCTCACATACTTTTTTCATTGTTACCGAAAATTCTGATGACGACATAGTACAAATTGATTTCATTGGCATTTTATTTATGCTTATGTAAAAGAATTTTTTTTGAAAAAATTTGTGTAGGATGTTGGTGATTTTGAAAGTAGTAGTAATATATAACATTTGTAGCTCGATGATAACAAATTAATTTTTGGAATATACTCATTTGAATGATTATGTCATTTTTATGGTGTGCAAACTTATATTATTTGGATGATGGAAAATTTAATGTTTGAATATTTTCAACGTAATGTTTTTTTTTCTCAATTTGAATATTTGTTTAAGAAAAATATGGATCTGGATCTGATCCGTGAATCTGCAGATACAATGGATTTGGGTCTCGGTCTAATTTTTTTAGATCTAAAGAATTTGGACTGAATCTAGACAAAACAAAAAAAAATATGAATTTGGAACTGGACCAAATAAAACCCGGTCCAAATCCGATCCATTGCCATCCATGTTCCTCTATGGTTTAGTTCTTTATCATTATATATTCATTTCACAATTTTATTCATCCTCCCTTATTCATTTTCAATTGTTTTTATTATTTAGTTAAATGTAATGAGAGTTTTCTAAAATTTTATAGGATCCCTTCACGTCTGTGGTGTAGACAACTTAACGTGTTCATTATATGAGTTATTATAATTATTATTTTATTTATTTTTATTATTTTATTATTTTGTATTGAATAATATTAAATTATACTATAATTAATAAATTCTAGTTGAAAAGTAGAAATTAATAAACTTTTTATTAAAACTTTAATACGTAAATATTAAGTAAAAGTTGGGTGGATCATGTTTAGCCTAAAGTGTGAACTCTAAGTTCTCGCAAATTATACAAGGTCGATTGCACGTGGCAAGCTAACCTCGGTCGGATCTCGATGGAAAGCTTAACAGGGCTTCCTAATTCAAGTGCTACAGAATAAACAATAAGTCCTAAACATTCTAACCAAATAGCATATGTATGATTAACTAAGCTAACTAATCAACAACAGTTTAATTAATGGAAATCCGGAATTAAGGCTCTAGGAGTTGAACCTTTGTTTCGATCATCACATGAAATTATTAATACACACATTCACATGCCTATCTAGAATTCTTAAGAGCTACCTAATCTCTAGCTTACGCCTTTGATAATTAGATTGTGAATATGACTTCCGTATTAAGCCACACAATTAAGAATTCAAGTTAAACAAGCAAACACTCGATTAATATGCTTCCAATTATAATCGAAGTTGATTGGACCTTGATCTGACACAAGGATCTTCTATCGATCTCACCCTATATCTAACGAATTGCAACGGTGATCAATCGGCACAATTTAATAAGCACGAATCCAAACAATGAGGATGAAGTAATAATAACATAAACGATCGAATAAGAAGTTCAACAACTAGTGGAGATCGACTACTCAACCTAATACATAATCATAAACTAAGAACTCAAAACAAGAACTTACTAATGATTACACTATGGAATCGAGCAATCAATCTCCACCTTAATCCGTCTTTCCAAGGTTGAATACAAGTAAAAGCGCTAAAACAAGAGTTCTAAAATTGTAGAGTCGAGTTCTATATGAGAGATATGGGTGGTATCCTTCAAATGGCTTGGAAAAGTCTTTAAAAACGTGCTAATAACTGCCAGCCAGCTGTCGCTGGCTATGAGCTTCTGTCCGCTGCAGCACAGGCCCAGCGACCGCTGGCCTGTGCAAAATCAGAAATTTTTGAAAACACATAACTGAAGCTCGTCTCCATAGGAATCCGTAGCCGCAGATGGATTCAAATTCAGAGTTGTAACGAACGAGAACAAGCCAAAACAAAATTGTTGTGCAAAACGAAACAATTTTGTGTATGGCTATGCTCTCGCGTTCTTTTTCCTTTAGTCTTTTGCTCGTAACTCCTAGCAAAATCCCGTCCGATTTTCTTGGCTTCGTTCGGCTTAACATCTTCGGCATTTCCGATATCATTTAAGCTTCATTCTTCGCTCATTCCATCATCCTACGAAAAAATAAGAACAAACAAAACACGAAGTAAAAACAAACTTAAATAAATATGAATTCGACGCCACATAAAATCCAAACACGACAAAATATAAACCAAAAACATGCATAAAAACATACTATGATTTGAGGCTATCAGATATGGAGAGCCGTACCTAAAAATAAGCTTACTAGATGATGGCGTATGGCCCCAAATTTATAAATTTATAAATGTAAATATTATATATATATATATATATAAGTTGAATTAATCATTCTTTTTTTATAAACCCGAATAATAAATTATTCTCTATTTAGGAGAAAGTTATTCAGAAAAATACTAATAAGAGTTGGATAGTACGTATATTAACGAGGAGAATCTGGGCAGGTGGAGAAAAGCATCTTGAGAATTATATTATGTGGCTGCCTAATTGAATTGAATTGAATTGGTCCTATCTATATTTATTTTAATTTGTCATACTCCTCCACTAGAGGTAGAGGGGGATAGGTCTGCCTAGTGCCTACTACCCAAAGACGACCTTCCTTGGCCTCCCACCACTAGCTTAAATAGAGCCTATCCTCATCCTAAATCCCTTGGCTTCTACTTACAACTTACAACTTACAACTTACAACTTACAACCACTACCAATTAAGGTAGGCATCAAAATGAAGGGTACAATCTCGGAGGAGAGAGCAGTGAAGGTACCAGCAAGCGTAGCCTGGAAATTGTACAGCTCTCTGGATTTGGCCAAATTCGTGGAGGAAGCGCTTCCGGGACTCATCAGCAAAATCGACGTCCTTGAAGGAGACGGCGCCGCCGGTACCCTTCTCCAAATCAACTTCGCTCCAGGTATATCTAATATACTAGCTACTGGACTACTAATTAATTATTTCAATATATTTTCTCATCTTGAAAATGAAAAATTAAACCATATATGCAGGGATAGAGGGGGGATTGAAGGCGTACAAGGAGAAGTTCACGGTGGTAGATGAGGAGAAACGAGTGAAGGTGGCGGAGGTGGTGGAAGGAGGCTATCTGGATTTGGGGTTCACGCTGTACCGTGTGACCTTTGAAATGATACAAGTAGAAGGGAAAGAGAATGAATGTATAACCAAAACTACCGTAGACTACGAGCTCAAAGAAGAGGCCGCCGCCAATGCTGCTTTCGTTACCATTCAACCACTCTCCGCCATCATGAAAGCTGCTGCCGATTATTTGGAACGAAACTACAGCACCAACACCAACACCATTACTTGATTACTCTACTTTTGTGTTTTATGCTTTGGTGTTTATTAGTAAGAGTTTATTATAAGATTCAAGTACTCTACTTCATTTCCACCATATATATGGAATTATTGTCTTGTTTGTTTGATTACAAATAGCTAGTTGATGGTCCCATCATTTCCCACCTATAAATAAGACTTCATCTTCACTTACATGACTCTTCATGGGAGTACTAATATATATATATATCTTTTTCATATCATATAGGATTGTTAGAAAATTAAAGGTTATCTCGAGGTTGGGAAAAGTTAATAAGTTGCTTAGACATAACTTGGAAGCTGCCGTGGTATGGAGAAGAGACCCCTCTTTCTTTCTGGTTATGAAATTGCTAATTAAGGTAGTAGAAAATTTATCATCTTACCTCAAAAAAAGAAAAACACCATCTTTACCCCTACTTATTATTCAATTAGTTTAAAATGTGATTAATTATTTGAAGAATAGGATAGTTAAATTAGTTTAAAATTAAATATCCATCATTTATATTTTAAAGTAGACACTAAATTAATTTAAATTATTTTTATTAATCAATTATATCACACAAATTAATGCAAAATAAAAGACCTGTCATGATGCCACTTTCATGCACATTTATTTTATTTTTCTTTTATATTGTTATGGTGGTTTGAAGACATCAATAAACCCAAGGAACCTAATAAATAAAAAAGTGACCGGCCGGCATGCCGGCCTTAAAATTAATTAAAAAAGTGTCCTGTTTGGCATTTGCATACTGTAGCCTAAACCATTAATGTAAATATTACGAGCTCTGCCACTGGGCATTAATTTAAAGAAAATTGACATTATCTAGGAATAATACATATATATATAAAATATCAAATGAAATGAACATCGTTTATTTCGTTGGTCTCAAATGGCCTCCTACTCAATCAATTTTATTCCACTCTCAAATTATATTTGGCATATATTTAACCTTTCAGATTAAATAAAATAAAATATGACCATTAAACAATTAGTCTAGTCGGGTGCCATAAAACCCAATAATTAATGTTCCTTTTTTCCGCTTTAAAGTCTTTGGTTCCTGATGGTCTACTCAACAATCCTTTATTTAATTAATATATACTGTATAACTTTTACTCTATATAATTATATATGTGCGCGCGATAAATTCGGGTCCATTCCATGCTAATACATTATTATAATTTGTAATTATGTACTAATATTGTTATAAAGAAACGCATTAATTATCGCTATGATACAATGCGGTAATACAATATATCAAGATAGCATATAATATGATAAGATTAAATTAGTACAATGTATAAGGATTATTTTAATCTTTTTTTTTCTTATGATTCAAATATATGAGAAAATAGTAATTTTGACACGAGCCTAGTATTTAATAGCAGACCGACGTGTTAATCACATATGTATATAGGTATTTATACGAATAGATATCAAGGCAGTCAGACGGGATCCCACGTATAATAGGACGACTAGTTATTTTCTATACAATTTGTTCTAATTAATTAATAAATAATAAACCCACTGGTGGGTATAATTTGATTGTTAATTATCAATTGATTTATGATTTCTCATGGTTAATAAATATATAGCCAGAATTTTCATTGCCTTGGATAAAAATCAACTTTCCGGCACTAAAATCCATGACAATCAGTTTCCTGAGATCGATGTGCTTTTATTAACCTGTACTCTCCATTCACCGTGTTTCATTAAAATTAATCAATTTTTTCTAAAAATATTACTTTAAAATATATTATTTCTATTTTTTTAAATAACACTTTACTTTCTAAATTTTCAGTGCAACCTAAGCATTTTACACTAAAAATAAAATTTTAGATATGAATAAATTGTGGAATAGATAATTATATCATTTTATTATGATTATATAGTATATTACAATTTGGTTTATACTAAATCAATTAATTAATTTTGAAACTAAGTAATAAGTATTTTATAGAATAAGAGTGAGTTCTTATTATCAGTTTAAATCGTCTATCTTATTTTCTTTTCCGAATATAATTACAGGTATACGTAATATTTTACACATTATATACATTTTATTTAGTGTGTTATTTTTTAACTAAAAATATATTTTAATTATTTTAGAATTCATACCAATTATATTAGAACACACTTTATAATTAAAGGAGTATTAATTATTTATTAATTTTCCGGACATTTGGACGAGTAGAGTATGCACAATAAGTCAGTTACGTAACCGGACAAAAATTTTATTTTCAGATTGTGATATCTTAATAATAAACCCAATTAATCAAAATGCTTAAAGGGGTCTTAGTTTACTGGAAATGTTGGAAAACAAAGATACGGGTATGGAGAGTTAGTTGGAGATAATCCAAAAGGAGATTACTATTTTCTAAACTTAATTTTAGGTAGTTAAACAAAAATAAGCCGAACAATGCCAAGAATAAAATTGTGACCATATTACTTAAAAATGCATAAATAATTGATTGTACGTTAAAAAATTTACAAGACAATAAAAAATTGACCCAAAGATTGGCATTGGGAAATGGGAATAAGAGATGAGAAAATTCATCTCACCAATCTTTTAATGTTATATTGTTATTTCCTTTCACCAAAATGATTTACGTTTTATTATTTTAGAACGTTTATGAAAATAATTTACATTTGAAGCATTTTACCAAAATGGTTTACGTTTTATTATTTTAATAATAAAGTTTATGGAAATAATTTACACATTTCATTTATAATAAATGGACTTCACCACTAACTACACAATTCAATTTAAAACAATACATTAAGTTGGACTCATTCTCCACTAACTACACATTTCTATTAAAATTAAAACACATTATTAAAAATCTTGTCGGGTCAAAATGTAAGTCATTTTCATGTACGGAGAGGGTATTATATTTCTTGGATGACCAAATTACTATTATACCACTATTTTTGTAAAAAGAAATGAGGGGTCCACTGCCAATGCTTGAGGGCTTTGTGGGACCTAAAATAATTCATTAAAGTCTGAAAGAAGATGTAGCAGTTGGCTAGTCATATGCTGCGTGTCATAACCCATAATTCCAAAGATTGGCGATGAATTTTAAGTATTATTCACAACATAAATAAAATTAAGTTAATTTTGCTTAGTAATTACAATATGAAAATGACTTGTTAGTGCTTATTTGTGTTGGATTAACTTATAATATATGCCCTCATTATATAAGTTTAATCACAGTACTCACCCAAAACCAAATCCCTTCTACTTACAACAAGCTAGTAATAGTAATAATAATTGATCAAAACTTACTAATTAAGGCGGCAAAATATGAAGGGTATAATCTGGGAGGAGATAGCAGTGAAGGTACCATCAAGCCAAGCCTGGAAATTGTACTTTTATTAGCCCTTTAAAAAATGTATCATATTATTTTCTTTTCAAATATGATTTTACAAAATATTTAATATTTTAAATATTACAAATTAAATTTTGTAAATGTTGCACGTTGTTCGTGGACAAGGGTAAATATTTTTATTAATGTTGAAAAAGAAAAACTAAGAAGCTTAATTAATTAATGTTTGTAAGTATAGATGATGGGGAAGAGAGTGAATATTGTATAAGTGGAGCTACAATAGATTAGGAGGTGAAAGAAGAGGCCATCGCCAATGTTGGCTTTGCTTACCATTCTCCACATCATGCATGTCGCTGCCCAATATTATTTGGTAACAACTGAAACGATCGGGGAAGCCGCAGCCCAGTCAGTAGTCGAAGCCCAGCAAGAAGAGCCAGACGAGCCCAGCCTAGCCCAACGCCGGACACAACGTGAGATTAAGAAGCCAGCCCGTTTCAATGTTTAAGGGCCCATTTATTTCTTTGTTGCGTCACCTAGGTCATATATATAAGACTAGAGTTTTGTTTTGTTGCTTATGTTATGACTATTTCGATTGTGAACTGATTCTTGCGTGATCGTGAGAGTTTGTTGGGAGTTTCACGTTCTCTTTAACGTGATTATTAATACATCTCGTATTAATTGGTGCTTTCATTGCTGTTCTCATGGCCCCCGACGTTCCCGATTGGCAAGCGCCGCTCACTGCCGTGCAGAACCAGATTGATGAACTGGTTGCTCTGTTCAGATCGTCCCATCAGTCATCCGGTGCCAACACCGGCAACCATCACCCACCTCGAGGTCCGCTACTCCGCCTCGATGTCCCTCGCTTCGACGGCGAAGATCCTCACTCCTGGATTTTCAAAATCGAAGAATATTTCCAATATCACAACATTCCTGACGCCCAACGTCTCCAGATTATCGCCTTTCATCTCGATGGCCGAGCCTCTACATGGTTTCGGTGGCTGAAATCACAAGGTATTCTCTCTTCATGGTCGGATTTTTTATCTCGCGTTCGCTCTCGTTTCGGGCCTTCCCAGTTTGAGGATCCTGAGGGTTTGTTGGCAAAACTCACGCAACAAGATTCGGTGGCCGATTATCAAACAACTTTCGAATCTTTGATGGGTCGCGTCTCTGGTATCTCTGAGCCATTACTTATCTCTTTTTACATATCCGGCCTCACGCCGGCGATTCGCAGGGATACATCACCTGACTCTCGTAGTTTCGCCCGCCCATTCCCCCGGTCGGCTGCTACATCACCTGCGCCCCCGCGCCCTCCTCCGGTCAACCCCGCTGTCCTGCCTCCATCAGGACCCCCAGACACCTCACCCGGCATCCAACGCCGCGACTCTCCCTCCACCATTCCGGTTCGCCGACTGACCCCAGCCGAGACACGTGAGAAACGTGAGAAGGGGCTTTGTTTCAATTGCGACCAGAAGTGGAACCCGGGCCATCGATGCAAATCCAAGAGCCAAGTCCTGCTCTTATCTGGTGACGAAACCGACACCACTGAACCGGAAGTCGATCAGGATCCTAATATTGTTCTGCCTGGGGAGGACCTTATTCTCGCGGATGTGTCCAGCCTACACACTCTTTCCGGCTCATCTCAGCCGTGCTCTCTCCGCTTATGGGGCACTTTATGCAACCACCGCGCCAACGTCATGATCGACAACGGCAGTACACATAACTTCATCTCTCCTGCTCTGGCAGAGCGCCTCCGGCTCCCTCTCACTTCGATTCCCAGTTTTCGGGTATATATTGGCAAATGGTGACTCGATTATTTGCCAAAACAAGTGTGTCGCTACACCCCTCGATCTGCAGGGAACGACGTTCACCATCGACCTATTTGTGTTGCCCATTAAGGGACCTGATATTATCCTCGGCATGCAATGGCTCCAAGAGTTGGGCCGTGTGACACATGATTACAGTCGCAGCCTTATGGAGTTTACTTGGCACGACACGACGGTTATTCTCCAGGGCGACGCCTCTCTCTGCTCCCGGGAGATAAGTTTTTCTATGCTCCAGTCTATGCTCCAGTCCGACGACGTTTCTGACATCTTTGAGATCTGGCTCGTGCGCTCCGAGCCGTCGCCTGACCCGGCGCCACCAGCTCTGGACCTTCACGGTATTCCCCCTACTTTCCATTCTATTTTGCTGGAATTTCCTGATGTGTTTGCAGCGCCACGCGACCTTCCCCCTCGTCGCTTGTTTGATCACCGTATTCACTTGGAGCCCGGTGCTAAGCCAGTCAATGTTCGACCGTACCGTTATCCTTACTTCCAGAAGAATGAAATGGAGCGATTGGTCCGCGAGATGCTCGATCAGGGCACTATCCGCCCCAGCCACAGCCCATTCTCTTCGCCAGTGCTTCTCGTCAAAAAGAAGGATGGGTCCTATCGTTTTTGTGTGGATTATCGTGCCCTAAATGCCGTCACTGTCAAGGATAAGTTTCCTATCCCCATGGTGGACGAGTTGATTGATGAACTAGGCAGTTCCCGAGTCTTCTCCAAACTGGACTTGCGTGCCGGCTTTCACCAAATCCGGGTTCACGACAAGGATATATTCAAAACGGCCTTCCGTACTCATGAGGGTCATTTTAAATTTCTGGTCATGCCGTTCGGCCTCACCAATGCGCCTTCCACCTTCCAGGCTACAATGAACTTTATCCTTAAAGATTTCATGCGCAAATTTATCGTCGTTTTCTTTGATGATATTCTTATTTACAGCACTTCAGACGCGGACCACATCTCTCACTTGCGACAAGTACTCCAGTGTTTACAACATCACCAGCTCTTCGTGAAAGCCTCGAAGTGCACCTTTGGCGCTACTTCGGTTGATTACTTGGGCCATATTGTTAGCGCCGGCGCACTCCGGGTCGACCCTACCAAGATTTCGGCTATGCTCGACTGGCCCCAACCTACTTCTGCTAAACAGTTACGGGAATTTCCCACAACACCATTACTTGACGTAGTCTATTTAAGACCTATTATAAGATATATTCAACTTTACTTCATCTCTCTTGAATTCACAAGTAAATTCTTCTCAAGTCGTGAAATGGCACGCGTTTTATTAAGAGATTTGAGATTTCTTCCATTCATTCTGAAAAATACATAGCTATATAATTGGTGCAAATGGATTGGAATCCATACATTCTAGATTAATGCGCCGACGATGATTCTCGCTTCTGCCTGTAACTCCTTGAGGAAGCTCCCGCAAAAAATTTCCAAATAAAAGGTTAGACTTGTTTGGAGAGAAACTCTGACCCTAAAGTCAACACACATGACCATTTGACACTCAACCAATCAATGTGGCACATGATGACGCGGAGCCGAATGAGCTTGGGGGTCAGTTTCGTGATAGACCACGAACTGCATTTTACCCGAAGGATGTACCAGATAGCGTCGGAGAAGAAATAGTGAAGATGTATACTGCATTCATGAAGAATGATGGTGTATTCCCTTCACAGACTGGAGGACGCACTGTTATCTGCAGATGTGATTTCTTCGTAAGTATTTTTAATACATTTTTATTTCAAGAATAAGTTCTTTATATGTGAAAATTAGCCTAATTTTATTTTGAATCTTGTCTTCAAGTATCGACTGGAGTTGGATTGGAATGCTGGTATGGCTCGTGCCGAAGCCGAGCAGTTGCCCAGATGGGAAGCAAAATTTGCATATATCCAACAGAATTATAGGGCAAGCGACTATTTGCGTGATATTGTTCACGCACGTAATATGAGATCTACAGTCATACATTGGTTTAACGCCATAACGGTATGTTTTTTTATTAATATGTAATTATATATAATTATATGCTATTGTATGAATTATATGCAATTATATATAATTATATGCAATTATATTTAATTATATGCAATTATATATATTTATTTGCTATTATATGAATTATATGCAATTATATATAGTTATATACTATTGTATGAATTAATATGAATTATATGCAATTATATATAGTTATATGCAATTATATTTAATTAATATCCAATTATATGAATTATGTGGAATTATATATAATTATATGCAATTACATATATTTATTTGCCATTGTATGAATTATATGCAATTATATTTAATTATATGCAATTATATATAATTATTTGTTATTATATGCATTCATATGTTGCACTTGTAGGTTATATTTCCCTGTATCGTCAACAAGCATTATGTGGTCATTATTTGTGATATGTACAATCGGATCAAGAGTTTGTATGATCCATTGTAGTTCAAATTAGACGACGCATCGAAGAAAATGAGACATAGGGCATTGACACCTATTTACTATCTTCTGCCAATGGTGTTGGCACAGTCGTTCTATTATCAGCATCAAGAGATAGGTGTGACTGATACAAGTGAAAGATTTAAGTTGAAGGTTCCTCCGGAATCAGAGCAATTCAAGCAAAAGGACAGTCATAGTTGTGGTCCTTTTCTATTATCTGGGGAAGCAAAAATGTGAAGACGTATCGTAGAATAGTTGCTCAGAGAATTTTCTTTCTTTGTAGTTGATTATTATTTATTAACCATATGTTTGATATTCGATGACTTCGTTTTGTAGTTGATTATTATTTCTAAACCATATGTTTGATATTCGATGACTTCGTTTTTTGCTTTTATTAATATAATTAAATATGACTTCGAGTAAATATGGAGAGAAATATCGATAACGAAATATGGAGTATGGAAAGAGGAATTGAAGAATTAAAAATTTTGGGGGAGAGTTAGGGTTTGGAGAATTTGGGGATGAAGAAAGGGGAAAAGTGGGAAAGAAAGAGGGAAAAGAACAAAATAGAGCGGTCGCTGAGGGAGAATTGGAGGAATTACGTGGGAATAGAAGACCAACTAAGCTATTACATCTTTTCGATTAATTCATATTCTTATTGGAATATATTGAATATTGCTTCAAATATGCAATATAAATATATATTTTTATTAGAATATATTGAATATTTCTTCAAATATAATATATATATATATATATTATTATTATTAGAATATATTGAATATTGCTTCAAATATAAAATATATATATATATATATATATTGTTATTAGAATATATTGAATAATATCAAATAAGTCTTCACAACGAATTACACAACAAATAAGTCTACATAATACAAACCAAGTCGGTTATCAAATAAATCTTTTACTACTAATCATCACGTTTGGGGACAATTCGGACCCGTATGTCCTGTCATATTGCAATGAGGACATTGCCGACTTCCTCTCCTACGTGTCCTAGATGTTTCCCCTCCTGGTCTACGTCTACTCATCCTCGGTCTACCTGATATTCTTATTGCTTTGTTTGGCAAAACCTCAATGGTCGAAATATTGTCCGACAAATTCCAATTTTGTTTCGAAGGAATTCGAGATATAACACCTTTATACGCATCTATAACCGATGATGATTTGTAGTAGTGTGCTACAAAATCAATTGCACTTCTTCTAGATTTCCTGCACATATAATAATATTATAATAAATTCTCAAATACATAATCTAAATTAATTCTCAAACACATAATGAAGAAGTACGTACGTAATTATCGCAATAGCATGAGAACACGGGATCTCGTCGTATTGAAATTCCATGCATTCACATTTCCACGCTCCAAGGTCTACCAACAATGATCGATTGTTGGTTTCAATTCGGTATCGATCATCACCTACTGGAAGTGATCTGTATGTATGAGATCTCTCGATTTGGACCATCATTTTACGTCTTACCTCTTCTGGAAGTGGATGTCTTTCCCTGTTGGTAGCTATAAGTCGTTTGCTAAACCAATCTTCACAAATCAGTCTTATTGCCTCCATGCATGCACAAATAGGTAGACGACGAGCCCATAAAAGTGTACGATTAAAGCTCTCAGTTGTATTCGACGTTAAGAAGCTATACCTTCGAACATGACACATCGACCAAACCCACTTAGCAGGTCCAATGTTCATTAAGTGATCATAGGCCTGCACCTTGCCAACTTGAATCGTGTTCATTCTTTTTTGAAATTCGGCCTTCTTGTATGTGTAAGCAGCCTTCTGAAACAACCCAGAGTAGTTTTACCAAATCTTTTTAAATTGTTACTAAGATGGTAATAACAAAGGGCATGAGTTGCTTCCGGAAATACAACACTCACTGCATGCTCAATTGACACATGTTGATAAGATACAATCAATGTTTGAGCCGTGCTCCCATATGCTCTTCTTAGTCGCGTCATGAACCATACCCAAGACTCATGATTCTTAATTGGGCCGATTCCATACGCCAACGGATACACCTGCTCATTTGCATCCTTTGTAACTGCAACAAACATAATGCCATTATTTTTTCCCTTCAAGGGAGTGCCGTCGACTACTATTACCGGCCTCATGCACAAGCCAAATGCTGATCTACAAGCACCAAGAGCCATAAATACATGACGAAACCTGTTGTCTGCACCAATATCGATATATGCGATCGTGCCCAGATTTGTCACCTCTAACATATGCAAATAACCAGGCAGTAGTTGGTATGATTCATGATATTTACCATATATCATCTCAACAACATGGTTTCTACCTCTTAGCACCACATCGTAGGACACTTGCATACCAAACATAGTCATCAACTCGTTCTGAATAACTTTGGGCTTTATGATTTCATTTATGTTTCGCATTTTCTTTGTAAAATACGCACCGATCACCTTTGAGTGGACATTCCTTGGTCCAATGTTTGTGATATCATCCCCGCACGTGTGCTCGCCACAGAACTTCATTACAAGTCACGGTCCTCCATGAGAACAAGCACGCAGCTTGAATGAGCAATCGCTGCTTAACTTGCATTTCCAATACAATCGAGTCGTGTCTGATCTAGTCACTCGATATTCTACTTTATGTTCAAGATTCCACAAACCACCTATAAGGTTAAGCTGCTCCTTATTATCAAAAATAGATCCTTCAGCCAACTTTTCTAGTAACGGATTTTCTTCACAAAACACATCTGAAGCTGTAGCATCAGGAGGTACCATTGGAATTAACCAATTGGTTGAGTATGCTTCTGGGACCCATATGTCATCATTATCTCCCGCACTAGGATACATAAGTTCTAGTAAATGCCGCATACCTCTTTTCTCGTGGATCCATGCAACAAATTCAGCAAAAACATATCTGTTAAAGGTCAAATCAGCTTCTTCCTCAAATTCGGAGCTCTCAGATGATGGAACATAATCATCATTGTCATCATCCTCTTCATCAACATAAGAATCAACATTTTCTTGTCCTTGTCGTTGTTCCTGTTCCTCTTCCTGTCCCGGACCCTGATACTGCTCTTCACCTTGATACTGATCATCACCCTGATACTGATAATCGCCCTAATACTGATCTTCACCCTGACCCTGTCCCTGTCCATATCCATATGCCTCATTCAAGTCTATAATTTGATTGGCTCTGCTCGTCAAACCGAAGTTCATGTCTGCAGGGTAAAATTCATCGAATCAATCTGACGAAGCTGGAAACATTCTAATATTTTCTAGTTCATCATTCATGTTTGAGCTTTGCGATGGTCCACCCATATCGAACGAAGATTGGTTGATATAACTAACATATACCGTGGGACTTGCGACGCTCATGCATAAAGCAACCAATTCTGCATCACTTGTCAAACGATATTTGATCATTTGCCCACTTCGAGATGCCGACAAGTAAAATATTTCATACTCTGTCCCCGACGACATCAACATGTTAATACAAAATCTAAGATTGTATAACGAAATTTCATTTCTTGGAAGCGGTGCAATCTGCTCTTCGTCCATTCACATAAGTACAATCAACCCAATAACCTCCAAATTTGACGTTTACAATTTAACAATCCATCATCTACAAATTAAAATTACAAATTAGGCATAAATCCATTCAGCAATAAGCTATAATTACTACATAAGATATTTTTCACGTATTAACTATAGATATGTAATCACATATGTCATATAAGCATGAAAATGCATGGACCTCTGGAAGAAGTGGCATGGACCGCCCGACTATACACGTGACCGGTCCATGCCACTTCTTCCAGAGGTCCATCGCTATATGTTTCAAAGATGTATTTTTTAATACAAAAACAAAAAATTCATGATAAATTAAGTAAATATGCAATTAATACAAGCATACAAACAATAAACATGTCATATGTATCTTAAAATTACCTAAAAATATATTATCAAACGGTAAAACCATAACAAATATCATCTAAAACAACTTAAAGCATGGACCTCTGGTATATGTAACATGGACCGCTGGTGAGTGTGCGGCACATAAGCCGGGCGGTCCATGGTACATTTGCCAGAGGTCCATCCATAAACATGCTTTTAATGGTATATAGAAGGCAAATACCTGATTTATATCTTCAATTTGAGCCTTTTGAAGTCAGATACGATATAATTGTGTGGAATAAAAGGTTTGAATACACATGGGGCGTTGATATACGAAGTGAATTGTGTAGAATATAAAGTTTATAAGTTGTACTGTATAATATAGGGAGTCTCACTATCATATATATCACCCAACATAATAGTCCAAAAAACATGTAAATCATGTAGTCAATTATTTTTTAAATAAAGTGTGTAAGAGTGTGTAATAGATTGTTAACTTTCATGTACTTTTATATATTTAAAAAATTAAATGGATATTTTTCACATGTAAGTTGATGTTTTGGGTATTTTCATCATGCAAATATTGAAAGTGGGCATATTTGTATATTCTCACTTTTTTAAATCAAATGAATATTTTCTACATGTGTTTGAATATTTTGGATATTTTATTCATACAAAAATTGAAAGTGGGTAATTTTCACTATTATCACTTTAAAATATCAACTCATATTTTTCATAAAAAAAAGGAAAATTATGAGGAGACATAATGTCTCAAAAGTTTATTAAAATTTTATTAATTTTATCCAAATTCGAAAATTATTATTATATATATACCCTTATATTTAAATTATGCAAAGATTATTTAATATCTCACTAATTAACTATAATTATGATTTCTATATCTTAGATTAATTAAGATAAGTTTAATTAATTATAATTATAACTTCTATATCTTATAAACTCTAATTAAGACAAGTTTTATATCACTTTTAACAATACGAATATTATATATATTAATATGAGTACCATTAAATTCATTACATGCAGCCGCCAATATGCATTTTTTTATATTGTTCCTAATTGTTCATACTCATAAATATTTCTATGAAATTGAATCCAAATTCGTTGACTTTATATGTTATCAAAATTTAAATTTGTTGAATTCATTGTAAATGCCCTTAAAATAAAATACATGATTTTAATAATATAATATTTATTCATCGATTGATTAATACATCAATAAAATAATAAATTTCACAATTTCAACCGAAATAAAAACAGATTAAATTTCAAAGCATCAATAATAAGTTAATTAAACCTCAAATTATTAATTATTCATCAATTTAGTGTAGGTCGTATTTTCTTATCATATTTCTATGTGAATTTCCCTTTTCTTTTCCTTTCTTTTAAAAAAATATAATATATCCATTACTTTTACATAATGACCAAAAATATATGAACTTCTCCAAATATGTTGTTTGAATCATTCCAATTTATTGTATATTGAAACTAGCAACACAAATTAAATACATTATTTTTTTGTGTGAATAATCATGATCAAATATTAATAAATATATTAAGAATTGTTCGCAATCTAGCATAGTGATTCTGTGGGAATTATCACTGGATATTATCATGATCAATTTTCATTAGACGATGATTATAAATTCGGCTGATTAGGTATAGAAAAACAGTTAATTATATGTTAATTGAGAGATTGATTCATTGCCTTAATTATTAATTAATACTTTTAGTATAAAGTATTATTATAATTTATTACCATAAATTAATGAAATGGTTAAATTAGTAAATTTACAAATTATCTCTTAAGACATTATGTCAATTTGTCATTACAAAGAAAAAAAAAACACAACACTTTATTTTCTTGAATTTCATACCGAACTCTTTGTGGCCGTTTTTAGCGGAACGGAGAAAGTAATGTATAATGATTCCCCTGGGAAACGGCAACTATTGCTCTCACTTCCTCATATATATATATATATACACACCACAAAATAAGCTAAAATACGACATAAATCATTCTCAATATGTAAGTATACATACGGCACCCGGCACCCTGGGAGGCTAGGATAGGATCGGTAGTTCCTACTTGTTTGGCATTTAATTACTTGTTCTTATATCCATTATTTGCTTAAAAATGGACTGGTTCCTAAATATACTATTAGCTATGTGGATTGTGTGAAAGTAGAAACCAAATTTTGGCCCCATATTTATATGGTCTATGTTGTAGATCCACGAAAACAACAATTTACTGGTGTATTTGTATGTTCTGGGGAAATTATACATGTGATGAAAATTGGAAATGACAAATAAAATAGTAGTATGTGGTTCTCAAAGTCCCATTGGAAAAAGAGTTGGAAGATAACACCCACAATAATTATGAACCCTACATTACATGCTCAATATATTAGGTTCCCTTCGCTGTTCTTTCTCATGATAATAATAATAATAAAACGTGGTTCTATCCGTGTTCATAATATTGTGATCCTACTATATATTTAAACTCAGATATTGGCAACTCTTCTTCTCTACCACCCAACACCACCAGTTCTAGAGTGTGATTTGTGAAGTGAAACAAAGTAGGAAAAGATGATTGAAAGAGTCTCGGAGGAGAGAGAGGTTAAGGTAGCAGCAAGTGAAGCATGGAAGGTCTACGGCACTCTCCAACTAGTTGAACTAATCCAGAAAGCGCTTCACCATGTCGTCAGTAAAATCGATGTCTTAGAAGGCAACGGCAGCGCCGGAACTATCCTCCATATCTTTTTTCAACCAGGTATATTTATATATTGCTTAGAGCACCTATTGCTATCTACTAGCCCTGTATTGTTGTTACTTGTTAATGATAATAAACAGGGATGGAGGGTGGATTGAAATCATACAAGGAGAAGTTCATGGTGGTGGACAATGAGAAACGAGTCAAGGTAGCGGAGGTAGTGGAAGGCGGGTATCTCGACCTGGGTTTCACCTGCTACCGGGTCCAGGTAGAGGTGATTGACAAGGAGGGGAAACAGAACGAGTGCATCACGAGAATAACGATTGAGTATGAGCTGAAAGAAGAGGCTGCAGCCCATGCCACTCTCGTTTCCATGCAATCCTACATCGCCATAATGCAAGTCGTTGCAGATTACTTGCATGAAAACCACAACGACAACACCAACATCACAGAGTAGTGGACATATCTATTCATTCTGGGATGCCTTGATGAGTATTGGACGATACAATTCAGAGGCATGTAAGTATAGACTGTATTGTAACCATCTCTTTTAAATAAAATCTTGTGTACAAATAAGAAACGATCCTCCTAGAGGTTAGAATCACTCATATCAGGAAACACAATAAATGGATTCTCTATTAACTGCGCTGAGTTTCTTGTGGCGGTTCACTTGCACTTGAGTTATGTAAGCAAAAAAACAACTGTCTTTAAATATATATGGTATCTATGCATTGAAATCTACAGCTTACTCATTAGACTTTTAACGTTATAACATATAATGCGCTAGCTATTCATAAGCTTGACTGCTAAACACTTAATTATCCCCAATTAAGGTGACCAAGAAGTTCGACTTCAATGTAAAACTCAACAAACAATAGCATGGATTGGGTTCTTTGGCCACAAAAGTGATGGTGATATGATCATGTGTCATTCTGGAATCAAGTATATAGAATATGAATTTTATAGAAACACAGGCTGACCTCAGAAGAATGCTGCATCTCACAAGAACTGAGGCTGCATCCATGTAGGAATTATGTAATTTCAGGCACTCAGTGACATGGAAATGACTTTAGACAGCTTATACTTGTGAGGCTTAGTAGAATTCAAAGGTTGAAAAACCACCTCCGTGCTAGATCTAGCAGTCACTTCTTCCCAATGTGAAGCCTTGGAAGATACTTCAACACGATAATCACGAGGAGCAAACAAAACTTGGACAGTTGAATTAGCTGCAAGTTATAAAAATTAAGGATTCACCGAAACATTACAATTTACAGGTGCAGTGAAATTATTATCTCAAATTCCAAAGCATATAATCCTACAAACCAGGAAAAGTTAGAGGAGTTACCCAAACCAAACATGCTTATCTTCTGAACGCTCAGCTGACTAATCTTTGATCTTTTGATCTTCCTTAAAGCCAGTAGGTCTTCTTCTTTCCCTTTAAATTCTATAAATTCTCCAAGAACATATTTGTTGCCTTTGAGCTCTAGCCTGCATGGATAAGCTCATCTTCAATTTCACGAATCACAGACGAAGAGGATATATCCCTATCAAATGGAAAAGCAAAAATCTCGAGTATCCCAATGCTCTTGATGAATCAATGAAGGATCATACACTATGAATAATGTTCTTCAGGTAAAGATTTAGCATGATGCCAGTAAACCCCAATGGCATATTTCGTTCTAATCGAACATCAGAACCTCGTGTAATCTTTATTCTAACGCCTTATGCGATTAGCTTACTAATCCTTTGGATGCAATATACAGATTCCTCTTAGGATGAGAATATAGATCATTTTAATGTAACCCTCAAAACCATACTTGAATATGTAAGGTAATAATACATAGTGGCACACCTATCAGATATTGGGGCAGTACTAAGGACAGAGTTAAGTTGCTCATAGAATGAATCCTGTGCTCTACCCTTGCCACTGCCAAGTACACCTTTGATCCATCCAGAATACAAACTTTTGTTCCCAGGTTTTAATTGTTTCCACTGATCATAAGTAATGACCTCAGATGGAAATGAATCTGAATCAATAGTACTGCAATAAGAAGACGAGCAGAATTAGAGTAGACAACAAAGAAATTCCAAAAAGAACTGCTTTTTTTACGTGGATATGAAACACTAATATAATTCCTATTTGACTTTGCCTTTTTAGAGTGATATTTTCTGTCATAGAGTTCTGGTATGACAGCAAGTATAAACTTTAAGCACCAATCATTCATTCTGTAGGATGAACAAGACTTTATCTATGGAAATTATGATTTTTGCCTGGAATGCAAAATCTTGTCAACTTTGTAAGATTCATTTAAGAACTAAAGGTCAGATTCCTTGTCAATGGAAAAGATATCACACATTCACAACAGGGATGTGATAGAGTAAATCCATTCCATGAAATACTAAACAGAGTAAGAAACCCTGAAACAAAGAAAATAAATGACCGAGCACTTTAATTTCAATACCTAGATTTTGGATTTGGACAAATGACTTTAACAGATAAATATCCCTCAGGAAGAACAACTCCCCTTTGTTCGAGATATTCTTCAAGAACCGAGACCAGCCGCTTGGTTTCAGGTACCTGCAGAAACCACACTGGTTTAAGGCCTTACAAGTTTCTAGAGGACAGGAAAGAGTACAATTTTAGAAAGGCCTTCACACAATCCAAAACTATGATCTAAAACTATCAGTCTATCACAATATATATGTATGTAGCAGATAGCAGCCATTCAAGTGAGGCAGGCGCATCAATATCAGTTTTTCAGATAGACATAAAAGTAAACTGAATCCGTGAAAGCTTATGCAATTCCCGGTAAACTAAAGGCTATAAATTCACACTAGAATGGATTATCATGATCAAAGGACTTCCGTAACCAGAATTTGGAAACAACTCACAGGATTAGGTATCAAGTCGGTATTATGGTGTTTCCCATCAGTGCAAACCCAATTACCATCCTTATCACTGGACATAAATCCTGAAATATTCTTCACGGTAATCACCATAGCCCCCCTATAATAGAAACACCATATCCACCCATCAGCATGAAATTCCTTTCTTGTTGAACAAATGAAGCGACAGCAATATTCTCATCAACAACAATCCGCAATAGATGGAAATAATTTACAGTCCGGATCAAATTACAATAGAAGAAAGAAATGGAATACTCTTGAGTAACGAGAACGAGATCAATATTCTGGCGAGAAGCGGAATCGGAATCCGGAATTTGGAGACCAATATAGACTTTGCTTCCATGATAAAGCTTTTCCAGCCTGCAAAAACCAAAATAACATACGAAACCCTTGAAATCGACGTTATTGATGAGTTCTCATGAAAATGAATTAATTTGAAACAAAAAAGAAGAAGAAACCTTTTGGCGACGGAGAAGAGAGCGGTGAAGTGGGAGGAAGAGAGATCGAGGAGGGTGTCGTCCTCGTAGAGGAAGAGCTTCACTAAGAGGTAGATAACGAGACCGCTTATCAGTGCAAACCACATCTTTGCTTTGCTACTTCACAATCACCCACCTCTGCTCAACTCAACTCACTCAATACACTTTACTTCTAGGAAAAGATTTATTGAATAATCTGACCTGCAACTTTGCTTAATTCATTTTTTCCGATTTAATTCAAACTACTGAAATTACTACTTGGTACTACATTACTATTATTACTTCAGTTCGTTAATGATTAATATCATCTTTTATAAAACAACTCGTTTATAAAAGGAGTAAGTCGTGGTCGTTAGTTATACGATCTGTATTATTCTTATGAGTTTTTTTGGACATATTGATTACTAATATGATGAGTATAAGTTTATTTTAACAATTAGCTAAATTGTAAAGGAACATATCGATGTTAAAATGATATGTTGTACTTCCTTATTTAAACTACCTGTCATAGTTTAAACTTAGTATTTTTCCAAATATAGATTTTATCATCCATGTTGTAAAAAGAAAGTTTGAAGTTTGAAACTTATTTTTAGGAACCATCTATTTATCTAGTTGTTGAAGAACAGTGAGATAGTTTGTAAAAGAACATGTGGATAGAAAAACCGCATGTCCTATAGAACTAGTTATTTTTTAGTATAGAATCAACGAAAACTTGAGTCATCTCAAGCAAACGATCATGGAACAAACAGGTCGTTTATCTCACTACATACAGCGCGCTGTGTCTCAACAGCATGTCATTGTTAAAACGATATGTCCCCATATAATCTCGTTGTCTGACTTAATATGGGCTCAGGAATCAAGAAAAATAATCAAAGTATTAAATTGATCTCAAACAAATTAATACTTGATTGGACAGCTCGAAGGACAAATCGTAGGAAACGATCTGTTAGCTTAGGACAAGCTAGCCGTTCCATACCATAACTATGGTGGGCTGCCGACATACCTAAATTTGTCATAAGTCAACCACTCAGTGTATTGCCACATCAAAGAGAATATTTTAATGAATGAAGTACAATGATATCAAAGTAGAAGTACGGAAGATCGTTCCTTTTAGGGCAACTACACTAAGAAATCACGTGAAATGTGGAATAAGACGCATTACATGCGGCGCGTGTAACATCAACTTTTCTCTCTCTAACAGATAGTTCCAACAATAATGCTATAAGGCTACCTACAGTGGTGACCCTCTTTAAGGGTCATACATATAAGACAAAAAAGTGAAATAAAAAAATTAAATAGGAAAGTCATGAAAATTGATGACCTAGTCGGCCAACACACCTCAAGTCACCAAATTTTTTATTTCTTTTATTTTGCCATGTGGCAATATTTCATTGGTCATTTAATTTTATGTATATAAAATTTAAAATTCACTTTTTATATTATATAAATTTATGGTAAAATTATATCAAAATTTAATATATATTTTTTGTCTATATATAGAGCTTAATTTTTTAATATTTTGGCAAGCAAACAAGAGCTCTCTTTTACTCATAATTTTTCATTCTCATTTTTTTTTTCTCATATATATGCTTTCTTTGAAGTTATGGATCCAAATCATCACCATTATTTTTCAAATTCTCAAAACAATCCCGACTCTCAAAATTATTCAAATTCGCAAGATTATCCTATCTCACAAGATTATCCAAACTTTGCATCTTATTTGAATACTCCTCAATATTTTTCAAATTCCGAATATCAATCAAATTCTCAAAATTATCAAAACACTCAATTTCCTCCAAATCTAAGTCAAATTCTTACATCTCAAGAAATTCCTATTTCAGGAAATATCTCCCGCAATTTGTTTCAGGGTGTTCAACGCCCCAAAAATACTCAAAAGGGGCCAAAAAATGTAGCTTGGTGTGTGAAAGAAGACGTTGCCCTTATGTCATCTTGGATCTACGCTAGCGAAGATAGTATTCGAGGAAAAAATCAAAAAGGAGAATCACTTTGGGCTCGTGTGCATAAAATGTATCACCAATGTCAAGCAGAAAATTCAAAGGAGCTCAACGAAAGAAACAATATTGAGTCAATGAAAGGTAGTTGGAAATGACTTAATGAAAATGGAAACAAATGGGTTGCTGCTTGTCGTGAAGCAGGTGCTCGAAAAAGGAGTGGTATGAATGACAAAGATGTTGAGAAAGAAGCTCATTCCATATATGAAGCAGGTGGCAACAAGTTCCAAGACTTGGTTGTATTTAATGAAGTTATGAGTACACATCCCAAGTGGAATCTGCATGATACAACATATGTGCTTCCTCAAAATGAAGATGCTGATGATCAACAAAGTGGTGGCAGTTCAAAAAGATCAAAAACTTCTGAAAATGGGGAGTTTTCTATTCCATCCAATGCAGAAACTCCAACATCTGGGAATTCAACTATTTCTCGTCCAACTGGTAGAGATAAAGCAAAAAGAAAAGGAAAAGGTAAAATCTCTCAATCTGAATCTGCTAATGAAGTGTTTGCTGCAGAAGTTCGTGCGATGAGACTTAGTAGAGACAATGAAACTGAGTTAATGAAGAGTAGAATTGACTTAGAGCGTGAAAAACTGCAGAGAAAAGCAATGAAGATGAAAGAAAAAATGTTGTTGCAATTGATGGCGAAAGATCATTTATCTCCAGAAGATGAAGAGATGAAACGTCGGCTTATTGAAATTGTGTTTGGACAATGAATGTTTTTTAATTTTTAATATATGTTCGTGTGATTTTAGTTTACCTATATGTAGTTTTGTGTAATTTTATGGTGTATTTAATCTATTTTGAATTAATGATGAACATCATTTGTCCGCTTTTCTAAAGTTAAATTCAACAATGTAAATTTATTTATGTAAAACAAACACTGCATGTATATTTCTCTTTTGTAAAGAAAATATTGCATTGGATCCAATTTCACTCCGTAAATCAATATATTTGGCAGA
>JAPKLX010000044.1:1083201-1380225 GCA_026898415.1 Leonotis leonurus | reverse complement strand
ACAAATTTATGTAGGCTTTATTGCATGCATATGTCTATTTTATAAAGCAAAAATTGTATTGGATCCAATTTCACTCAACAAATCAATTATATTTTGCACATCATTATCACTACAATCCATAAATATGATTTGACTCTACTGCCAAGAAATAGGTCTTCATGGCCTACATGTCTCTTTTGTAAAATAAATATTGCATTGGATCCTATTTTGGTACAACATTATTATTACAATCCATAAAATGTGATGAGACTCTACTGTTAAGAAATAATAAGAAGCACATGCATTGTCTCTAAAGCTAATATCACATCAGATTCGTATCATAACTCACTTTCAAGTCTAACTCTTTTCTCATAACTTTCATTTGCATTTTATAAATACCCTGTGGAACTCATATCAGTATTACACAACCTTCCCACTCTTTGGTCTCTTTTCTTTTCTCAATTTTATTTTTTGCCCTCTAATTTACCTATTCAACTCCATAAAATGTCAGTCAATGAAACTTCTTCCATTGACTCAGACTCAAGTTCTGATATTTCTGATTCCATCGAACTTGATGAATGGGAAGAAAGAGTTTATCAACAAAATCGTCAATTTGATAACATCCTTGAGAATATGATTTTAAACAATCCTAATCTGATTGTGGGAACTCAAATTCCTACAGCCAGTAGAAGGTATTGTGATAGGGAACGAGAGATTGGTGCAGAGCGTTTGGTCAACGACTATTTTGGAAATACTCCGACATATAATTCAGATGTTTTTAGCCGTCGTTTTCGCATGCAGAAATCATTATTCCTTCGAATAGTGGAGGCAGTTACTGCTAATGATGAGTACTTTCAGCAAAGACGTGATGCAACTGGTAGGCAAGGTCTTTCATCATTGCAAAAATGTACCGGAGCTATGAGGGTATTAGCGTATGGGACATCATCTGATGTTGTTGATGAATATCTACGAATGAGTTCAACTGTGACAAGAGAAGCTCTAGTGAATTTCGTAGAAGGTGTCATTTCATGCTTCGGTGATACGTACCTCAGAAGGCCTAATGAACAAGATTTGGCAAGACTTCTTTATGTTGGAGAACAACGTGGTTTTCCGGGCATGATTGGCAGTATTGATTGCATGCACTGGGAATGGAAAAATTGTCCAAATGCATGGGCCGAACAATATACAGGGAGAAGTGGAAAACCAACGATCATTTTAGAAGATGTTGCATCATACGACTTATGGATATGACATGCGTTCTTTGGAACACCAGGTTCGTGCAATGATATTAATGTACTTCATCGATCTCCTGTTTTTAACGATGTTTTAGAAGGTCGATCACCAAAGGTTAGTTACATAGTGAATGGACGTCATTGTGATATGGCATATTATCTCACCGATGGCATATACCCTTCATGGGCTGCATTTGTCAAGTCAATTACATGTCCGCAAATCAGAAAACATAAGTTGATCGCTCAACATCAAGAGTCTGCTAGAAAAGATGTTGAGAGAGCATTTGGAGTACTACAAGCTCGTTTTGCATTTCTTCGACACCCATGTCTTGTTTGGGACAAAGTTTTGATGGGAAAAATTATGATGGCTTGTATCATCATGCACAATATGATAGTGGAGGATGAACGAGACACATATCAAAATTATTATGATCCCACAGAATTTTTTATGGATATACCTACAAGAGTACAACGAGAAGAATCTGAACCTTTCCGCTACTCTACTGAGCGTATTGCTAGCTTGTCTGCGTATATGAATAATCGAGATCAGCTTCGAAATAGAGAAGCTCATATAGCCCTTCAAAATGACTTGATTGAGCACATATGGGAAAATTTTGGCTCTGATAATTAAACATGTTATTTGCTTTTTTTTAGTTATAATTTAATGTTTTACGTATTAACTTGTACTTTAATTTGTTTATCTTTAATTTTGTATATCAATTGTTTTAATTTTATTATTAAGTGAAATATAAATTATAATGTTTTTTTAATACAATTATAAATGTATAATAATAAATTTTATTACATATTTTAAACATAAAATGAAAATTATTATAGATAATATATAATTAAAAATAAATTAAAAATGAATTTGTTAAGTTGGTTTGATGTCACCAATGGGAGTAAAATTTAAATAGGTTGGGGGTTAAGTATATGGATGAGAGAGAAATAAATATTTTATTAGAAAGTGAAATTGGGTTGGGTTGGGTGAATGTCACTACTGTGGGTAGTCTAAATATCACCTTTACTTTCAGAAACAAGTACAAGAATTCAAGCAAAAAATCTGCAATTACTCTATCTTCAAGCTTTCAATGTTAAAAAACACTCCAAGTTCAAACCAGAATTTTATGAGTGTTTATCAACTGCTTGAAACCTTTGTGTTGCTGGAAAACCGTTTTCAAAACCAAAGTTAAAGATTTAGTTTAGATCAAAGTATAGTTTATTTTCTTAGATTGTAGTTGTCAATCTTCGAAGAAGTAAAGTGTAAAAAGAAAGGAAAACATTAGTGAATTTTGATCTTGTTCTTGATTGAACTGTGGATATAGGGACAGTTTATTCCGAACCACGTTAACTACTTGTGTTCTTTATCATTTTCTACTTGCTTTGATTATTCATTATCATACACATCATTCTCTTAAATCATCTTGCAAAAATCTTGAGTAAGAAAATCGTTTCACATTAAAAAAAATATTAACCATCAATCTTCCGCACACAACTCAATTTAAGTTTAACATGCCTAAGTTATTCTTAATCTAAGTTATTCACATATCAAGGTATTATTTGTGTGAGTTTAGTTTTTTGTAAAAGAATAACTTAACTTGCTATTCAAACTTATATGTGTGAGTTTAGTTTTTTAAGTGTACTTAAACCTTGTTTATCAAACTTAAACGAGAAAACTCTAAAAGTTTGAATTGGTGTATTCTCCCATACACCAATCTTGCTCTTTCGGGACCAACTTCTTTATCTGACGAAAAACTTGCAAGTCACTGTTTTAATAAATGATTGGAATGTATTGGATCGGAATAAGTGTATCGTAATATGTGTATATCGGTGAAAAAAATATTATTTAATTAATAGATAAATTAAATATGTTATGAAGAAAATGACAATATCATGTTATTTATAATTAAATATGTAATGTCAGTGATTAGAGAGTTGACCATAGATTGAACAATATGAGTATAATTATTAAAAATAAAAATGTGTAAATTTTTTATGAACAAAACATAATTGTACAATTTTTTTATTGAAGAAGCACAATTAAAGTATTTAAACATTTGAAAAAGGAGTTTGTGTTTTTAATTGATGTAGTGTAGGCAAGCGGGCCACTGCCTACAAATAAAATGCTTCCACTCAAACTAACTGAAAAAATGCAAACAAAAAATGCAAGTCATGCTCTCGTTTAATTATTTCTCTTTATGCATGATACTATATTCATGTTCGATTAGGTTGAGTGAGTGTAATGAGATTCACAACTTCATATCAACTCAAAATAACAGTCGTTAACAAGACGTTTGAAGTGTTTTTAACTTTGTAACTTTGGGAGGTGATCCCTATTTTAAGTGTTAACACAGCTAGCTATTTCAGGTTTTAAATAACAAACAAATTAACAAGAGGCACATAAGAATCACTCCGACAAGAAGAATCCTTAGTTGATGATTTTATAAACACGAGTTTGTTACAACAAATTCATACACACAAGAAAAGACTCATGGCTAATCACATTGTGAGATATATAGGTACAAAATAATCTAAAAATTATACACACCTTCTTCTCTATTCAGACCTTATGTGGACAAACATAGGATAAAAAAGTGTAACAAAAAAAATGAACATTCACAAACATACTGCAGTATGGAATATATAATCTCCTGTGTACCTCCTCCTAAGGCAAAATCTTATAGAAAAACAGAATACCAGTTGATGTATTTATTACTTCTGATTGGTCGTTCCCTTCTTCTTCAAAAGGTTTCCAAACTTATGAAGCATTGGTTTCTTCTTCTTCTTCTGACTGTTTTGTTTCACTGGCGAGCTTCCGCCTTTCTCAAGATTTTCTGCTGACTGACCATTAGCCTGGTCGTAGCTGTCCTCACCCTCGGCTTTGTGTTCCAGTTCATCCTCAAACGAATCCTGCTCCACCTCTCCCTCAAGAGAGTAATGCTTTTCTTCAATCTTGCAACTATCCCACGTTTTGAGATCAACTTCTGTAGCATCACGATTGTCCTCTACATCGTCTTCTTTTTCCCTCCCATTTGAATTCTCCCTTTTTGGAGCCGTCTGAACAAACTCATCGTTGATAACATCGTGAACTTCATGTAGCGTCTCCTTTGCAGGTACTAGTAGCTTGGTCTCCTGTGATTGAAGTTCCGCCTTAGGCTTCACCTCTCCTGTGCCATTTTGTTCGTAAAACTCCACCACTTTCGGGAGCATGTCATAATCATTTTCACTGTCAGTGAGCTCACCATTTTCCTCTCCTTGCTTCTTTGACACAGCAGCTTCTTGAAGCAATTCAGATAGCTCGTTGATCTTCTTTTGTGAAAAAGCTTCTCTTTTCCGCAGCTCATCGTTCTCCTGAAGAATATTCTGCAGTTCATTTTCCCTGTCCATCAAACCTTCTTTGAATGTCATGCTCTCAGCCTTTGCTTCACCAAGGACTTCCTTTAGGTAAATTGCCTCTGACTCGGCTTCTTTGAAGGAATTCTTCCAACGTTCCTCCTCCTCCCGTGTGGTACAAGCTTCTTCCTCTGCAAATTTTAGCAGATTAACCAGTCTATTAATTTCATTCTCCATCAAAGACTTCTCCTCTTCAGATTTCTTGATAGTGTTTATCAGATGAAGCTCCTTCTGTTCCCACTCTGCTTTCAAGTTCTCGGCATCATGCTTGGACCGTTCGATTGAATTCATTAAAGCATCAATTTCTTGTTTGGCTTCATCTAGCATGCTTTCGTACTTCTCATTCGTTCCTTTGAGAACCAGCTTCAGATCCTCTATCTCTGATTCATAGTTCTCGTGCTCAACTTGAAAAGACAGAAACTTTTCTTTGGCATCCCTTGCTTCGGAAGAAACTTCATGCAATGCTGATGCTAGACTTTCTAATGCCTTCTTGCTTTTTTCTTCTTCATCTCTCGAATTTCTTAACTCACCGATGAGTTTGTTTTTCTCTTCCAATAGAGTTTGGACATTGTTTAAGCATCGAGCCTTTTCTTCTTTTGAGGTCTCAAGCTCAGACCTCATAGATTCAACCTTCTGTGCCATTTCAGCAGCTTCTTCTTTAGCGAGTTCAAGAAGGATATCTGATTCCTCTAGATCCCTTTTCTGCCTTTCAGTAGAGATTTCCAGCAAGACCACCTTCTCCTTGAGTGATCCAACCTGCGATTCGGCATGATGCAATGAATCATTACTTCCTTGGAGCTGTTTTATCACAGATTCCAGTGATTCTGATGCAGATCTCTCCAATCTCTTTGCTTGCTCAGCTTGAGATGCTAATTCCTCAACCCTTTCTTGCAACTCCTCCACTAAGTCGTGAGCATCCGATTCCGCCATTTTGGCAGCCTCCACCTCAACATTAAGTTTCTTTAAGGTAGCCTCTTTTTCTGCCAATTTCTTCTCCAGCAGTTTAGCCTCTGCAAGCTGTTGCTTCAGGGAATCTATCTCCACTTTAAGTTCCGATACAAATTTATCCTTCTCACTTGCCTCCATCTCGACTCTAGAATTAAGCACAGACTTCATATGGGCCAATTCAGCTGAAAGAGCTTTAACCTCTTGGGCATGAGCTTCCGCGACTTCAGTTGCATCTTCTGCATGCTGCACTGCCTGATCTTTTGCGTCAAGAACGTGGGATAGTTCTTGCTTCACCTTCTCAACTTCCTGAGTGGCAGAAAGAAGAGCAGCAACATCCGTTGCATGCTGTTTCCTCACTGTTTCGAGCTCTTTCTGCCATTCCTCTTTGTTTCTTTGAGCAGCTTCAATGCCTGCCTGCTCCATCTCAACTGCTCGAAACTTTTCAATCTCAGAATTTTCCTCTGCTCGTTTCTGCGCCAACACTGCCTCTCGGAGCTTCTCATTTGCTTCGTCGGCCAATCTCTGTGCTTCTTTCAATTCATTAAGAGCCTTCTCTTTTTCACTCTGCATCACAACCAACTTCTCCTCAGCCTTTTTCAGCTCTTCCTTGGCTAGATTGAGTTCAGGCTTAACTTCGGATGGTTTTGATACACGAGCTGTCTTTTTCTGAGAGGCAACAAAGCATCTAAATTATCAAGATTGCAGATCAAGTAAGCACTGTTGTGGCATTATAAATGATAGATCAAAGGCACTGCTTAGTGCTTAGGCTGAAGCTAACTTTGCACTATTATATCCTTTTGAAATCAGGTGATTCCCAAATAAGCTGCTCAATTATCCAACAATTGCAATTTCCGATGGAATTCACGAGTAAACACAACCAGATAAAACAAAGAAAATAGTTATGATAGAACATACTTCAGACAGAGTGTTAATTTTGGGAACTGGAGGCTTCAATTGAATAGATCTTGGGGAGCGATCAAGTGAAAGGCGAGAGGTTTGCAGGGGAGAAGCTGCATCCGCATTGGATTTGGTTGGTCCCCTGCTAGTTTTGCCGGCACGAGTTGTTGGTAATGATGGTTTTGTGGGAGTCCCAGATAGAGCAGATCTATAAGGCCAGAAATCACGATTGTCACATTCAAAATCAAGAGGATCCACAAAATTCATTCATCCACATTAACGGTGGAATAGTTCACTTGATAAGTAGTAAAACGCAGCAGCAATTTTGAAATTAGGGATTCGGACGGCACAATTATCCTGGGAATTTTCCCAGACGACGATCACAAGACGCTAAAAGCATTCAATTTAAAAAGAAACTAGAAAAATGAATAGAGAAGAGTGGGAGCGATTGAAGTATGATATGATGTAGTTAAGAAGATGGAAAATAAAGAAAATCCAGAAGCAGATCCAGAGGCGAGGCAGAAAGGCGCTTACTTGGGCTTGGTAGACATGATGAAGGAATTGAAGAAGCAGTAGTAAGTAATGTTAATGGTCTGGAGATATTGAAGAGAAATGAGTGAAATGCAGGGTCTCTCTGACTCCGTGGAGAGGATACAATATTAAATGTAGAGTTGGAGCTTGTTGAAGATGTGTAACTGCGTACGGCAGGCACATACGCTGGTGGTGGTGGTGGGGTAGTTGAAATAGAAATGAGGAGGAGGTTCCTGTAAAAGCGGGCGGTTTTACTTTTGTCTCAGGCATATAATAGAATAGGAATAGAAGAAGAGGGTGGGTATGAAATATGAATCAATGTCTATTGCTTTGCTTTTCACTGCACATGATCACTTCCCATTCTCTTCCTTGCCTTCTCTTTCATCTCTTACTCACTCTCTAGTCTCTACCCCACCCACTTTTTTTTATTTCATTTCCTTTAAACGAAATTATAATATAAAATATATTATCATTACTTTTTCCATTTTGTTACCTATAAATAAATGGCGAACTCAAGTTAATTTAGGCAAATACATACACCTCTATGCCGACAACTAGCGGTCAATACTTTCAACAACTTTGTCTATTTTATTTTAATTCAACTACAGTATCAATCTCCACAATATTAACAATGCTTTGGACTGGAAAAGGAGAGGAGGGGACTATAGTTATTTCTTATTGGAAAATTCACCTCAATTTTAACCATACGTGTTATGATTTGGACAATTAATGAATGAACGTTAATAGCAAGAGAATTTATAAAAAGCAATTACAGAAAGATATTGTCATTGACTAACGGCTGTCAGCCAGAGTGTCTTTTGTCACCAAAAGATTGTGTTTTGTGTGTGTATTAAATTATTTCCAATTATTCATCCATTTGCAATGAAAAGTGTCTTAGCTAACATTATTTCAGCCTCAACTTTTACTTACTATTTAATAGATAAAATAAAAGCCATTCATAAGTTGGATTTTCGATTGCTCGAGCCTTCAGAAAAATAAGAACAATACGAAACAAGAGTATGAAAAATAAAATTTTGCATTTCCATTTATGATTCACTTGTTAAGTTATATTTTAAATTATTTTTTTATCAAAATTTTCCTTCATTTTATATTATATAGTCGGCCACGTGTGTGTGGTCATTTAGTTATTAAATATATTAATTAGTAATTCAATTATTTATAATTTTTATAACAAAATAAACTACTTTTTCCAAATTATATTTTATTTATAAAATATAATAGTATATAATACTCTCTAATTTAGAGAATCCATAGACTCCGTGTAGAGTTTCACAGACTTTTTTATTGATTTGCATGGATTTTCATAGATTTGACAAGATTGTAGAATACATTTTTTTACATAGATTTTCATAGAATATGAGATTATGGATGACAAAGGGTCGGGTTGGACCGAACTTCCCTATGCCCAGTCCCAACATGCAATTTTGTGGATGGACCCATGTTCGGCCCATGGCCCAACCAGACTTGTAATTAAAGCTAAGTTCAGGCCCATTTGGATTGGACGTACATCCATATTTTATTTTTACTTTATTATTTTTTAACATATTTAAAAATATATATAATTTATTTATTTTAAATATTTATATATTTTAATATTCATTAATATGTCTATTGACAATGACAATATTTATATTATTATACTCATATATTTTATTTAATATGTGTATTAATTTATTTTTATTATACATTAAAAATAATAATTATATTTATATTATTTTAAATTTATGATTTAATATAAGATATTTAAATATTTGGGTCGGACTTGGGTATGTCGGGCTTAAACATTAACCCAAATCCGACCATAATGTGATCGGATCGGGCTTGGACAGATTTGAGACGGGCCGTGTAAAATTATCATTCATAGTAGGGGCTCGAAATAGGAGAAAGAAGATCGGATTTAGGGATGACAATGTGTCGGGCTGGGCCGGACTTCCCTATATCTAGATCCAACCCGCGATTATATGTACAGGCCCATGGCACATGGCCCAGTCGGGCTTGAAAATTAGGCCCAAGCCCAGACCCATATGAATCGGGTGGACTCGAGTCAGGCTCGTGATTTTTTTAATTAATTTTTTAAAATATTTTTTATTTTTAATACATAAAAAATATATAATTATTTTTAATTGTATTTTATATATTTTAATATTTATTATACTTTTAAATGTAAATAAATATTAAATTCAAATTTATTTAATATATATATATAAATTTATATTTATTGTATATTAATTATAATAATAATATTTATACTATATTTAATTTATAATTTATATATTAATTATATTAATGTCGGGTTAGGTTTGGGTTGGACGCGGCTAAATTGTCATCTCTAGTCGGGTTTGTAAAATTTTTCAAGAGAATTTGTTGAAATCTTTAGTTATTATAAGATATTTTATATAGTACAATTTATATATTTTTTTGAAAGATGATCCATGAAAATCCATAGATTATTAAAGTTTATAGACAATTGAATACGTAAAGATTTTAAAAGACTTTTTAAAATTCGTATTGATTACCTCATGATTTTGAATGATTTTTTAAAATTCATATTAAATATCTTAAAATTTTGAAGGATTTTTTAAAAATTTAAATTAAATACCCTAAATTTTAAAAGTCTATAAAAATCTGACAAAATTCACCACCAATATACCCTCCTACGTTATGAATCTGATGATTTGGGAAAGAGACTTATTATAAATCGAACACGTACGAGTTGACAAGGAAACTAACTCGTTCTATTAAATTAATTAAGCCTCATCTGCAGTTGAATCCAATTATTACTCATGTAACTGTCTGCTATCAACATTACAATTAGGTGTGCTATAAAAATTTAAACTGCAGTGTTTATTACACCATTCATCGAATTAAAAGTCTTAATCTAATTCTTACCCTTTACAAAATCAAATCTCCAGAAGAAAAAAAAAAGTACAGTAGCTTATAAAAAGCCATTTTATCTCCAACCATCTAACATGCTATTGGGTTTATGCTTGTAACTTTAGATCCACTCCACCTCCATTTATATATATGCTTTAAAGTTTAATCTTATTTATTTAAGAAATGTATTATTATTAAAAAAAAAAACTCCCACGTACCAAACTCCAAATTCATTAGGAATAAGGATTGATTTCAATTAGTAATCTGCTTAACAATTTTCCCTTATTATTATTATTATTGTTAATTAGGAAGGAAAGCAGTTTAAAAAGGTTTATAAGTAATTCAACCAACAAAGAAACGGAAACATAAATCACACGATGATAACAAAGAACATAAAATAAATAAGTATCCCAACGGCAAGGACGTATTCTTAATCACTACAAGAAAAACGTTATGCAGTGGCAGTAATTTTTGTCACTATAATATATTGTGATAATTTTGTGACAATGAATATTATCACAATATAAATGATAATTTTATGACAATGAATATTATCACAATAAAAATATTTATAGTGCCACAAAAGTTTGTCACTGAGATTATAGTCGCCTTCTTGTAGTGTAATTAATAGAGCTCCGACCAAAAATTTAATACTTCAACAAATAAGATAGTTAAAAGTCATAAATAGTAATAAGATATGACAGCCAAGCAACGATAGGGCATTAGACAATAAGACAACCTCTAAACAACATATTAAATTAAATATTCAAATGTGAAAAGTGACTACCCTCCTAACTTTTATTATATACTCCCCTTGTTATATTAATTTAGACACATTCTAACCGTCTAAATTAATAGAAGGAACAAAGTAAATACTAGCTGCCTATCAAATTTTAAAGTAAATCAATTTGAATTCCACTTTATTATGATTTATGAGTGTGGTTGGTATAAATTAATTACCAAATATAGAAATAGAAAAAACAAATTTATGGATGGAAATAATATTACTATTACTTCCTTCATCCAATCCACTAATTACTTCATACATTTTTTATTTTTGTTACATTTTTATTTTGACTACTATTCGTTCAATCCAAAAAATTAAAATTATATACTGATGCATTTTCGTGTATCCTAAAAAATGGTGTGTACTTTGAATTTTAGTAAATATATCACTAATTTTTGGACAACTCACATGCAGCAGTCCTGTCTCTGTTTCTGGATTCTCATGCTGCTTCATTTAGATACATCCATATTTTACTTGAGTTGTATTATCCCATGAAACTCGTAGTCTTGTCTCTCTTATTTATACACATGCAATAGTGACCGTTGCTAGGGTGTGATTCTCAATCGTCTATTCATCGTCATACCAGATATGAAAACTATGTGACACCAGACCAGATAATTAGCAGTGATCGATAGAATTAGTTCAACCATGTAAACAGAAATGAAAAAGATGCATGCATGTGTTGTCTCTGTTCTCACTTAAAACACAAAAGATTAACAAGTTAATTTCATGGAATAATTAATTAACTAACACATGAAACATTGACAAATGACAAACTCATGACTCATATATGTTAATACTTGTAAATATATATAACAATATTCCTCCCTCCCCCAAAGAGTGACATCAACAGGATAATGCTAAGTTGCTAGTATTATACAAGTATATATGTCTTGTCTTGATTTTGTACTTCTCATTTAAAAACCCCTAGCTCCTTTGAAACTTGTAAGTGTAAGGGTATGAATTTGGTGGTTTCAAATGGAAGATTTCTTGTTTTTTTTTTGTTTTGTTTTTTGATGTAGATGAGACAAGGAGTGGCTTATACCTCATCCTCAATATATATATATCGATGCTGATGCACCCAAAATAAGTATCAGCAATGTACCCAAAGTTGTAAGTTTGGTTCTCTACTCTCTACATTCCATAGGCAATCTCAAACACATTTCTCATGTATATATATTTTTTCAATTTCCTGGAGGAGAGTGTTAAATATAATACACAGCAAAAGTTGATTACATTTTAGAAAAGGAGCTTCAGTAGACTTCCTTGCAGAAAACTTCCCCACTAATTGACTTCTAAAATGCCACTGTTGTTATGCACAATTACCATTTCTTTGTATGGATTTTGCATACTTAACTCCATTTTTATTTATTTATTTATTTTATTATGAACAGTCCGGAAAGATTAATAGTATTCACTTCATCTTATTAATTATGCCTATGGCATGTTTATTATATTATGATTTTTTTAATAATAATGGTTTATTTTTAAAAAAGGAAATGTATCTTTGAAAATTTAATCAATTTTATTGGATACATCATTTACATACAAAAAATTAATTTTTTAATACTCGTATCCAAAAATAACATGTCATAAATATGGATTGTCTTAAATATGCCCTTTTTCCACTTTGGATTGTCGTAAATAATTAAGCTCTCTTCTTTTATGGATTGAATTTTATACCATCAAATGCAATTAGTTGTTAAATTACTTTGACCTGGTTGATCACCGTGCCATAAAAAGGAAAGGGATGAAGTTAAACGGGATGGAGTGGAGCCGGTACTAAACTATACTTTAATTTAAATTATCATTAATAAAACTATTTTCTTCGTTGTATATAGTATAGTCGAAAATGCTCATCCGTCCTAATGGACGGGATTAATACGTCCACAAACAATGTAGCATGCTTCGTAAATATATATTAAATTTTTAATAAATCAATTACTTTTTTTAGAGTTGACATGATTTCGGAGGAAACACAAATCAATCCAATGACTGGAACAGAAAAGAAACTTAGTGTTATGATGTATAGTGGGCCCAATAGTGATTAATTGCTTCGGTATAGCCCATTTAGTGATACAATATGAATTCGTTTTGAGTTTGGATTTCTTCAAATTCACAGGAAACTGTCGAACTCAATTATTTGATCCTACCCTAACTTCCGAAGCATGGTTAAAGAAAGGTGTGCCACTGAATCATCAGTTGAGTCAGCTTGGGCTTTCCTAGGGATATATATATATATGTATATGTATATTCTTGTTCAAAAAGAAATGAATATATTGAAGAAGTTCCTATTTCAAAACTTTTATAAACTTGGTAGAGTCCTAAGAGTTAAGACACTGAGATGATGATGCGTAACTGGAGCAATAATGCAATCCAAAAATGACACGTAACTCAAGCAATAGTGTAATAATGTTAATACATGTTTGTTCGAAAATATTACAACTAATACTCCTTTATTCCATATTACACATGTTAATAATATAGTGCTATTGCTTGATTTGATTGATTGATTGATCTCCTTAATTATTCGCCAAATTCCTTCAATGTTTATGCTGAAGTTGGGCATACCCTCCATCAATCCACAGAGTGCTTTTGTAAATCAAAACCCAAAGAAAATCATGTTTCCTAAAAATCTATTTTTCAGGTTCACTTTTCTTGGGTACCATTTCACAAAAGCAGATAAATGAGAATAATATATAAATTAAAAAATAAAAAGAATATGAGAAAGAATGGAGTCATGAGTAGTGAGGTTGGCCCTTGAAGGGCTTGAAGAATATAGTAACTGAAATTAGAAACAAAGAGGCATCTTTTCTTAGAAAATATGTTAGTGATGCAATATCATTAGTGCCCCATTTGCAAGATAATAAATTAATCAAGTGGAAACAACAATGGCAAAGCGACCGATGAATATGAATTCTTGTTTTGGTGGCTGCCCCTTTATTCTTTTCAAAAGTTGCTGATTATTTCTTGACCAAAACAAGAAAATCCAAATTCAGAGTGAGAATCTGAGAATTTTCAAACAAAGGAAAATTGTAAACTAAAATTTGGAAAGACTTGACTCACTTCTCCACCATGAGTTTTCCAAGTAAAGCAACACACTCACATTACCCATTTCACACTAAGTAATTCTATTCTAATAAGCAAAAGCACAACTGGTACACAAGAAAAAAGTTGAGCTAGTGGAAATCCTGTGCTGATCATATAATTAGTACGCATTAAGCCTAAGTACATTATAGTATAATTAAACTTTTGCAAATGTACAGTCACAGTAGAGTTTAGGAGTAATCTTTTGCTTCTCTATCTATCTATCTCCCCCTCAAGGTCAAGGCCTTTATTCATATCAACCGTTTCTTCTACTTACAACTTACAAGTTACAACTATATATATGTTACACCAAACATTAGACTATTTCTTTCTTGCTTTTTTACTATGTAACAACACACTGCACAAAGTAAACATACTGCAACTATTTAGCTTGCCATTCTAGCATTGGCTTCCATCGCCACAGCTCAGTATGCTAATGGGATAAGTCATGGTGACGTTATCGACGCCCAGATTCGTTTAATATCCTAGTAAAAGCGCACCTGTCGGAGCTCGCCGAGGAACGCCCTTCCGCCGCTTAGCCGCCGCGGCGGTCTGCGGCGGAGTTGACGGAGTGAAGCTATGCACCTTGTTTCTGGCAACTTGTTTGTGGATGCTGAGGGCGTTTATTGACTCGTCCGAGTCAAATGAAGCCCCGCCAATATCCATCCTTATCTTTTCCTTGTCAAAATTATTCGATTTCCCAATTATCTGCAGATTAAATTAAATGACTGTAAGATTGAGCGATTTGGAATTTGATCTCGTAATCAATCCAATCAAATTTAAATCGAGAAAGTAGAGAGTAGTGATGAATTCGAGAATTAAGACCTTGCAGCCAATGGAGCAGAAGGTGAAGGAGTCGAGGAGGGTACGGTCGCAGACGCAGCAGATATTGGTGGCGCCTTTGGCGGGGCGCGGCTGAGGGCGGCGCCGCTGATTCAGAAACACAATTTTGGCGCTGTTGATAATGTAGGTCTGAACCCCTGTTATATCCAGATGCTTCTGAATCTCCCCCACTCTAATCACATCGTGGTACGACGATCGCCGTATCTGCAGATAAACCCTATCTCGTGAAATCGTTGAAGCTATAAAAAAAAAATCAATGATCGGAAACGAAATTCTGCTCAACTCAAACCTGTATATGGCGATGATCCTTGTGGAAATTGAGGCAAAGTGAGCAGAGCGGTCCATGGGGGCAATCCAAGCAGAACATGTTGCACTCGCTCTTATGCGCCGCCGCCGCGTGCACCTTGCATTGACCGAAGAAGCTGGTCTGCAGCAGCAGCCGCAGCCACGGCGGCCAATTGCTGTCGTCGTCTTCTTCAACGCCCTGAAATGAAATGATGATCGGAGAATCAATAACAAAACTATTTCGTCTCAGAGTTCCTCCGAAGGAAAATCGATCGGGAAAAAAGCAATACGACATAAAAGTGAAAATGCATGAATACTGTTGCAGTTGAGAAATTGATGAAAGTGAAGACGGTGCTATAAATTTGATATGGAGAGTTGCTGTACTCTACTTACCATTGATTGCAAGTTGCAGGAGCAGGAAATAGTGGAGTTTTTGGTGAAATTGAAGGGTGGGAGCAAATGAATGTAGACAGAGTTTTTTTAATGAAAAGAAAAAAAAGCAAAAGCTAAGAACTTTCAGATTTTAGACTCTAAACTCTAAAAGACTCTATTTCCAACCAAATATATATATATATATATATATATATATATATTATATTGTTTTCTTGCATGACTAATGCCTAAGCTCCTCTCCTCATCTTATTTTATTTAATTGATTTTCTCCTCTTTTCTTTTGATTGGAATTTCTTGGCCATCTAAATTAATTTTATACAAACTGGGGAGATAATGTATATTATATACCTATGACATTATAATATCTTGTTTCTTCAAATTACATTTTTCATAATAATAATTGAATCATCGAATTTTTGTAATTTTAATCTAATATAATGATTGTATTTATAAAAAAAAAATACAATGTCTTATAAAGCAATAGTTTGTTACGTATTGTCTAAATTTGTGCATGTATCCAATCTCTCAGTTTCCAATATTACATATAATCAGAATAAATATTATGTAAATTATCATTAGTCTAATCAGTTATAATTCCAGATACATTTTAGGAATAATTAAAGAGTTAATATGATAAAATAACCCTTTTATTTAAGGAAAGATAAAAAATAACCCTCCTAATAAAAATTATAAATAATAGTTCTTTTTAGAAAAATTAGACTAATTTAACCTTCTTATATTTTATATAATTTCACGAATCCCGCGAGCCCGGGGTCGCGGGATTCGTGTGTTTTAGCGTTGTGTTAAACAACACACAAGCACACTCTACACACACACGACCATACACTAACACACAGGAACATACACACACACACTAACACACACGAACACACACACTCCATACTCACACACACACGAACATACACTACAACACATGAACTCACACTCCATACACACACAACTCAAACACACTACACACACGACTCAAACACACTACACACACGAACACGTAAACGCACACGAACACATGCACACTACATACACGAATGACCCCAAACACACATGCACACATGCACAATCCACGAGCTCCGGGATATTTTACGAGTATTTTTCACAAACACACGAATCTCGCGACTCCGAGCTTGCGGGATTCGTGTGCTTTAACAATTTCTTAAACAACACATGAATCCCGCAAGCTCGGGGTCGCGAGATTCGTGTGTTTTACGGGTATTTTACTCAAACACACGAATCCCGCGACCCCGGACTAGCGGGATTCGTGTGTTAAAGAAAATACACACTACATACACGAACGTACACTAACACACACATATACATACACGAACATAAACACAAAATACACACACGAACACACACACACACGACACAAACATACTACACACACGAACACAAACATGCGGAGTAAATTCCCTACCTCGCTCTCACAATCCACGGCCCCTTGATGATTCCCCATCTCGCCTCTCACAATCCAAGGCGTCGGTAGCTGTTGAATGACTGGTACAGAAGCGAGTTCGAGCAAATAGTTCGAGTTCGGCTTCTCATCCTTGCCGGAGGAGAAAGGCGAGCGCTGATAGTTTGCCAATTCCGGGGACGAACGACGCGAGAACAAGAACGACGAGCAACAGTAATTTTTTCTCCAATAAAAATCCAAAAATATTTAAAAAAAAATAGAAGGGTAATTTCGCCTATTATTTTAAAAAAGGGCTATTATTTATGTTTATTATACTTAGGGCTGTTATTTATCTTTAATATTAAAAAAAGGATATTTTAATTTTCGCCCCATAATTAAAACTTAATAAAGAATTGAATACTTTCTTTTTAATTTAAAATAATAATTTAAGTCATCCTATCAAACAATAGATAATATATTCCAATGTATTTATAGAACGGTCGGATTAAACTAAAGATTTATTTGGAAAAGAATATTAATATGATATTATCAACTATCAAGAATGATACGAGTGAGAATCGGGACAGGACCAAGAGTCCCGGTCCCAAATCATCAAATTTGTGGTCTTTGATTTGGCCTGATCGGGATTCTTAAGTTATGAAATTAAAAAAAAAAAAAATTGATCTTGGTACAAAAAAAAGTTCCGATTGGTCCTAAAGTCCCGATCAGGACCAAATTTCTCGAATTTTAAAATTAATTTTGGAGAATCGTAAGTTCCGATCGGGATTCAGAATTCTCAAGTTCCGAAAATTTTCACTTTCTCAATTTTGGTCCGGTTCCGATTCCAAAAAATTCGGGACTCGGGGTTCCAAATCCTATTAGAACTCGGATTTGGACCAAAAAAATTTCAAGTCCCGATCTTAAATTCTCACCCTATAAAACGGCACTTGAAAACGGTTTACAAACGTATTGAAATTAATGGTTAATTAAAGGTAAATGACAAAATTATAATCTTTTGGGGGCATACCTATTTTCTCCCTTACCTAATTGTTTGATCATCTTTAGTAGAAAGAATCACATGCCCGAATTATGTATATTTAAATTTGCAAGTCCACTTTCTATTTATTTTGTCATAATGTATTATCCCTATTTACATATAGTGAAGTGATTATATAGTAGCATGCAAATGTGACACCATACATCATTTAAGACATGGGTGGATATTACTTTTAACCTTTTTTGTGAATATGAGGTTTTTAATTTTTCTTCTTTCCTATATATATGCTTCAATTGAAACTTCATATCGATCTAGATACACTATATAGATATAGCTAGGTCTTTCTGAAGTTACACGTATATAGATTGTTGACATTAATTTACATTTATTATTCGATACAGAAGCTATAAATAATACCTAACCTCCTAGATTTAAGAAGAAATAAAGTTTAAGAAATACTAGTATATAAAACACTTTTTAATTGGATATTTCATGATTCTTTGAAGACTATGTTTCTATTCAAAACCTCTTTTACTTACACATATATTTTGCAATATTTTCTGTGGACTGTGGTTTTTGCATTCTGATACACTGTATAATTAATTTATTTATTCATTTTATTGGTTAAATTTTAATTACAATTAATATATATAAATCCTATTTTGGAATTACTAAATTATAATGAGAGATTAATGAACTCTAGTAGAAAATTATATTTTAAAGATGACGCGGCAGTGTACTATGAGTTGATCCGAGTTAAATCAAATGTTGATATGTGCTTAAGTTCAGATATTCATGTGTTCAAGTTTGACTTAAATTTTGGTCTAGGTGATCAAGCTTGACTTATAAAATGATACTTAACTCGAGCTTGACTTGTTATATACTTGTAATATGTTATTCAAGTTTAAGTTTGATTTGTTATATACTTAACTCGAGCTCAACTTGTTAAAACCCTGTCTATGTGATTGAGTTCGAGCTAATTTATTAGCTATAGAAAATCTAAGCTTTTTATATGTGTTTATAGTCTTGTGAACAAAGCTCGTATGGGCTCATGTAAATTTTAAACTTGCTAGCAAATATGGTTATAATCACCGATGTTCAAAAAGGCGGGCTAGGCGGCTTGCCTAAGCAATAATCGAAGTTTGACTGTTCTGATTATAAGCTAATCGGTCATATCTAAATGTTCGGATGTTTGTTAGCCGCTTAGGCAGGATAGCATGTATAGTCATTGCTAGACGGCACTACGGGTGATGTGGATTGGACCGGTTAGACAGTCAAATAGAATTTTATTAACAATTTAATTTATTTTCAATACTTTGAGAATGAAGAAATTGAAGATTAGATTATATATATACATATATATATATGAATTTATTATGGATATTATATTATAATATATATATATATATATATTTCATTTTAAATTTATGTATATTATATTGTACTTAGCATATTATGTTTTTAAGCTTTTTATTATGAAATAGAAAATAAAATTATGAATAATGTATATTTATATAATTTGTACTATAAGATATGGTGCAAAAATGCAAAAAAGATAAAGTTATTATTCAATCCACTAATTAGGCCCCTGTCTAGCCGCCCTTCACCGTCCGATTAGCGTCTATCGACTTTTAGAAGGATAATAATCATACTAGATTATGTACAAACCCAAACATATTCGTGAGCCTATCAAGCCAAATATCATAAAGTTTAAGCTCGACTCGATAAAATTATTAAGTTTAAATCAATATATTTAGCTTCAGCTCGAGTTTTGAACTAGAGTTTTCGAATCGAGTTACAGATATTTCATAAATAGCTTTGTTCATGTATGATCTATAATTGATTGTACTCGAACTATGACATTTTATCTCATACCATAATTTATATTTTAAAAAATATTTATTGCTATAAAATTGAACAAAGAGAGAATGAGAGATGAGGCACTTTGAAATGGTCAAGTCTTCCACCTTTCACTATCACTCCAACAACAACACATTTGACCATATATACATATACCGCTGCTTATATTAATTATAATTAATATTATTATTATTGCGGTAATTAGTATTAGTAGTATTATTAAAATAAAGAATCATTACTTCCTATTTTAATATTAGTTCATAATTAAAAAAAGATGTCATATTCAACTTATATACGTGGCATGACTGTCATTTTGGGGTTGTTTAAAGTCATTTTCTTTAGATGACACACTCCTTCATTCTTATGTATAATTAATAATAAATTAATAAGACTAAAAGTAAACATAAGATTATGTTTGTCAAGCATTTGAGATTCTCTTCATCTTATTTTCAAGACCTAATTTGCGAGGAAAACACTATATTATAATTCAATATTTAATAAATTAAGAAAAAGCAGTAGAAGATACAGGTGTAAAACCGAAATGTCTTAATGAGTTTGTGCCTTTGTGGCTTGCCCTTAATTAAACACAGCAAGTGAATATTTAATACTCCCTCCGTCTCCCAATAAGTGTCCCCAAACACCAAAATTCAATTATCAAGAAAACAAGTTAAATTACACTATTTACCTCGGGGACACACCAAAATTCAATTATCAAGAAAACAAGTTAAATTACACTATTTACCCCTAATCATTGCATTAAAAATATAAAAAGTAAAAATATTCAAATGATTACAAGGGCAAAATAGAAACTTTAATATTATTTTACTCTTGAAAATTGAAATGAAACACTTATTAGGGGACAAATTTTTTCCCCTTATAGGACACTTAATAGGGGACGGAGGGAGTATTTAATCTGGACGATTTTAAAGATGACAAGCGGCCGCTAATCGGAACTTAATTGTTCTCATTATGAGCTAATTGGTTCTATATATCCATTATATAAGCGTTCAGATGCTAGTCGGTTGTCTATACAAAATAGTTAATCTAGACGTGTTTATTTTTTGCTAGTCAGCGTAAATCGGATAAGGTGGATCAGGTCACCTAGCTAAATAAGATTTTATTAACAATTTAATTGATTTTTAAGAATATATATTTATTGTGGATAGGATATTACATTATAACATATAGATTTATTCAATAATAATATTTATATTTGAATTTATTATGGATATTGCATTCTAATATATATATATATATATATATATATATTATATTGAATTTATGAATATTATATTCTACTTAGTATATTAAATATTTTATGTTTTTAATAAATTTGAAAATAAAATTATAAATAATGTATATTTATATTATAAAATATGATTAAGCATTATAATCCGATTCGTCTAAACGCTACTCTCCTTCCATTATACATTCAACTAACATCTAGCGATTTTTAGAATAATAATAAAAGCAATATAAAAGGCTCATGTTTAGGGTTTGAGCTAGCATAAAGTAGGGCTGTCAATTTTCAACCCGACACGATATTAATGGGTTTGAGTTGACCTTTATTGGATTCGGGTTCTTATCAGGTCAACCCAATAAGAACATGAAATTTTCGGGTTAGGTTCGAGTTACCTGAAATATATAAATATATTATCTAAAAATATTATTATTAATAATATAAATTTATACAGTCGTATTAGATTAAGTCACTATCGGGTTGTTATCAGGTCGGGTCATTAACAGCAGGACCGGTCTTGTGTATTAGAGGGCCCTAAGAGAAATTCAAAATATAGGCCTTTATACAAATGTAGTTTAATATGTTCAACTATATTATTTTGTTCAACGAGCGGGGACTTTACGTATAGTGAGGGTAAGGTTCTCATCCGAAGCGTCGTCGAATGAATCGTCCAAGTTGATTCCATCGAGTCCACCGGCTCCACTGGGTGAAGAAAATTGTTGGACAAATGAAGCAGTTGAAAATGAAGGAAACGGTTGTGAAACAAATTGGAGAGAATATGGATGAAATCCGCCGGATAAGGGAAATTGTTGGCCGGAATAATTTTGGCCGTGATATTGTTGAGTAGAAAATAGAAGATGGTTGAATTGGGTGGGTGAGAAAGGCGAATTTTGGTTTGCAAAATTCCCAAAATTGGAAGATGAATTGTCGGTGCTCCCACCTTGGCTCTGACTTTGATAGAGAAACATATTGAATCCGTCATCCATTTTTTTTTCAAACTTGGAAGATGTATTTTTGAAGAGAGGTAGTTGGAAGATTGAAAAATGAAAATATATTTGTGAAAATGTGGGATTGAAATAGAGTATTTATAGATGAAATTAAATATTAAAATAAAAAATAAAAAAAGGAAATTGGTGGGGGCTCGGGAGTCCCCACCTGCAGCGGCTGGCTCGCTCCCCCAGCCTCCCGACGCCGTCTGCCCGCGCATGCCCATGAGCCTCATGCGCCCTCCCGTTGCGCATGATCTAATTTAGGAGGCAGGCAGAGGCAGTTGTATATTACTAATATTTTTAATTAAATTGTACGTGTGTTGGTCTAGTGATAGTGAGATTAATGTCTAAAGTTTAGGCCTCGACTTCGAGTTATCTGTGATGTGGCTATATAATTTAATGCTAATACAATCTTATTTAAAATATAAAAATAAATCTACCCGCCGGGCCCACATCCATTCCCCAACTTTGTAAAATTTGGCTTCCTGACTACATTATGCTACATCACATCATATAAATCACATAAACACGGATACATTCACTTACGTGTACACACACGCGCGCGCACGCATATGTGATTATATAGAAATATATAGGACTTAGGAGGAGTTATAAATATATCGCAACAGCCTACAGCCTACAGCGGGAAGGGAATAGAATAGAAGATAAGAGAATGGGGGTGCCGGCCGCCGCCACGCTCATATTCACCTACGGCACTCTCAAGCATGGCTTCTCCAATCACGGCCTCCTGCTGGACATGATGGCCACCGGCGACGCCGCATTCCTCGGCGCCGCCCGCACCCTGCACCGCCTCCCCCTCGTCTGCGGCCCCTTCCGCGTCCCCTTCCTCCTCAACCTTCCCGGCCGTGGCCACCGTGTCTCCGGCGAGCTTTACGCCATCTCCCCTGCCGCGCTCGCCAGGATGGACGATCTTGAGGGGATTGCCACCGGCCACTACGAGAGGTTCCCGATACAGATCCAGACGGAGGCGGATGACAAGCTGCTCGTCGTGGAGGCCTACTTTGCCCACCGGAGCTATGCGGAGGCGATGTGGCGGAGGAGCGGCGCCGATGAGCAGGCGTATAACTGCTACACCGAGAAAGTGGCGAGGGGTTACGTTAGGCGCAAGGATCGCCCTCAGCATCTTAGCTTCCTCGACCAAATTCGCCTCTTCGTTTCGTCCGGTTCAGCCCAGCCCGAACCCGATCCTTCATTAGGACTCGACTCGGGCCGGGCCTTGTTTTAGTTCCTTCTTTTTCGTTCCCTTCCCACCCACCCACCATTCCATTTGTAATGCGAGTCAGCGCTCAGTTCCGATTTCTCCTCACCTCACTCTGCACACACTGTTTCCTTTTATTGTTTGGTATTAGTATTTTATAATACTACTTTATAAACTAAATATGCCAAATTTGATGATTATGTATAGAAACAGAAAAGAAAATCGTGGACTAACAAAAATTCTATCCTGGCTGCACTCGAGGCAATTGTTTATGTTCCTCTCTGTCTTTCTTCATTTCCCCTAAAAAGTGAATTGAATGCAGCAATAACTCCACTCCAGAAGCTTTTATAACTAGTAATCTGTATGTTCATAAATTCCACATTCTCTACATATGTAAATTAGGAGACAATCCCATCTTATCATTTTTAATTTCACAAGTGTAGTAGATGTTCTCATCATACTGTTATCTGCAAGCAACCATATACATCCATAAAGAACATGCTCCCAATGAACAAACTCTTAAAGCTGGAAAGATCCAACATGCTGCAACCATCGAGATGGATGAAAACCACTTCTTACAATGCAGCAGATTCTTCAGCATCAGTTTCAACAGGCACCTGGGGAATATTATTGCCGCCTCTCAAACGGGTAGAGACGTTGTCAATAGCTGAGTTGAGCTGGCCGATTTTCTCGTTCAAGGTCTGACGGGTTTTCTGGATTTCAAACAAGAATGATAAGAAAGTAATGGAGGGTGTGGCCAACAAAGGTGCAGGTAGTAAAGACCATTACATTTACCTCTAAACCTTCATCGTAGTAAATTGGCCGCTTGGCCTTCCTGAAGCCATATTCATCTTCATTTAGCAAAGATCTTCTTATCTTAGAACACAAACAAAAGCAAAGTATTATATAGATTAATTCAATGGTAATGTTACTCCCATATTTTTTGACATGTATCATGCTTTTATGTGCCTCTCTTAGCCAGCATCATTGTTTCACAAAGTAATATTTTGTGTAGAATAACAATATCTTTTACATAATGAATTGAAGCCGTGAAGCACTAAATTTAATGTGATAATCAGAGGATCCGGGGTTCCAGATAAAGATCTACCTTGGAGTTTGGCCTACAAAGCTGATTTCAAAAAGAAAAAAAGCAGGTTTGACAAAGTAAAGAAAGTACAAAGTGCAGGTTCCCTGATGCATTCTGACATCAAGATCATGCAGCGACTAAGGTTATTCTGATGCGATTGATAAGGGTTTGGGGTTTAGATAATGTCATAATGCCAGGTACTAATATTTCTATTGTCATTAACTAAGTTTCTGCAAAATCTTTTCATCTTACATCTCATGCATTTTGCTGAAAATCCACAAAGTAAACCAATGATAAAATGACGCATTCAATGGCAAGCCCAGTCAAAACCAAAACAAACAAATATAATAGATACTTAAATTGTGCAGTTATACCAGACTAAACAAGATGAAAAGAAATCCAATAAGCTAAATTAAATTACTATGTACAGGTCAAACTGAACGTGTCCCAAAATTTTCTCCTTCTGTTTGTTTTAGGGACTACCAGATTTAGACCAATTCCTAGCATAAAAGTTCTTTCAGGAATACACTCGCACTATATTATACACAACCATTCTTTTGACTAGTAATGCCTACAAACCCAAAACTACCACCATTTTAGCTTCTCATCAGTCAAACTGAATATGCACAATTCTATCACTAATTAAAAAACAACTCCCAACCTCCTGCGTTTAACAATTCCATGCATTTTCCCTTTCTCTCCATGCATCATCAATTTCTCAGATTGAAGTGCCATCTTATTGACATTTTTATACTAAACAGGTAAACTCAATGTCAACAATTATATTATAACTTTAAGCTTATAAGTAAAGGACATTCTGCCATCTCACAAATATAGTACAGCATGATAGCATTGGACTACATGGATGACCTCATCATCACTGGAGAGTGGAGACAATGTAGAGAAAATTTGTAGGAAAAAGGTAAATCTATCAGTATGTTTCCAAAATCAAGGTGCTTCACAAGCAAACCTTGGTATCAAACAGAAGAACTTGAGGTCTAAGAATATTATTTTACCTGTGGAGCAAAAATGTATGCAAGCGTTCCAAATACTGCACCTCCAATAAGGAAACCAGCTGCAAAATCAGCACTATTTCCACCATTACGGTCACTACAAGTATAAAGGAAGATCTTATAAATCAACACTAGTGCCACTTATAGCTGGTAAAACGCACCAACATTTCATTAATATTTGCACACTGTTTGATCAATAAAAGAGAGTAGACTGCATATATCACAAGATATCATGTAGATACTCTTCATAAATCTATGTGCTTTCCATGATTGGAGTTTGTGTCATAGAAAATGAAAAGGATGAGAGCAGAATCAGCTTTAGCAAGCATACTGAGCACCATATGCATTTTAGATGCAGAGACATCCACATTAATCCAGAACAAAATGATAAAGTTACATGCATAATGACAAAGCAATGCGATTGACTTTGAGCAAATAGAATAACAAACTTGTTTTGAACTAAAACCCTTTCAATGCATTCAATGCTTGATGGATCACACATGATAATTCTGGAGCATGAACATGGCAAGCAGGAGAGTAGCATGAGATAGTGCTCATACAAGATAAAGGAGGATAAATGAGTACAAATTTAAGCTATAAGTTTATAACGTCCATCAATGACTTATCAAAGCCATGAATTATAGTGACTTAGAAATCTATGATCCAGACGAGCCAACGATATATGTTCCCCTCAAAACAAGAAATGACAACGGAATCATGAAAAAAGGATTGAGACCTAGAAGATGTTCACTCAATAGCCAATATTATTTTAGCTGAAATTTTAATGAAGCGGCAAGCTAACATGACACAGAAATACGATTCTAATCCTCACAGGTATGGGATAGCATATCCCATAATTTAATGAACTTTCAAGGGGAACAAGTGGGACAACTAGAAAATCCAGCAAGATTGAAAGTCTGCATATGCTGAACAAGGTGGATATAAACCATATCCATAAATTTGGGTGCGTGATCCACAATATAACAATCATGCAACGAAAAGTTCAGGAGTAAAAATAGCAGCCCAAAATAGCTCAATAAAACAATTATCAATTCAAATAGTATTCCATGTCCCATTCCCAAACAGCACAACTACGACCATAGCCTTATAGAGATACTAGCATAAATATGGCAAGTTGAAGAGTGGAACACGATAAGGGGCTACCACAATCTGTTTTGATGAAATTATTCAAGAGACCTATTGAGCACAGAAAATTGCATAATTCAAAGAGTGAGTGCTTGTCAATGATTTTCCTATTAATTCAAACAGCTACGAGATATACTGGCAAGAAATTTCATACTTATACTGAGCACAAATGGCCAAACTACGGTCGGTGCGAGAGCGAGTCTTTCTTCGAATGGTTAACAGCTGTGTCTTGACCGAAGCACCGGAGTTCACCGTCAAACTACCGCTAGTCTTGACATGATCTCCTCCTGCAATAAAATCAAGAAGAGCATTCAACAATATTAGCCTCGTTACGGAAACAAACAGAAATCAAATGGAATCTGTGAAAAACGACATCTCACGTATGCTAAATCCTGTGTTTATAGTTCAAATAATTTGGATGTGAAGTAGAATCCGTGTTGATTAAAGGTGAGATACAAATCGAACAGCATAAAAATAAATGTGGGAAGAGGAGTTGGTGACGGATCGCGGAGAATCGAGAAGCCAAAGCGTGTAACTTATTACCGGAAATAGATAATGGAGCTATGGCGGAGGCCATCGGTGTTGTGAGCAAAAACACAGTAAAGACGCAGCACTGCAGCAGGGGGAACAGAGAGAGAGAGAGTGAGAGTGAGAGGAGAGAATTTTCACTAAACAAAAAAGAAATCCGATAAGAAGCGGGATGATTTATGAGGAGAATATCTACTTTCTTCAGCGCTTTTATTAATCGTTAAACGTTTCTGTACGACTCGTCCCATAATAACTAATTAAATCTGAATTTGTGGTGCGAACAAATAGTAAGAAAATAAAATGCGTTTTGAATTGGAAAAATCGAGTGAAATTATAAAGTTTAAAAGTAGAAAAATGTACATATAAGCAACATATAGTAATCATTTCACATATTAAGTTGTGTGTGTTTCTTCCCTTTCCAACAAATGATGGTGCATTTGAGAGAACACTATCTTTACTTTTAAAGACGTACTGTAATAAAAAGTCCAACTTTATTCGCAAGTCAAGTACAACCAGATCCAACTCATACTCGATGAGAAATAGAAACAAATTTAAAATATACAATTAAATTACAATTTCAATAAATTAATGAAACGCAGCAACTTCAAATTATAGACCATCCACACAAAAGGACCCAAAACAGAGAGAGAAAATGAAAATGAACGAAAACGAAATGGTGAGAAAATTTTTGATATCACACAGTGTGCACGGCTACTATACTCTACATATATACAACCAGCCGTTTAGGACTAGAGAGAGTGAGAGAATGAAAGAGAAAATCACCTAGCAAAAATTATAGATTAATCCTGTCTCTACCAACATTATGAATTCCATTTTCCAAATTTGGAGCACTCTTTCATCACAACACATGATATCATCCTATAACTTAAGTCCACCCACTATCTAATTGTCACCCAAATTTCCAAATAGAAGCCTTGAAGAAGACGAAGAAGAAGTATTTATATGTGTCCTCTGGGACATTGCATCCACCTCCTTCTCCGGGAAGGGGAAAGAGAGGGAAAGGGAGAGGGATGCCGCTACATCCTCCTCTACCTTCTTCTTCTTCCCTGTCTCTTCAACAACATGTTTCCTCTGTACATTGTGCTCCGCTCTGCTAACAAACAACGGTTCGATGCCCAGAGTCGGATGTTTTCTTTCCGCCCCTAAAGCAAGCTCTAGATTCGGTGCTCTGTCACTCAGTCGATCTTCGTCTTGCAAATGTGTTTTCCACGGCATAGATCCATCGGTTAAGGGTAAGCCCTTCAAAGGTTGTGACTGCACAGGGAAGAAGTATCTTTCACCATGTTCGTAGTATTTGGGGATGGACCCGACACCAGCAGCTTCACTAAGTTGACTCTGCAGTGTATAGGAGATCGTAGGCACATGGTTTACCTATGACAAAAGACCAACATTACTACAATGGATATCCTATCATCATGTACACAGCTAGTAAGAGTTCATCAGTCACTACTTACTTTTTCGAGGTTTTTGACAGTTCCATTGTGCATATTATCATTTCTGGGCGACAAATGCGTAGTGTCAGCACCAAGTGTATGATCCCCTAGAGGCGACGGCCCGGGAAGCACCGGTTCTTTCTGGCTAAAGAGCCATCTATCAGGCTCCACATTTAGGTCTCGGATGCCCCTGTCATTCTCCAAGTGCATATCTGCATCTCTTGATAGATCTATAATGTCCTTTTTAAACTTCGATTCATTTTGATGACATGTCATCTCCAATGTAACTCCTTCAGCTCCAGCTTCCTTAGGTGTACCAGCCACCACTTTACTAGAATCATCATGCGGCGAATGTGGATTACCAAGTGTAGAGTCCGGTTCCGTTAGCATTTGCTCCCTTCCAGTTATAGGACTTCTCATGGCAAGAGGGGGCCAGCTGGAACTGATGCCACCTTCCTGTGGGAAATAATATACAATGTGCTCGTTAAACATCAGCTAATCAAAATAACATCTTTGCGAACATCAAGCTTAACAAAGTAATCATTCTATTAACATTAAAAAAAGAATCAAAAGGAACACGGGGAAGGAAATGTGTAAATGTGAGTGTTGGGGCACGCATGACAAGTCCAGCCACAATATGATCAATTACTATTTCAAGTCTTGCACAGCTGCAGGATTTCAATTTTGTTCAAAGCATTAACCACTTACAGTATCAAAATAACATGCTACTACTGAGTATCACAGAATGGAGAAAATGACCAAGTCCCAAGATCGTGACATTCTCACTCTACGAAAGCAGTCAAATAAGCCGTAAAAAACAAATATTTCATGATTACATGAGTAGGAAACAGTACCTGATAAGAACCCGTGACTCCTCCACATTGCTTTGAACCATCACTCTGTACTGCAGATGACGAACTACAGTTTAGCCCATTTCCAAGCTGATCCAAAGGAGATACATCAATATCAATGTCTCTCTTAAAAGCCCTAGGTAAACCCTGTAAAACTTCTGAACCAGTCACTTCAAGACCTGGATGTATATCTTGGCTTGCATTCTGATTGATAGGCCTGAGTGAGCATCTATTCTCAGGCAAAGACATTATTGGTGGGGGAATATCTATAGGTGCAATAGTAGAATCAGGAATTTGCCGCAAGCTAACTTCTTTCTTTCCTCTGAAAACACCCCAAAGGAAGAACGACATATTCCACCCTGCATGTACATGAAAAAGAAAAACAATAGATTGTACCGTAGCTTGTAAAATCAGACAGCACCAAGTAGAAACTATTAAATACAATATCATATAAATACAACTTAAAAAGGTAATAGTCAATAGATAAGAATTCTTGAAACAATCTTTAACCAATTCTACTAAGTATCATAAAATTGGGTTACTAATATGTAAGAATGATCCATAACAATGGTGTGAACCCCCCATGTATGTAGCCCTCATTGTCCGGTTTATGCCTGATACAGGTACATCCAACTTATCCAGTATTAACAACTTCAAGTGACACTCTACTAGAAGAGCTCATTGTAGAGGTAACTCCTAGAATGATAAATCAGATGTCATACGGACTTATCCATATCCATATCAATAAATAACAAATTTATGAGATCATTTCACCTTACATCAAAATTTGTATGCGTACAAGGAAAATCTCAAAGCAGACCAGAGGAAAAGGAAAGTCAGGTTTCAATGCATGAACACTGAACAGTTCCACTTATACTGCAAATTTAAAAGAAAGTAGAGACAGTTGTTCCACTTACGCTGCATATTAACAGGAAGCTGATTAGAAGGAAATATGAGGAGCTCAACACCATTAAAATTTCCTCTCAGAGCAAAGTCATTCTTCATCATATTATCCAGTAAAACTTTATAAATCTTGTCATGGCTGTACAAATAGAAGGATGGCAACGTTTAGGCATAAAAGGAAAACTTTAAACTGGTAGAGATCGATTGTCAAAATGTAAGGTAAGGCAACAGAAATATTACCTCTGAAGATCTTTAGCAAAAAAGAAAAGAGCTACATTGTCATCTCTAACACCATTTTCCTGAAACTGAGCCGGCCAGGTGCTTACGCGAGGAACTTCATAGAGTACAATTCTGTTTTTGAATTTGTTTACAGCTTCAACAACTTTAGGTGAAACGCATGTCGATAGATGCGCTTGAATTCCATCCCACAATTCAGATGTTTGACCACTTCGACATATTTCAAAGCTTCCTCTGCACATAATACAAAGCACACTAAGTCTCAAGAGGATGAAGAATAATAACTCTTAAAATTTATGTGGAGGTATATAATCTAAAAAGATCTAGGGAGAGAAGTTCATACTGCCAAACATATTCATGCTCAGGGATTGCTATGGCTTTCAGCAACAGAGGCGTAACTGCTGGAACATTATGAGTGTCCCTCGAGGAGAGTCCAAAACACGTACCATCTCGACCTCCAGAATATAGACCCTCTGGACGTACCAGCGGGGACTGCTTTACACTATTGAGGGTTTCATCTTTAAGAGGGTCAGCAGTTGAATTCCGAGATACCGGAGGCCTCTCAGCCAGCTCTGCTTCAGAAGATAGCTTTCTACTTTTGACAGTCGACATGTGGTCTATATGAGAAGCTACGGGAGCCCCATTTGGCAATGATGACTCGTCAGAGTGACCCAAAGCTCTGTTCTTTCTGTAGACTCCGGGCTTCTTCAGCACAGCAGCTTCAATTGCAGCTTTTAGGTTGTCACTTTCATCTCTTGAAGACCTCACAGACGGCGGGCCCAAGCGGCTTCCAGAATATTCCCTTGGTCGGTCAGTATAATCTGTTAAATCCTTAGACTGAACCAATCCATCAGGTACACCTTCACTAGCATTAATAGGCAACTTTTCAGAAACACCACATGAGGCAGGGTCCTGCTTCAAGCTAGTTTGATTATATTTTTGCTCAGTATTATTAACTCCCCTGGCAGATGAAAGCACCGGAATACTATGACCATGTTTTGATGGTCTCTTAAATTCACCTAGTCATGCAAATATCAGAAAAGTGAAGCAGCAGAATTAGTATTTCAAAGGACAAAAAAGCTATACCAAATTCCAACTAAAATACGATAATGTAACTCTACCAGTTGAACTGGGTACATCTGTCTTCCTTCGAGCAGCAAGGCTCACTGATCTCAATAGTCCTGCTGATTTACCATCACTTTGGACTGGCTTTGTGTCATAGTGGTTACGAGGGGAAGCAAGTGGAGATGATTCTACCCCGGATAATGGTCTTTTATTTGATGGATGTTCCATTCTGAATGAGCACTGGCGTTCTAATGCACCCCTCTCTTTTGTACTTTTTACGTCCTGGATGTGCGACGGTCTAGGAGATAGCATCTTTGTTTTTGATTCAGAACGATTGGAATTTGTAGATCTAAATGACATAGATTTGCCAATAGATCTGACTCCACCCTCCTTGAGACGAAAAGAACCATGCTCCTTGACTGATTTCTGTCTCTGGATAACAGCTTGATCTACAAGCTTGACCTTTGGTTTTGAATTCAGAGAATTAAAAGAATTAGATTTTGAGAAAGTGCCTGCAAGAACAGAATAAAGTCATTAATAATCTAGGACTAGAAACTAACTTGATTGCGTGTGGAAACCTCAAACTCTTGATCACAGTTCAGAATACAGGTCCAGTCAATATCAAAGTTAGTAGAAAAAGGAACATGTTATAACCTCGTAGATGAAACCCTCGAGCATCTGAAGCAGGTTTTGCCAATTCAGTAGTATCAATAACTGGGGTTGTGTCCGAAGTAGAATGATTTGGATACTGTAATCTACCCTTATCTAAGCTCTTTAAAGAACTATCTCGAGAAAGAACAGCTAGTTTGGGAATAGATGTCTTTGGAGACCCAACTGTTGACTCAAGGGCAGGCTTTTTCACAATAGAAGAAACTTCAGCATCTTCATCATCTCTGAGCCTTTTAGAAGGATTTCTTGTTGAACTTCTTGTTTTTTGACCCTCAACATCAGAGTTGTTTAAATTTTCACTTACTCGACCAGATGAATTATTTTTCTCAATTTCATCCACACCTCCAATCTTTTCTTTCTTTCCATTTCCTACCAGCTCCACTGTCTTGCATTCTTCACAAAGCCATTCCCCTTCAGGAACTTTTTCCCTCATCTCCCGCATGCAGTATCTGGAAAACCATCAATGTAAGTGCACCGTTTAGCAACATAACATCACAAAATCCTCAAAAAAAAATTAAAGTGCTTACGTGTGTTCTGCTCCGTCACTGCACCGAGAACATATAGCAAGCAAATCCTCCCTCCCTGCATCCCCACAGATATCGCAGACTTTGACCTGTTAAATACAATAAATTTAATCAGATTTCTGTCTGAAGAGAATTATGTAATGCATGAGAATAATGTAAATGGTGCACTATTATGATTAAAAACAGTTCAACTCTTCAGCATTTAGGATCAACCATCTTAATATGTGCAAATAATGGTTGAAAAAACCAGTATCATCGTATCAAAGTCAAGAAAAAATTGACATTGTCCAAAAGAAAGAGATAATAGCAATATCAGAACCAGATATTATTCTTCACGCGCTTAGTATACTATCAAAAATACATGAAAAACTTTGGTCCGAAACTGGTTTACAGAATAGAACTCATGAGCAACCATATCAATAACAAAAAACTTTACTGTATAGAGTAACATAATTTTTCTTAAAGAACTAAAAAATTAGGAACTCCATAGAACTTGTTTAGATGTACATCAAAGTAAAAGGCTAGCAAGAACACTAGAAAGTATTTCAGTTTTCTAAATAATTGAAGTGGCTGTCTGTCCACAATCAATCACACCTAGAAACAATAGCTTTATTGGAGAGATTTCAAGAAATATAATATAAAATTCTGTTGTGCCAGTCATACGGTTAAAATCAATATCACTGAAAACAGATTATCTATTCAAATGCAATAGGACCAAAACAACTTTCTTACATCTTGCTCCACCATATCTGAGTCATCACTCTCATCAGCAGGATGAGCTTCAATGTCCATGTCATCATTCGTCTTAGTGGAATTCAGGTCCGTTTTGGGAGGATCACCACAAATATCGTCAGAAGCCACATTAGGTGAAGATGAATTGAAATGCTCGACTGAGCCCTTCAACAACTGAACATTGGTATCAGGAGGCGTATCATTATCTTCATTCATTTGACTTTCTTCATGCGATAGGTTCTTGTCATTGGAAACTTCAGAGTTATTCTGAGCCTTCTGTAAGTCAGTCGCATCATTGGTGCTTATTTTTGTAAGAGAAATTCCTACTGTGTCTGATTTTTGTGAATATATTCCAGTTTGTGAGCTACTAGGTGATATCTTCCCGGAAATTTCCCCACTTATATGCTTATTATGCTTATTTCCACTATCATCGATATCAGATTTTCTATTTAACTGTTCATCAGTTCCACTGACACATGACAAGCAATCATCATGCCCTTCAAGAGATCTCCAACCATTGCACTTGGAGTCATCGGATGCAGATGCATTAGAAGTCCTTGAAGAAGCTTTGCCCGCTGCATTTTCAGAGAAAGAATCAGCAGTTGAGTCCATGCCTCCAACAGTGCTCAGTATGCTCAGTGGCCCAGTTTCAGTATTCCCAGCACAGGTTTCTCCAGCTTGCTCATTGTTTGATTTCAGTAGAACATTGTTAACATGAAAGCAGGATGAGCAAGGAGCAGAGCACACATTACACGTCCCAGACTTCCCTCTATGGTCAACCTCTGAGCTTCTATCGGAACAGTGGCTGCTATTTTCAGAGGCCACCTAACCAATTAACAGATCAACAAAATTAGAAAAATTTAGAATATAAATCAAGCTAGAAATATTGAGGCTGGAAGCGTTGAAGGAGAAGACAGGATCACAATGCATTACACAGTTTAGATCTTGCACATACATGATACATATGATCATAATGCAACTGCAAGCAGCAAGTAGATAGATGCACCATTTCATCAACGTCAAATGGAAATAGTCATAAAGCTTTTAATGTCAGACTTTGAGAGACATGCTGAGAAGTTGCACAATTGTACATGCCAAATGAGTACAAACATGTAGTCTGCAAATAACATTTAAAAGAGCTGTGCTATACAGAGTTAAATAAGATATCACAAACTTAGACTACATAGGCAAAAAGAGATATAATGATCCCAAAGACACTAAAATATAACCACTAATTATTACTTGAAAAGTATACTTCAGTCAAAAAATACCTCCATATTCCTCACCTCTAACCATCGTAGCATTACAAAATCAAATGGATAAGCACTGTCTGGTGATTTAGAACAATCAAGGATGCGGAAGAGCAAGAATAATATGCAATAGAGATAAATGTAACGCAGGACATATACCAAAAGAAATTACCGGATATTATCTCACCATATTGGTCAGTGAGTCACAATTCGCTTCACCACTTGGTCCTTGCATCTTGAAGTTTCCTCTCGATACTGGGGTAACCTGACAAGCACATGAAAGTATAATATTGAAAACTAGAGCAAGCACAACGAAACTTGTACAAGCAAATATTGGCATAAATCATCCACACCCTCAGCACAATTATATTTAAATCGTATATACACTTGTCAGATTATGATGGTTCTATATAAAGCATGCATTTTATGCATAGATAAACCTAGTGCGGCAATGACAAAATTCTGCAAGTTAATCATCTATATCACATAATAATAATATAGAAATTCAATAATAGAACGAGTTAAAACTGAAACTTGATGCATAACCACAACGATGAGCGTACAGAGATCCGCAATGTATTAATTAAAGGGCAGTAAAAATAGAGGAGGAATCGACTTAACCCTAATACAGTAGGTTCAATAGGGCTGCGAAAAAACATGCCTGCGGCGGAGGTAGAGTGGGAGTGACATCACATAGATGTTGGAGGCTTCGCTCCCTCCGAATTCTCATCGAAGGGTTGACGACGGTCGATCAAGCATCAATTTCCCGAGTAATTATTCAAATCAGACAAAGTTCATGCGATAATAAAAAACACCAAATTCGGGAAATATAAACAATTCGCCTCTTTTACTATCCGGATGTTAATTGATTAAGAAATAAATAGATGAAATTGGATTGCAATTAGGGAGCGCGGAGTGGATAAATCGAATTACATTAACTGTAATTACATGTATGATAAAGGATCTCGACAAAAAAAAACCCAAAACAGAAGTTGTGGAATTGGGTATGGAGAGGATGTTTGCGGGGTAAACAGAAGAGGGGAGGGAGAGTTGTTGTAGGTGTTGGTATAGGACCTGGCCTTGGATGGTTTTGGCAGTGGTGCCGAAGTTTCAACAAGTTCTTTCCTCTTTCTCTCTCCAAAATATTTCTCTCTCTACACAAAAAATACAGATATTACACAATCTGTCCATTTATTTCCACCTCTCTTTCTCCTCTTTTTAAACTATAATAATACTAATATGCCACATATTTATTTATATACGTATAGGTGTACATATATACACATCCGTACGTATATGCTGCCTTTGTGCCTATGAAGTCTGATAAATAATACTATTATGGGAAATAAAATATTAGTGGGATTTAATTCGAAGCAAGTTCATCAGATTTCGATTGGTATAATAAGAATATATGCTTGATGTAAATTTTGTAAAAAGATTCCTGCATTTTAGGCGTGTTTCTTAATGAAAAATAGAGAAATAGGGAATTATTTTCCTTTTTGAGACTATGGGTAGTAGCATTAAATTATTAAGGCAAAATTTCTTTTCTAGGGCTCCGTAGCCGTAACAATGGATAAGGTCGTGTCAACTGCAGGATTGCGTGATAATCGCAACGCAGCCCATTAAATAAAAAGGAAAAATCAAAAATTAATCAAACAAACGCAGCCCATGGGCTTTCGCACGTGTCAGTGAATGCACGTGATCATCTCGCGCTTTTACGATTTTGCCCAGGTCCATTTATCTATTGACTATGTGCTATGTATGGCAGTATGCATATACATGCATTTAGTCTTTGTGGTCTTTTGTGCAATATAATTTCTCCGTTTCACTAAAATAGGCCATATTTTTATTTGGAACGTCCCACTAGATTAGACTACTTTCTACTTTTAGTAAAAAAAAATGCATATTGATATATGTGTCACACTAATACACTACAACACTTAAATAAACTAATGCACTAACAAACAAGAATATTGGTATTCGTACCGAAAAGAATGTAGCCTACTTTAATGGGACAGAGGGAGTAGTTGAATTTTTTATGGATTTATTTAGTAGTCAAGACAAGATATAATATGATATGATTAAATTTAGCTAAAGTGTCAATATTATAGAGAATAAGATATTATTATAAATTATTTATTAGATATATTTAAAATTATGATGATTTTTATTTTTTTGTTTTGTATATCATATTATTGAACAAGATAATTAATATAATAATCCTAAATAATTTTTATCACACCAAGTTCTGCATTTTGTACATCAAAATAATGATTTTAGCAGGGCAACGTTTTTATCGTATTTGCTAAATACATAATTTAGTAAGATAATTCAATTTTACCCTCTTATATCTTGACTACCAAAACATAGTCTAAATATAGTCATGTTTTATATTCTATTTTCTGTCATCAAATGTCTAATAGTCGAACAATTGATTTGGATTATAATTACCATTCAAATACTCAATTGCTATACATCCGATAATAATTCGACAAAACGAATTAATAGTGCCCTATAAATTTTTCAAATTTTATTAACAAAATTTGATATTTGGTGTAAAATAACGTTTAAATGTCAGTTCATTTTGTAAAACAAAAAAAACGATTTGTCCTGTTAAACCACACCATCGAGCACGTGACTCGCCCACCATGTATGCAAAAGCAGATGCAGGACCACTGCCAGAAAATGCAGGACCATCGCCAGCTTGAAGATAAAAGTTCTTGTTGTACCTCTTGCTTTGACATATGTCACGAGATTATGGGACCATGTGTATGAATCTGATTGTGTAAGGAATATTCCTATATTCCTAGTCTCTAGGGTTTGTTTTCTGTTAGAGCTATAAATAGCTAATGTATTGGTTGTAGCCGCTATGTTTTTTAATCAATGAAGATGGTTTCTGCATTTATGCTTTCTCTCTTTCTTAGCTGCTTTCTTTCATGTCCAAATTGAGGAAAATAAATCACGCATGGTTACAATTTTCTGGCCCGGCACTAATGTACAAAATATGGGGCAAAGGCCTAGGCCCCCAAATAAAAAAAATATATATATATTATATATTTTAAAAAATTAATTTCACTCTTTTTTTATTATGTATCAATAAACATTAAATATTTTAAAATTTTTATTTCACTCTCTTTTTATTATGTATCAATAAACATTAAATATTATTAGCAATTTTATGTATTGAACACGACGTATTAAATTTTTTGATTTTAATAATGTTATAAATAATTTTGTTTCTCAAAATACTAAGAAAATCTAAATTATATATATATATATAGTTGACTATTAAAAGTGTGTAAGATTGTCATGTGTTATTTTCGTTTTTTAAAAAATTGTTTAAGCTTTATTTCAACAAGAAATATTAGTATTAGTTCCACTATTTTTATATTAGTTCAATTGAGAACATGAATTTTGTTCTAAAACATGTATAAATGATAAAAAAAAATATTACAATATATATTAAAAATATAAACTTTAATATTTTAGTTTTTAATGTATTATCGTTTAAGGGGCCTCTTTTTTAATTTTTACAGGCCCGGAAAAGTCAGGATCGCCCGAACAATTTTATGATCATTAAAGTAGCATTTGTGCGGCACGTGATACATGTAAATTGTAATCATAATGTTCATATTGAAGTACTTTCAACCATATTATATTGTATATATTTGTATAATAATAAATGAAAAATACCAATAATTTATTATAAATTCGTACATTGTCGTAATATTATATTTTGATATTGAATCACGGATTGCAAATAATTATGGCAAAAAGACTATTCGGGTCGGATAGCAAGACTTAGCATGTATCCATTTATTCTTCCTTTTCATTTACTATTAGAAAACTATAATCTATTCTCCTATATTATATTTAAAGGGTTGTGAATGATGGCAAAAATAAAATAAAAATATAATTGAATTACTTAACATAAGAAAATACTCATTTAATGTAAGTTAACGAATCTTTTACGTCTATACATCTGCAAAACTATAACAAACTTATCAACGTTTAGTTTAGCAAATGAAGTAAAGAATTTGTTGAAAACTTCCCTTAAAAAAGAAATTGTTGACGATTCTAGAAACGTCTAAACATTTTAAGGTCGCGATAATTCATTTATGTAGGTTTAATAAAGAAGGTACGTAACTTGTAAACTAAACGTTTACTAAATGGGATGAAGCTAGTCGGATATAATTAATAATATAATATAGACTTAATAATTTAGTGTTGATTTTTGCTTATAAGTATTTATTTGATATGTCTTTTATATTAAAAAAAATGCATGACTAAAATAGTTCAAAAGATGATGATAAGTGGAGTATAATAAATCTTATTATATTTAAAAGTTGTGTAATTATGGATTACTGTCGCAACATGGAAGAAAGTTACCATAAATTAAAATCGACGGAATTAAAATTTATACTTGAAATTCCAATTAATTTGGTACAAATTGTGTAGCTTGATTTGATTCATAAGGCATAAGTTCGTGACACTGATTATTGTTCACACTAAACATAAAAGACCAATAATATGTAAAGGTTTATCGTTAGATGATGTTTATTTGAATCGATCGATTCCACATGTAATATAAACACAGATCAAATACGTTTATTGCAACTTTTATATCTTAAAAAATTATATTTGTTATTATTTAACAACGAAAACGTTTTTATGCTAATGACTATTAATTAATATTGGATTGCAATATTGACCATGATTGTAATATAGCATGATTGTGGATTTATATTATCTGGATTTAATGGGGAATTTAGAGAAATCTGATGAGTTGAAGGTCACTCATGCACGCAATTTAAAAACTTTTTGTATTATCCTTATTTTTCTTAACTTAATTTATCTACACACGATCCCTAAGTTGAGATATTACAAAATTATTTATTAGTCTCATGAAAATATTATGTAAACAATATATATACTTTTATAATGCTAATCAATACATGTGATCGTCGATGCTAAACTTGATAGAGTGAGTAGTTTAGTAGTATTTACTTTGTACTCTCTCCGTCCCGCTAAACTTTATACACTTTCTTTATTAGAACGTTCCACTAACTTTGACACATTTAAAAAAAAATAGTAAAAATTATCTAGGTGTGGACCATACCACATTTATCACTCATACACTAGTTTATACATTCGCCTTAATAATCATGCCGAAAAAAAGTGTCAAGTTTAATGTGAACCTACCACCTTTATCACTCAATAATATAATATTTATAAAATTATAAGCATGCTTTACTTATTAGAATTGGCGTGCATGATATATAAATTAGTTAAATATAGAATATTGATTAAATTTTAGATGTAATTTACACCTATATTAATTTGAAGCATTGAGTTTTTAATACGTTAATGCAATATTTATATAATCGTTATATAATTGAAGAGTACGGAGAACAAGGTCTCGCAGGCTCAGTCACTTGGTCCATAAATGATTTATTTTGGGCCAAAAGCCCAACCTCCAACTATACAACTAACAAGATTGGGCTTGGCCTCTAAATAAACTATCACTCCCGAAAATACATATAAATTAAATAAAAAAAAGTAAAATATAACAATTCCAAACGGGCACAAAGATTCTTAAATATCGGATCTCGAATCCGAATAGATTCCATGCTGTCGCACTCGGGACTCCCATATATTCTACGAGTCTCAATGTACTTGTCCTAATTTTATACTCCATTTAAATTACCTCAATAAATTGTCACAATTTAAATATAATAAAATTAACTCACGTTTATTACCTATATTATATTACTGCAGTCTCCATTTTCAGAGGAGCTGAGCTGATGACATTGTCTCGAATGATCTCTCTATTCCATTTCTTCATCTTCATCTTCCAATCTGTTCTTCTTATTCTTGCAATAGCAAGGTCAAGCTGGGCTGATTTTGATGACAAAATTATAAAAATTGACTATGGAGATTAATAAAAATATTTTGTAACCATTTAATGAAGTAGAACACACTAATATTAGAACAATCTTGTATTATATTATTGATTATCTATATTTTTTGGCCCCAACAACTTGGGGCCATGGGCGATTGTTTGGACTCGACCTCCCTCAGGGCCAGCCCTTAGCGCAAGGAAGGTGGTGACAACAATTTTGTGCATTTAAAAATGATTAAGTATTGCCATATTATATTTCATTTTTAGTAAAATTGAATTAATGACAAAGTTTGTCAAAATTGATGTATTTTACATAATATTTAGAGTTAATATTAAAATTTAAAATATATATAAAAATTATTAACTTATATATTTTTCTATCTTAGCTTCAATTTTTGAATAAATTTGAACTCATATCAAAAATTAAATAACTATCAAAATTTATATATTTTACATAATATTTTAAATTATATTAAAATAAAAAAATATATACATAATTCATGTATTTAAAAACCATCCACCCTTTATAATAACAACAAATTTGGTCAATTTTATAGCAAATAGACAAAGGCCAAATAATACCAGCATCCAAACGAAAATAATAATAATATGTGACTACATATTTTACACGTACTTTACTGATGATAAGGAAATAATATTTTCTGTTATTTTTCTTGTGATTTTAAAATGTTAATAAAATTATCTATTGTACTCAATTTATCTTAAAAATAGCTTATTAAAGAAAGGGATTATTTAACCAATTTAGAACATTTTAACAGATTTATTGACATGTAACTTAGTAATATGTAAATGACAATTTTAAATTTACGTAGTTTAGCTAAAATAAATTTACAATCTGCAAAACATATATAAGATCTAAAATTGATGAATCGATAATTTAGCAAATCTTTAATTTATTTTTTATTTTTTTTTTGTAATTTTCATTTCAACCTAAGACGCTATGAATATATATAGTCATTTGTCTTAAGAGTAGATGTAGTGGTTTCCATTTAAATGAAAGATAAATATTAGTTAAGGTAATGGATGAGGGTTTATACTATCAAAGGTAGCAGTTGCAGCATTTCCCCTTTGTCGTCATCACTCCGCAGACTACTCAAACTTCCTCCTCCGCCGCTGCCATCTCATCGGACTTATCGTCCGCCGGCGCCTACACCCACACTCAGGAGTCTCGTGCTTTTTCTGCCATCTCACTTCTACAGCAGCCGTAGCAGTATTATTTCGGCAGAAGAAGTATCGACTCCTTCTATGGGGTCTCAGGCGACTGAAAACGAGTGGTCAGCGAAGAAAGTCAGGGAAACCTTCATCAAATTCTTCGAGGATAAAGCTCATGTCAATTGGGTATCGAGCCCTGTAGTTCCTCATAATGATCCCACTCTTCTCTTTGCTAATGCTGGTAACTGTTTGCTTCTCGATTATGTATGTTTTGTGCAATTATAGGATCTATTTGATTGATTACGTATTGGATTTGAATGATTGATTAGTCAAATTGGTGAGAGTGAAAATATCGTGCAGAATCTAAGTAGAGTAGCTATTTTGATCCGAAGTCAGCTTAAGTTATTGATGCTGATTCGTTTTTACTACCGTGTATTATATTGTATTGTGCTTATTGGTAGGTATGAATCAGTTCAAGCCGATCTTCTTGGGCACTGTTGACCCAAACACTGAGCTGAGCAAACTCAAGCGTGCTTGCAACACTCAAAAGTGTATTCGTGCTGGTGGAAAGCACAACGACCTTGATGATGTGGGTAAGGATACTTATCACCACACTTTCTTCGAGATGCTTGGGAATTGGTCTTTCGGGGATTATTTCAAGAACGAGGCCATAGAATGGGCTTGGGAGCTTCTTACGGAGGCAAGTTTTGTCATGGTTGCAATCAGCCAAGATGAATTTTATTATCTGCTACTGGTATTAATTTGAATTTGAATTATTGTACTTCCCTATAGGTATATAAATTGCCTGCGGATCGTATTTATGCCACTTATTTCGGTGGTGATGAGAAACTTGGTCTTGATCCTGACTTTGATGCTAAGGAAAAATGGCTTAAGTTTCTCCCTTCCGAGCGTGTCTTGCCTTTTGGTTGCAAAGTATGATACCTTCTCTTGCTCCTCCATATTATGTCTGCAGCATGCATGAGTTTTTCTTTTTTTACGTATTTATAAGTGCGCATGCATATATAGCTATATATTATTATGTACCTGTGTATTTATAGAGAACTTCATGTACTGTATTGGATGATTTGGAAAGACTGGATTAACTGGGTGCTCGAATATGATCTGGCACCACGGGACATGACGGCATTTGGAGCACAAAGCTAAGATAGCTGTAGTTGAAGAAATCAGGAAATGGATGGAATAAAGTGTTTGATGAATTAGTGCTTTTGAATTTCAGTACAGATTTGCATTAATGTGCCTATTGTTGGTTATATGCATTTGTTGGCAATATAAATGGTATCTAATTTTATATTTACTAACCTTAATACACGTTACTTTGAAAAGGACAACTTTTGGGAGATGGGGGATACTGGGCCATGTGGACCCTGCACTGAAATCCATTTTGATAGAATTGGCGGACGTGATGCTGCAGCATTTGTGAACAACGATGATCCTACAGTGATTGAGATATGGAATCTCGTGTTTATTCAGGTAATTAATTATTTTTATCTTCTCCTATGGGGGATTTTATGTATGCTTATGGTTGGTTTAATCACTGAGTTGATTGCATATCACAGTTTAACAGGGAGGCTGATGGAGTACTGAAATCTCTTCCTGCAAAACACGTTGATACTGGGATGGGTTTTGAAAGATTAACTTCTATTCTTCAAAATAAGATGAGCAATTACGACACTGATATATTCATGCCCATATTTGATGCCATTCAACAGGTAAAATGTAATATCCCGATCCTGGTAAATTAAACTTCTTTCAGTCAGGATAATTTTAGAAAATGAAAAACCTTTTCATGCCTTAAACTAAATGGTTGTGCAATATGTCCTAATACATTAGGAAATACTATTTAGAAACTATTAGGAATTTGATTCCAACATCTGTTATCTTATCCTACGTGTTGGGTATTTCTCTAAGTGATACTAATTTTTTTAGGCAACTAAGGCCCGCACATACTCTGGAAAAGTTGGACCTGATGACAAAGACACAGTTGACATGGCCTACAGGGTTGTTGCTGACCATATTAGAACAATTTCATTTGCCATTGCAGATGGTTCTTGCCCAGGTGAAGTACTAATGTTCGTTATCATGAATTCATGATCTTTGATGCGCCTAGTTCCTCAGTTGTAATATTGTAACATGAACCTTCTCATTTATATTTGAACTCTGATGGCATCTCAATTTAAGAGCCTGTTTGAGAAACAATATATAGCTGTGCAGTTAAGGTTGTCATGTGAATATTTTTTGATTACATGACAAGCCCTAGTTATATTCTGTTTTCATGGCACGCAAAATACAATGCCTTTTTTTATTTATGAAATGGCCAGCAAATATCAATTAGAGTAATGTAATTTTCTTGTGACCATGTCCCTACTGGGTCGTAATGATCTCATTTACTTATTTTAGTGCTTGTAAATTGTATAGTCTTTCTTATGGTTAACACTTTGGATCCTCTGTTAAAGATGCCTGGATTAAGCTGATTCAAATCTTCTGTATGCGTTCTAAATGGGCTACAACACACCATTTCAATGGTTATACATGTGTTATGCATTTTTTCCCTTCTTATAGTTCTGTTTTCTCATCTTCCACTAGATGTTCTCCACTTAGAACGCAATTATGAGCCAATATGATAATAGTCACTTCATTAGTTCATTTCCTTCTATAGCTCCTTCTACACAACAGACAGATGCCAAAATGATTTATAATAGCAGTGACCTTCTGTTGGATGTGAAGCTAATATTTTGATGAACAGGTAATGAAGGGCGTGAGTATGTGTTAAGGCGCATCCTTCGGCGAGCTGTGAGATATGGTACTGAAGTCCTGAAAGCTCCGCAGGGCTTCTTCAATGGGTACATACATTCCAAAATGTTCACTTTTAAAATTCTCTCGATTCTGTAGCCTGTACTGTACAGTCTGTACTTGTCTACTAGTCAAGATAACCCCCTCTCAATTATTGTGTTCACTTTTAAACTTCTCTCAATTCTGTTGTACAGTAGAGAATTGGTTGTTTATACTTTATAGACCCTCATATTATTATATTGTTATGTGAAAAGGCTGGTGCAAGTTGTGGTGGACGTCATGGGTGATGTTTTCCCGGAGCTGAAAGAACATGCCATGAAGATTAGGGAGATCATTGCAGATGAAGAGACCAGCTTTGGCAGGACTTTGACTAAGGTAACCACATTTTTTCATTTGTCTTGTTAACTAGTTATACTTTCCTCTTTTGTCATTGGGAGATAAAGATTGCAGCTTCAATTTTATATGCAGACAACTGTTCTACTTCTATGTGTTAAATCAAGCAGACAACAGCTCTGTCTTGACCTGTTTTTGGATTATGTGAGCTGAATTTAAAAGATAGATAGATGACATGTCTTAGTCTATAATGCGAATATTGACATAATTTTTGTTTACAATATTGGTTTTATTTCCCAAGTAGAAATTATCAATCTAATGCATTGTCTGCTTCTCCAACAGGGAATTGAGAAATTTAAAAAGGCTGCTCAAGAGGTCCAAGGGAAAATGCTTAGTGGACAGGCAAGCGAGTAGCCACTATTGTTGTCATTAATCTAGATCATGTTATTTTACTATTGATGTTTTTATCATTCTCTCATCTGTGATGGCCTACCTATCTTTTATGCTACCAACACATCACAGAACTCATTTCCACTGGGTTCGAGCAAGTTAGATATTCTCATTCACATTTTAGTATGATTTTTTTTAATCGTTTCTTCCGAATTATTTTGTTGCCTCCCTTTCTCAATTAAGTAGATGTAATTCTATATTTTAAGACATTGTGGAATATTCACCCGTCTAAAACATTTTGACGTTTCTTACTAGAGTACCTGCATGTTGAAATAATTTCACATTCTAGCCCCAACTTTCTTCGATCCTACTTGTCAATGTGTAGATTATAATTGAAAAGCTGAAATTTGCATGTGCATAATTGATTATACATTTGATCCACTGCCTTTGGTGCAATCAAGAAACTGATTTTTAATCCCTGACTGCAAATTATCATCTAATTGCAGGATGCATTTGACTTGTGGGATACCTATGGGTTTCCTTTGGATTTAACTCAGGTGATTGCAGCTCCAAGTCTCTATGTGAAAATAGTTTTGTTCTTTTGATTGTGACCACCAACTCATGTATATCAGCTAATGGCTGAAGAAAGAGGCTTGACGGTGGATGTGGAAGGCTTTAATTTAGCTATGAATAAAGCACGAGAAAGATCAAGAAATGCCCAGAATAAGGTGATATACACGAAACTAAGTTAAAAATGCTTCTTCTTTATAGCTGTTCCTTTGTTGATTTCTTAGAAACTCATGACTGAAGTTCTTAGTCAAAGTATTATTCTTGCTGCCAAATCAATTTTTTCAAATTGAATTTTAGAAATAATTCTCAATATTAGTTTAAACTATCCAAAGGTGCTGTTCCCTCTGAATATGGTTATGCTAAAAAAATTATGTCTGGATTTTCTAGCATGGTGGTGCTGTTATTGCCATGGAGCCTGATGCTATTGCCGCATTGCACAACAAAGGGATTACTGCTACTGATGACTCATTCAAGTTTACTTGGTTTCAGGTTTGAAACCATTTTTTATCTGCACTGAATCAATCTTGCTGCACTTTATACATCAAAATTACCTTTTAATTCTGCATCCGGTTCTTTGATACGAATAAATCTTAATATCACTTTTATCTTGGCCGAACCGACTCTTAATTTCTTCCTGATGTTCTAGGATCACACAAGTGTGATTAAAGCTGTTTACACCGGGAGTGAATTCCTCGAAAGTGTTGTTCCTGGTGAAGAAGTTGGCTTAATTCTTGAAACTACTAGCTTTTATGCTGAGCAAGGTGGTCAGGTAAACAGCTGAAGCCAATATACTGTACAGGACATTTGTCAGAGATGCCACTTAGTGGTTTTCACCTTCAGAGTGACAGCTGTTAATTTGGTAGCTTGGCTAGAAACTATATAAGCTTTGTGCATTTATCTTCAAACTGTTGTACTGGAAAATTGTTACTCAAAGTTCAAACTGGCTCTTGCATTTGCCTTTAAGAAGACCCAATCTCATTTTCCTATTTAAAGTAATCACATAAAACTCGTTCTTATTTCATTATTGGTTATCCTAGATCCCTTGATTGGTCATCCTTGACTAAGGTATGTTCAAAAACTAAACATTGTTAAAGAAGACAATAATACATAAACCACTATCCTAAATTTAGTGGGCATTTTCCTTTTGGGAATATAATTCTCTACCGAATCTTGGTATATCATCCTTGGCATTTATTTCTAGAAATGCAAAAACATTCACGTCCTTTAAAGCACAGCCCTGTATTCACTTAGTATTTTGTCTTGTAGATATATGATACAGGAATTATTGAGGGCCCTGATGGAGCTTTTGAAGTTAGCAACGTTCAAATTTTTAATGGTTTTGTCATTCATATTGGTTCTTTTAAAGGAAAGACTGGCAGGCTCTACATTGGTGATAAAGTAATTTGTAAGGTGATATTCTTTATCTGATACTTAAATATGTTATCAGGACTGTTCAAATACGCACAAGTTAGGTACTTTTGGTTGTCCTTTTAAATGGTCATCTTGTTGGGTCTGAGCAGGTTGACTATGATCGAAGGACTTTGATTGCTCCAAATCATACCTGCACGCACATGTTAAATTTTGCTCTAAGGGTAAGACCAGAACATAAATTTATTTTGTAAATATGGTCCTGTTTCTTTTTTTGAGTTAGCCTTCAAACATTTTGATAAGTGCAGGAGGTACTAGGTAACCATGTCGACCAGAGAGGATCCATTGTTCTTCCTGAGAAACTGAGATACGATTTCTCTCATGGTAAGCTTTCTTGTATAAGTTTTCCTCTCTCTATAATAAGTAGCTGATTATCTGACAAATCTTAAATAGGGAAGCTTGTGAAACCTGAGGAACTAAGAAAAATTGAGTCCATTGTGAATGAGCAAATTAAGGCTGAACTGGATGTTTTTGCCAAGGAGACTAAACTTGCTGATGCAAAACGTATAAACGGGCTAAGAGCTGTCTTTGGGGAGGTCTGATTGCAGAATCTTTATACCTACAGATCATCTCGGAGCATTGTGCCTGAATTTTCTCGTTCTATGAGCTTTATCTTCATTTTAGCTTTGTATTTTTGTAGGTATATCCTGACCCTGTTCGGGTTGTAGCAGTCGGTCGCAAAGTGGAGGATTTACTTGCAAATCCTGAAAATGAGGAATGGTTATCAATCTCTACTGAGCTATGTGGAGGTAAACACCAAGGAATTTGATCACCGCTTAATAGTGAATTTGTGCTGGGTTATAAATTTATCATACTTGTTCAGGGACACATATATCAAATACAAGGGAAGCCAAAGCATTTGCACTCTTATCGGAGGAAGGAATTGCTAAAGGAATCCGTAGAGTTACAGCAGTCACATCGAATTATGCTTTCAAAGCTTTTGAACTGGCTTCATCACTTGAGCAAGAAATAAAAGAAGCATCAAAAACTGAAGGAAGCATCCTGGAGCAGGTTCATGTGGTTTAGCTTTGAAATGTGTTGATTGCTGTTTGCTGGAATTGTTGGATTACTACTTCCCTTTTTCTTGATGCCTGAAACTTTGACATCAATTGTACTTCTCAATTACTTCTGTCATATATATATATATGTATGTATGTATATATATTGAAAATTCCAATATCCCTGCAAAAGTTGCATGTTTGTGAAGACTTGTGTCCCTTTTATTATACGTTGAGATGAATTTTCTTTTACTAACTTTCAGAAAGTAACTTCTTTGAATACTCGCCTGGAAGGAGCAACTATCCCCTCTGCAACAAAAGCTGATCTCAAGGCAAAAATATCTACGCTCCAGGTACTTCTCATCCCCGAATCTGTTGTGCATTACAGTTCTATTTTACTGCTCTTGATCCCAAATCTTATTTGTCCACAGATCTATGAATAGTTAAATTATTTGACAGAGTAGTCAGGTGTGATTCTCATATGTTTGGTAGTGTAAGTGCAGGATGTTTCCATTTGCACTAGATGATGATTCTAAAATAAATTCTTTAAGTTGGTTGATGCTTTTCTTTGTCAAGTATGTTCATGTGCATACTTTGAAAGTTTTATTGGACAAAAGAAATGAATATAAAAAGATTTTTTTGTCAGATTCAAGTTATTAAAGCCAAAAAGAGGATAGCTGAAGAACATACCCGGAAAGCCATCGAAGCAGCCATCCAAAAGGCTGAAGGTGCTTTATCGAACGGAAAAACCTACTGCATCTCACTTGTTGATGTTGGTTCTGATACCGCTGCCATCCGTGAGGCAGTTGTCAAAGTCATGGAGCAGAAGGTGCCCAGCCATTGAATTATCAGCCACTTGTTACTTGTTTCCTCATACATGGTTATCTGAATCTGAATTGTTTCTATTGAATAGGGGATGGCAGTCATGGTGTTTAGCAGAGACGAAACAGTGAACAAGGCCTTCGTTTGTGCAGGTGTACCAGAGAAAGATGGCAAGTACAAACAGTTAAATGTGACAGAATGGTTGAAGAAGGTTTTGGAAATGATAAGTGGAAAAGGAGGTGGAGGAAAAGGAGGTCTGGCTCAAGGCCAGGTGAGCAATGCTTTGGGTAGCGTTTAAGAATGTATTTTGTGACTAGACTAGTGGTAAGATATACTAATTGTGCGATTGTGTTACACAGGGGAGCGATGCATCGGGCATTGAAAGTGCAATCGATGTGGCGGAATCCTTTGCAGCAATGAAGCTGACTTGACTTAATGGATGCGATAATGCACCTCATCTCATATTTATACACCAATCAACCAAGGAAGTTTGATTTGCGTTTGTCAAGACTCTATCTATCTCCATGTTTCTTTTATCATCACTTACTTGTTGAACACAGGACAAGATTAGCTACTTATTTTACAAGTTTTATTTTTCTTATAGTTTTTATTGATAACTTAAGAGTACGCCAAGGTTAACACTTGATTTTAAGAATAAAACTTTAGACAGACATGAAAAAGAAAAAAGAAAAAAAAGAGCAGAGTGAGTGGTGTTAGATTGAAGACGATAGTGAGTTAGGAAAGTAGGGAAGCGTTCCCCCTCGCATCGATTCTCATCATCATCTCTCAATCTCTCTCAACACGTGTTTTCTTTTCTTTAAATACACAATCCTCACAAACTATAATTCATAAATATTCATATCCCCCTAAAATTCAATGATTTTCCAATTCGAACTCAGCCAAGCTCTTAAGTTATAAAATTTTGATTTTAATTTGCTAATCACATTTCGAGTTTTGAGTTTAAATTGGAATTGCACCTCTGTGTCTTGCTGTTAGCAACTTTACATACATGCAAATTTATTTATTTGTAGATAAATATAAATAGTATGAGTTCCTAGTTTCATACTGACCTGGAGCTCATCAGTCCAAAATTTAAGTTTATTCTCATATTTTAAGCAAATGATAATTCATGTTTTCAGTAAATGAATAAAATTTATATCAATTAAAACGAAAATTGTCGAAAACCTTAAAATGATAATTATATGTTGTATATTAGTAAACATTACATTATATAAGAGAGAGAGAGACGCAACACAGGAGGAGCTTGTTTTGATATTGAAACAAGAGCGACGTAAGCATCAGCCCTCACCACTCCACAAAGGCGCATCTAATGGCGGTGAAGTCTCTGCTTTTCCGGCCTAACGTGGCCGCTCTCTGTCTCTCCGGAAGCCGCTCATTTCTTCGCCGAACGCCCTCGCTGTTGATGATATCAACATCGGCTGCAACCTACAACCTTTCAACTACTCGCTCCTTACTTAGCTTCAGGCTTCCTCCTTCCTCTCCTGCTTCCCCAATCAGGCGGGGTTTCTGCGTCCGAGCCACTGTCGACTCCGAAAGTTCCTCCCCCATTGAGGCTCCTTTAATGGAAACAATGGAGAAGAAGGTGTTCTCTATAAATACCTCTCCTTTTTCTTTCAACTGATGGGATAAGGTGTTCCACTGGTAGTTTTAGTTGCATATGTTATGATATTGCTTTATCGTTGGTGTTTGCACTGTTACCTTGTTTGTGTTTGAACAATTCAATCGATACATCTGTTCCAATTAGGGCACACAGTTTGATCAAATTGCGTTTATGATTGATTAGAAATGCTCTTTACGATGCACTCACTGACTGTAGGTTTGAACGTAGTGTTATGCTGATGATTTAATTTGAAGTTTTTGCTAAGATTTGTTCGACACTATGGATTTGATTAACCGAACCAGCTTCCGTTATGTGTTGAAACAGTGAAAACATAGGAATAAAGATAGATTAATAATTATATACAAGAAGGTATAGGATAACTTCCCAGGTTGTATCGTTCTTAGTCATAGCTTTGTAGCATTACATTTCTTAGGGAAGGGAGTTTGGACAAGTGGCAGATATGAATGGCGAGTAACACTACTTTGGTTTTCCTATTTCCTTCTTCAAAAGATGTATCATATGAGGTTTTTGTCTAAGAATGGTAGTGATCATGTTTTGATGATTTTTTTGAAAGTATTTTCTTCTTACGTTGGTTGAATTTCTAGCTCGTGTGATGTTCAAGTTCTTGGACATTTTGAAGACACAATTCTGACACATTTTCTGTGTAGTTGGCCTTAAATTCAGCTTGAAATGAGAAGACATCAATTCTCTTGTCCAACTTATTCTCTAATAAAGTTCTGTAGCATGGCAAACTTATTAAGACTAGGGGATTTCTTTCAGGATCAAAAGATGTCGATTTTAATATAAATAGTTTTACATGCTGAATTCCAGTTGAATTGTGGTAAAGACTAAAAGTACACATAAATGATGATGGATTCATTGTCAGGATATATTTGTAATTTCCCTGGGCACTCTCTGGCTTTTAATACATAGTCCTAGATCAGATATTTATAGGAATAGGATAACTTGTTTTCACAAGCAGAACCCACTAGTACGTGCCAATTTGCCATTGATGTATGTTGAGGAGGCAAGAGATTGCCTTTTCATTATGCACTTGAATTTTCACTTCCTGCTGTATATTTAACAATAGGGTTGATTATCTGAAATACTGTTGAAATTTTTGTGCTATTAGATCAAGGATCATTTGTCTGCAGTCTCTGTTGTTGTGAAGGATGCTTATGGCGATGGTCGTCATGTTAGGTGGGTGTCTCAGACCATATTCCTTGTGTGTGTTCACACTTGTCTTATGATCTTATCACTGTTTTAGTTGTTGAAACTCTCTATCTATACGGTTGCATCAATAGTGAAAGTTTGCTGCCAATCTATTGGTTGCAGCATAGATGTGATTGCTTCAGCTTTCGAGGGGCAATCTGCAGTGAATAGGCAGAGGATGGTTTACAAAGCAATATGGGAAGAACTTCAGGAGAGAGTGCACGCAGTTGACCAGATGACTACCCGGACTCCTGCTGAAGCTGGAAATCAGTCGTGAAACAAATCCATCGTTAAGATTCTTCGTCGAGTTTGTCATCATCCAACCAACGAGGCCTAAGATATTGTATCTGGATCTAAAATAAAGAATGTAAGAGTTTGATATTTTTTAGTGAGAGCCCAAGGTTTCAGCTTGCTCTCTATAACCATGGATATAATGGATGAACCCTCTAAAAGTGCAATTTACATTCACTATTTGTATGTTAGCTCTCATCTTTGGTTTATACTATTATCGACCCATCCAGGGTAGTTTGAAATACAAAGCAGTTTCCCGTAGGGGTGTCAATTGGATCGGGTTAGGTCATTATCAGGTCAAGTTGATAACGACCCAACCTGTTAAGGTCAAATCCGAATTCGACTTATTAAGAACATAGTAAACCCGAACCCAACCTGACACGGTTTGTTTCCAAGTTGAACCTGACTTATTAATGATCCAACTTGATAACAATCTTATAGTGACCCAATTTAATACGATTGTATACATATATATTATTAATAATAATATTTTTAAGTAATATATTTATATATGTCAGGTAATGCGACCCGAACCTAATCCGAAAACTTCAGATTCTTATTGGGTCAACCCGATAAGAACCCGAACCCAATAAAAGTTAGCTCAAACCTATTAATATCACGTTAGTTCATGTCAGGTTGAAAATTGACAGCCCTAGTTTCCCGAAGGAAAGTTGAGAAAACTAAATTTCGTGCAAGGAACAACAATAAATAGTCCAAGACTTGGAAATGAAAACATCTTATAAACATATTATTCTTAATCACCTCTTTTTGAAAATGGAACAAACAAAGCAAATCAACCACGTCACATCCCAGCAAGCCTATATACAAGCAAAGCTGACAACATAAATAAAATTCTTAAAACGCACAAATAGTTACATACTCCTAACTCCAAGTACTATTTGCAATTAGCCATCCCTAACAATAAACAGCAGCACTATACTAGTATCTCAACTCTCAAACACCTTACACTTAAAAATAAAACTCAGAAAGAAGCAAGTTAAAGTCGAACGGTAGTTGTCATCCTCCTAAACTGCTGGCCTTCCTCGTATCATTGTGCACATCACCTATATTCACAAGCCTCTATCGATTCCTTTCACTACACCGCATGATCTGCAGACATAGATCCAACAGGAAATGAGACAACACATTTTGTTTCCCATTGATATCAGTTTATGGATGTCAAGACTGGTGGTCTCACTAGCCAGTTCCGAAGACAAAATCGTATTAAACGATAGTATGCTTCTGAGTAATACAATATCACAAGCACCGTAAAAATTTATTATAACTAATGAAGCGTATAGTAAAAAATCTTACTTCAAACTTGAGGAGGAGACTCGGGCTCTGAACCACCAATAGAGGAAAATGACATTGTATCTTCTTTGGGTATAGCAACAAAGTTGAGAGGAGCAGTTGAGAGTCTTCTCATTTCCTTGAAATAACCATTCTGTCGTCCGGAATACGAACGTGGTGTGAGGAGCTCTGGAGTTGCACAGCCAACTGAGTTTCGACGTGGTGAGGGAGTCACCGATCCATTTCCATATGCTCGATATCCATTTTGATTCCGGAAGCTGCTGCTTCTCCTCGGGCTTGGCTTAGACCCATATATAGATTCTTTCTCAGTAAGGAGCATATCTTGCAGTTTCTTGTGATCCTGCATTTTTGAAAAGGTAGAAACAGCAAAAAGAACATCACAACCATTGATCAGAACCTCTGAATTGTTTTAACATATGTGGTATGAGAACTTAATTTTTGTTTTGGTTGCATACTATAATCAATAGTGTATCCGACAGTTAAGCCACTACGGAGGTCAATTCTTGTGATTTAACATAAATGTCACAGCATGACATATATAGCATCCTCTTTTGGGGGTAATGACCAAAACTATAACAAGACAAATATCTCTAATATTATTAGCCAATTATAAGCAAGGATATAGGTATTGAAGCATGACAAATTTCGAGGATAAATTTGGGAAATGTAGGGTGAGTTTAACATTGCTTTCTACAAGTCTTGGCTATTTGTGATGAATTTATTAAAAATTGGCTATATAGGATTGCGAGCACAACAAAGCTGCAGAAGATGATGATACCGGTAGAAAAGGTAGCTGACTAAAAGAGATGCAAATAATGGGGAAAGGCTTGGTCTTAAAAAACACAATATATTGTTGAACATACAGTTTGTGTGGCTATAAAGGAGAAACTATGTGCATCTGTCTGTAGACCTGAGGGAAAATTTCATAACACATTTAAGACAATACTCAGTACACTATCAAGCTCATAAGCAAAAAAAAAAAAAAAAAAGTCAATTATGCTGTCTCCATTTAAGTTAAACATTTGCTCAGGCCCGTGATATTAGGTCATTTGTTTGACCAATGCACAGGGTGTGTTTTGCAAAAAAATTCATGCACAAGTACATGGTTTAACATCACTTATAGTACCCATAAAATGAGGCGAAAAACTTCCATACCTACTTCTGTACACATGCTTATTTCAGCAAAGAAAAAATAAACTTCAAAGTTGTTTGCTCTTTTACTTTATTTTACGTTCTTTTCTTTTTCTTTTCTGCTTTTTGTTCTTTTTGTACTTTAAAGGAAATAAATCATGTTACCAACAAAGAAGTTTCACAAAGATAATCAACTCTAACTTACCCGTGCTCGCTTCTTGTCCTCTTCCTTGTTCTGTCTGGCTTGTTTGTAGTCCTCCAGAATTGACACCAGACGCACCTGCATATTAACAGGTAAAATATAATTAGCAAAGTATTCAAAAACTTGAAACATCTTGATGCTTCTAAATCACTCACTCCATCATAAAGAAACAGTTTTTGTTTTTCATTCTCCCATGCAAAAGTCCTGCCAATCAGATTATCAACCATAGCTGCAAACCAAAGTTAGTTTGTTAAGTCTAGATATATGATCAGCTTAAAAATGAAAATATGTAACCAATAGGTCCAAAGAAGTACCCGGAATTTTATTTATCATGATCCTAGCCCTCTCTGCACGCTTAAGGTTTATATGTGCACCTCTTCCAGCACTGTAACGATTATGATCCTACATGTTGAATAAAAAAAAAATTAGAAATCGGTAGTGATGTGCTCTCCCATATCCAATTAGCATGTCTGGACTCTGAACATGATGATATCATAAGATTAGCGTACTAGATTATAATCTTCAAGCCACTTTTCCTCATCGCATGCAGCAAGCCACCGGTCTATCTTGTCCATTATTTCTTTGCGGCTCAAGGCTTCATCTTTGGATTTACCTATTTGAGCCTCAATGTTAGCTAACAGCTCACATGGATCCACCAAACCTGCAGTAAGATAGAGTTCCCAACTTCTAAGTTCATCTAGAAACTACAAAACTGTAGAGAAAGAAAGAGAGAGGAACTACTTATTGAAAAAGATGAATCACCTGAATCAATCAGAGCAATGGTTTTATCAGCAGCTGTGCTCTGATCGGGTTGAATATGACTTTTACAGCACATATCTTCCAACTCTGCCCTCTTCTTCAGCACAAGTTCCTTCATCCTACTCGTTTTTAGTTTTGTGAGCCTCTCAACCTCTGCTGATACCTGTCAGAGATGACATTACAAATAGTCGGCTCAGGCGTCTATTATTAATGGAAAACTGGTAGTGCAGTTATGCAAATTACACTACTCCTGTACCTGCTGAACTGTCTCCGGCGAAAGAGCACCTGGTTGCACAATTTCTGATTCTGACAAATTAAGGACTGAAGTAATTCTCAATAAGCTAGCCTTGTCTTCTTTTGCTGTGTCCATCAAGTTCCATAGTTCAAAGAGAGATCCGGTTACCTCTTTCAACTGCAGCAATGATTGTTTTTAATGAGTAAGAAAATGAGAGGCTGTGACAAAAGATTACCAGCGAGCCAAATACCTTTTGAAGCCGAAATTTTCTCTCTGTTTTCAGCTTGAGGACAGCCTGATCAAGCCCCTCCAATGTGCTATCACTGATATTTGTGACGAGCCCCATACTTGATCCATGCAAGCTTGGATGAATGTCGCTCACAGTTTGACCAAAATCTATACTTAGGACACTGCACAAAGTATGTGCTTCATTTACATAATCCATTACTTTCTGGAGGCGCTCAGACTGTCGAAAAGAAGAAGAACCAGAGTCAGCAAAATTCCTAAGTGGTATTTATGATTTGGGACTTCTACAGTTATTTGAATTGTGATACTGCACTGCCAAATTAAATAATCAGACCATAAAATGTTTCCATACTGTTGATCAAGATAAAGACAGAAAGGATGCATAAAAATAGTGGGTTCCCAACACAAAAAATATTTTAAGCACTGTTTGTTTTTATGTTTATTACACAATTTCACATACCTTCTCCTTCTGAAGAGCACGAAGTTTTGTTTGATGTTCCTTAAGTTTTCTCACTGATAAGTCTTGTTCTTCCAAGCTCAAGACGCTCATTGAACTGATTGCACTGCCATAACCAGAAATCTCGCTAGTGATCTTCTCAATTTGTGACTTGATGTCTGTGAATTGCTTCATCCTTTCATCCTTTTTATGTTTTAGGTCTTCTACTAATGGTCTGACTGAGGCTAGTTGTCCTTTCAAAGTTCTGGCTTTCTTGTCAGATTGCATCTGTCAGTTCAGAAAAAGATCAGCTAAGCAATATTATATAACCAATCAAATTAAAGTAGAGATGAAACTAACAATAATGAAAAGTTCTAACTTATTTAGTTTCTATGCCGCCTCAGCCTCTTGAAGCATTTTTTCAAGAATGCAAGCTGAAAGTAAACATATAGCCTAGATAACATAGATCAGCACATTCATTGTTTTTAAATGCGGAGAGAGAGAGATATAGTAACAAAAGGTGATGTTATATATTTCAATATTGCATAGTACTTCAGATTAGAGAATAAAGTATGCAAAGCGGCAATGCTGATTGTTTCAAGTGCTGCAAACACTTCATTACCGGAAAATTAAAGTTGATGTCTCCAAGAGTTGCCACAAGCATTGCAACCTCAGCTTCCATGGCAGCAATAGATTGATGAAGACAAGCCTTGGCGTTTGAGGCCTCATCAACCTTTCTTCTATAGATCTCCAAACATTCTCTCTCAAGCTCCATTAACATGCGCTCTTTATCAGCTTGAGCCTCCCCAATTTCAGTCCACAATTGCTGTTCATCACAACGAAAAGAAAACACAAGCACTTAACACTATTATGATAGTCTTACCAAACGGAACTAGAAAACTATGATATTATAACAAGAAAATATTAAATTAATCTTTTATTTTTATTAGAAAACTGAGGCTACATACAAAGGCAGATCATGAGAGTTTTGGTTTGACATGATTTGCAATTAGCAACAAATAAACCTATCAATATCACCATTTGCTGTGTAAATTCTAAACTTACAAAGAAACTATCTTTGAAAAAAAATTCACTCTGTTCAGGGTAGAATCAAGGTATTGACCTCTTGAGACGGTGTAGAAGTAATATTGCAAAACTTTACTAGAGGGGAAAAATCTCAACTAAAACTTGGGGGAAAAAGTACAGTGAAAAATTGATGAAGTAGTTACTAAAATAACAAAACATGATAGTACGTGCATATAGAGTTTCACTCTTATCCTGCTATATTTAATGAAAGGAAAAACTTCACATAGTAAAAAAAGTTAAAAAGAGAAATCCTTTGAAATCAAACAAGACCCATTTCTCCCCCAACAACATGAAAACCTACTCAAGAAATCCTCACAAAAAAACAAAAGGGAAAATTCCCCAAGGTTGCAAACTGTTCATAAGTCAACATTTTCAACGCATGTGTGTGTGTGAGAGTGAGTGAGAGAGAGAGATAGACCTGCAATTCTTTGAGCAAAGTATTACAAGTATTGCTTGTGTGAAAGCTGATGGAAGTACTTCCGGACGCAGTCATCATTTTTCACCACTTGATTAAATGCTCCTTTTCTAAGATTTCTTTCCACCACCAACACTGAAAGAGGCAAACGGAGAAAAAAGAAAGGGCAAAAGAAAACCCTTCAGAAATGCTCAAGGCGTCAGCTTTACACTTGTGAAGAATAAGCAAGGTGCAATTGGTTTCCACAGCTAAAAAGGGAAAAGTGCAGCAGCACCCCAGCTCCCTTTCTCGCTTTCTCCTTTACTTGTGTTGTTAAAAGAGAAGACCAAAAACAGAGAATGCACCACCATTTCTACAACCCCATTCCTCTCTCTCTCTCTCTCCTTGAGCTCGGTAACAGATCTGAAGCTTTAACATGGATGAAGAAGATAATTCAACGCAAACACCAACCCTCCAAAAAAAACACAAAGTTTGGTTTTTGTGTGTTGTTTCTTGGTGGTGTTAGCTGCTTTCTTTTATTTTAAGAAAAGGAGAAAAATGGGCCAAGAAGAGTTAGGTACTGTAGAGAAATACCCAGTATTATAAAAAGGATCAGAAGGTAGAAGGTAGTAAGGTAGCGCCGACTCAATTATTTTGCAGCAACAGCAATCACTTTTTAACAAAGGTAGAAGAAGAAGAAAAAGAACGAAGATGGTTTTGGTGAATTGAGGAGTGTAGTGGGGTTAACTTTGGGAAATGCAGGTGGATCCGTGCAGATTAGATTAGCACAGGGTTCTATGCTACGGTGCGCCTCCGCTGTTTGGAATTAGAAGTGGTGTAGAAGAAGAATATGAATATACTCCTCTTTATCTTTCTCTCTTTCTTTATTTCATTTATTAGGACAATAAAATATTCTCGTCGATTTACTGTAATAATAATAATGGGAGAAATTGCTATGTCCACTCCATAAATCACTACCGCCACTCCATGTGTTTATTTTCGTCAACGCGATCTTCGGGCGAAAGACAACAATAATGCATATGTGGACGTTTTATCAATTTTTGCCAAATTAACACTTATTTCTCCATATATTTATTAAATATGTAATTACATCATACTTTTTTATAAGAATAATGATAAATTGATAGTTCTCCAAAATAATTTCTATAAGTTTGGAGGTTGCCATTAATTATAAATCCGTTATACACGCAAACTTTTATAAATATGCATGAGTGAGTGATGAATTAATAGTGTGCTTGCATTGCACGGGTTTCGTAATTTCGTATAACAAGTTTGGTAACTATTTAATGAATTTATACTTTTCTTTTTCTTAAAGATAAGCATACTTGAGGTGAATACGCATTTAAAGAAATTTGTGAATAGATAAAAAGTTATTATAAAAGGGTAAAACTTTTAGAAATAGAGGAGGTATTTATTAAATATATGTGAATAAAAAATACATTTATAGAATAATGACTAAATTAAACACTCGTGTTTAAAACATTTTATCTAGAATACAACTATAAAAGTCTACACAATCATTATAACATGGGCATATAAAGTCAATCATAACTAATAGAGGCTCTTTTAGTTATAAATAGCTTGACATTGCAATTATATGTTGGTATAATAATGTTTTTGCCAAATATATTATTACAAAAGTAAAGTAATTTAATTGCCTTTTCACACTCCTGGTAGCACTTGAGGATGGAGTCATTTAAAAAAATATATATACTCTATTTTGTACTAGTATTATAAAAAATCATTAGTATTTTTAAAATTGAATTTCAGCTCCATCTATCTAATTGTTGTAGAAGCAAGAAAGTGCCAAAAATGAATGAAAACCTTCATTGTTGATATTTTATGGCTACACCACTCATCGATAGTGTTAATCATTACTAATATAAGACTACAATAATTACAAAAATAAAACTATTGTTTTGAATAACACACAAATATATCAAATTCTGTTTAAAGTTTAATTCCATTGATTAAACTATTGTATTGAAAAATGACCACACATCCCATCCCAATATCCAATGAATGAGCATGACTTCTATTTATAGAAGTTTAATTATATATAAGTCAATTCATTTTACATTTATACACACAAAGTATGTAGATATGTGTGAATCGCAACCAAGAAGGGTAAGGGTGTGTGTCATAATCTTTCACAATTAACATTTTACCATATGCTATCATTATGAGTGATCCATGACATGACAAATGAGTATATATCATCCATTACTTTTCTTATTTCTTTTAATCAACATATTGTCTCGTATATATCTTAATTAATTCGCATTAATCATTGTTGATCTTCCCACTAATTCGACGTCAATCTTCATGATTTACAAAATTTAATGTCTCTTGACTTATACGAATATTAATTGACATCTTGAATTCAAGTCCCAACTCAAAAAACCATAGAAATATATATCATAAAATACAATTAGTGATTTACCAAAATAAATTAAAAGAAACAAAGAAAGATAAGGAGGAATCAGGTAATTGTTTCAAACAACTTTTTTGTGTAAAAAATACGTAATCTAAACCTTCTTTATAATACTTCCTCCGTCCTGTTCTAAGTGTACGTTACGTTTTGCTTTTTAGGTTGTTCCTATATAAGTGCTTTTTTAGAACAACTTTATTAATCACACAACTTTAAACAACTTTAAATAATATATATTTATATCATCATCTATACTACTTTTTAACTCTCCTTAAATTTCGTGCCAAAAAACAAACGTAACCCTTAGGACGGAACGAAGGGAGTAGTATTTTTCCTATTTTGAGTGAGTACCATGCGAGTATTATAACAACGTTTGATATCTCTCTCTCTTTTTCTTTAATCTCCATGCATTTTCAATGCAAACTTTGGTCTCTCTATCTAGACATTCCGAATTTTAAATATTAAGATACCCAAACTCGATCGGATATTGTATATTGCAGATAAACTATTCAATAATAGGCACTCTTTATCACCAAAGGATAATTTTCTTCAACTCAAACCTCTATGATATATTGTACCACGTACATGTGCGTTTCAAAGAGGAAAAATAAATAACTGTCTGCATGTGATAATTATTTGGAAACATTAGTCAAGAGTTATCTTTATCAATAATATACCAAATTTGTTTGTTATGGGAAAAGAAAAAGAGGAATAAAATTGGGGACATATGCACACATAGGTGCAATGTTGTCCAAGTATAAGCGTCCATAAATAACAAATAAAATTAATTGCACATCACCAAACATGCATATTAAATTATATTTATTAATACATTGCATGGCACTCAGCATTAGTATATTAATTATTAAAATCATTATTTGTTTTTAAAAACCATCTAAATACATGCTAGTATAATAATGCCACTAATTATAACAATAATAATTTAGTGGATTAGGTCGCTGCAAGTCTAATCATTGTGTAAGGACAAATAATTATACTAATCTCATTATGAACCAAACCAATAATGATGATATATATTGCTATTAACTAAAATGCCATCCAAATAATAATAGTAAATATATAAACCAGAGAATCGTAACTCAGAAAGCAACAAACTAAAGACAAATAAATTTTAAAAATATATCAAATTTTAACGTGAATGCTTGTTCATACATCATCAACCTAACCTTAACCTATAACCTGAATATATCTCATGAAAAATGAAAATAATCATGATTAAGGTTTAATTCCTCCTCAAATATCATATATAGATAGGTCGTAGCTAGGTCCATATTATATGATAATTATGCTCAATTTCTATTTTTGACATCCATGGGTCTTTGCTTTTTCATTATAAATAAATGGCCTATCAAGGATTGTTTTATTTTTTTTTCAAGGAATTCTAATTTAATTGATTTAGTTGCAGTATTTGAATTTACAAATCAAAATAAGTGAACTATATTATTAAACAAAACTAAACAATAGAATTACACCTTTTAAATATCAAGTTTCCAAAAATTGCACATCGGGAAGGACACGTAAGAATAAATTAAGCACGACAAGTTTGGTAAAATATTAATGTTAATTTTTCACATATATATATATATTATAATGAGAAATAATAAAAAATTAGAAGTGGAGATATAGGTTAGATGTTAGAGAGCGTAGAATACGACACAATCCTGCAAGAAAATGACAATGTAACTATTGCTTAGAAAGTATAGAATAATGGGGACCCATTTTGCATTCTGTTCAACTTTCATTATCCAAGCAAATTATAATAATAATAATAATAATATAAAAGCTGGTGCCCTATCATGAAATATAGTGAATTTTCTTAGTTGAGGGGTCCATTTCTTGTCATATCTCCACTTATTTCATAATAGGAATTAAAATATTGGCCTACTAATCATAAAGTAAAATATCAAAGGAGATTGACTAAAGGTGATTATGATGATTCCTACACTTTACAGTTAGCCCAATGAATTAATTATATCTAGGATAAATAATTGAAGATTAATATCGTTGGGTAAAAATAATTAAAATAGCAAGTAGCTAGCTTATCCCAATAAATTGGGTAGTCTAATCATGTTTTCTTTTCAGAAATCTTTAAATGGCAGTTCAATTAATTAGTGGTAGTGTAATGATTAATCATCTTGGTAAAAACGGGTGAAACAGTGTAGCTCTTAATTATCAACTTTTGCATAAGCATCCAATTCTGGAAAGCAATAGAGGTTGAATGGAATACAAGGAAAAAATGACAAACTATTATATACTCCCTCCGTCCCATTAAATTAGACCCATTTGAAAAGTAGATGAGTGTATTATTTTAATACAAATGGGTCTAATTTAGTGGGATAGAGGGAGTACATATATAGATATATAGATTGGTGGACTTGCAAGAAAAGTTTTACTACTCCCTCCGTACCACCTCAGCACTTATCATATTAGGTGGGACCCTCACTTGTCTCATTTTTTAAAGATGTATAGATTAGGGTGTAGTGGAAGAAGTTAATAGTAATAAAGTAGGTGAAAGAAGAAAAAAGTGAAAGAAATAGGTGAAAGAGGTAATTAAGAAAATAATAAAGTGAGTATTGGTATGCGATCCAAAAGGATTTGGAACACTGAGGTGGGACAGAGGGAATACTATTTAAGAAATAAAATAATATGAGATATTTAATTTGTGGCTTTTGTGTATGAAGATAAAATATCTATTTTCAGTACTTATTCCTAGTGTGCACCATATCCGCATATAGACATTACAAGAAAGAAAGAAAGAAAGAATATTGAGTAGCAGCAGTATTAGATAGATTTTCCAGACAGTATGATTAACTTTCTTATCAAATGTAGTAAGATTTAAATCTTCTTTTTACAAATTACACTATTATAATAAATAATTGGTACAGAGAACAGCACAAAACATAATTTGCTTCTTTTATAGCATTAGGGGCTCTCAAAATCAAAATCAAAATCAACTGACAATGATGAGATTGGTGTTTATTAATTTATAAGTATATACTGCTTTTTAAGGTACCTTTTTCCAATTCAAGAACTTCTATATGTGTTCAAATCTTTTGGGGCAAGTTGGGAAGCAATAATGAGGGAAATCCACACCATTTGAAGGAAGGCTGCAACTACATCTGCAAACTACATACATAAATTGTAACAATAATAAAGGGCTATATTATTGAAGAAGTAAATTATACTCCAATTATGTACTTACTCTATTGTCCTAAACCTCATATGACATCTGGATGCGGCCCCACGGTTGACATTTTCACATTATATAAACCCAATATTTTGTTTTTTAATAATATAATTACATTTTTATATATTTTTCAAATTTTATTGGTGAGATGGAAAAAAGACGTAGCAATCTCTAAACTTATTATTATTTTTAATCACGTGTAATAGATCGCAAACCATATAAAAGACGCACATAACAACTTGACAAGCAAACTCATGATCTACTACTAGAATCTTTTTATTTTCTTAATCATCCAGAACCTCATGTATATCATCGTGTTATGTTATAAATCTTCAATCCAAACTGAATATTGACGATACACAGTCTAAATCATTGAATTTAGTTTATCAATCTTAACCCACAATTTGATAATTCCCACTACAATGTATAAGGATTAACCTCTACCATTAGTAATGGTCTTATTCCCAATTTTCGGGATAAAAAGATTTATTAATTTCAAGTAGGATGAATCCACCTTGCATTAAGTAGTTTAGCCTTTTATCCCAGTGAAATATTCTCTGTTTAATAGTCACCAAAAGAAATTGAAGCATTTAATAATATAATAAAGAATCTGATAATGCATTGATTTATAGTATTACTATATTTTTCAAAGCGTTAGATAATCTATCTACCAGCAAAAACTTACTAGGATGTTTCAGTGTTCTTTCATGACACATCCCCTGATTGATTAGTGCTTTTATTTTGAGCATGTTTCATCATAAATAACCATATTTCTAGGCTTTAAATAAATAAATCTGGGAAATTCAAATAGTACTGCGCATAAATCCACATTCTGGAAAACAAAAATTTGACATAATTAATGTTACTCAGCTGGCGCCAGCCCTCAAACAATGATGATGAGGCGGATTTACTATTATGTCCTTATACTTAAACCGGGCCCTACTTCATTCTCTTAAAGGACCGGTAGCCGGCCCAAGAGAGAGAAAAAAAAAAAGTTAAAATAGTTTTATTTATAAGTACCATGCCATGCACACAGAAATAATGTGTCATAAAAAATGATACGGTAATGGTACCACACATATGCTTCCATCCTCATTTAAGAGAGGAGCAAAAAGGGTGCAAGTGTTTATTACCTCTGAAACTCAAAAGCTCCACCATCATATACCCGTGTTTCAGATAATACTCTTTTCATTATTATCATTACAAACTCTGACATTTAACTTCTATTATGCAGACATAATTTTGTAACTACTATTATCAATTATAAGGTTGGGGATTGGGGATGATGAAATTCTAACTTTACCTGATATCAATTATTGTTCTCTTTTTAATCCTATAATTTACAGCTGTTGTTGGAAAAACAATATTGTAACACATGAAGGGAGTACCCTTTGTTTGATTAGGCCAGATTGATTACCTTGTTGTAATATTTGCTTCGATTCCATGACTTATTTGTGTAAATTAATGTACAGAGAAAAGAGAAAGAAAACGATGCGTAAATTCTAAATTTTATTCTCATGTGTATAGTTGATCCACTTTACAAAAAATATATATAAATAAATAAATAACTAGTCAAATAATACTGTCCATAAAACACTATTATTTATAATAGTAACTAATTAGTTATTGTTTGCTATATTGGATTATAAATGAGCAATATCTTAAAGCTAAATATTATTTCAAAAGGATTACGAGTATTGCTTGGTATTAATCTAACATTACAAGGTGCAATTTTTTTATCATACAACTAGTATATCTAATGGTTGTTCACTATTGTTCATATACTAGGTTTATAACTACTAACATAAATTATAAGATATAAACTATCATATCCAACACATAAAATGTAGTTTATACATTTGAATTTTGAGTGAATTTAAGTATTGGTTGATTAGTTAAAGATTTTGAAATGAAGAACCAAGCCTGAAATAGATTCATAGAATTAGGCTATATTCTCTTTAAGTGATAAATTTATCCCTTGAAAATATGAGATACGAATATAATTACCCTTTAAATTTCTTTTCTTTTTTTTTCCATCCTTCCCATCTAAATTACAAATTCATCACTATTTTTCTCTTTAATCTCACTCTAAGTAGGGATAATATTATCTTTTTTTTTCCATCATTCCCATCTAAATTACAAATTCATCACTATTTTTCTCCTTAATCCCACTCTAAGTAGGGATAATATTAATTTGAATGGATAATATTATCTCTATTTAGAGTGGGATTAAAGAGAAAAATAGTGATGAATTTGTAATTTAGATAGGAAGGATGAAAAAAAAAAGAAATTTAAAAAGTAATTATATTCTTATCTCATATTTTCGAGGGATAAATTTATCCATAAAAAAGAAGGGAACCTAAAGGAAATGTGATTTAAGTATTAGATAAAAATACGCAATGGGATACAGCATATCATGATATGGTAATGTTAACGTCAAATGCCGTATTTTCCTGTCTGGAACCTTGTCATCACGCACCCCCAACAGCCACATAAAGGCCCAAACAAATTTTGATTGGATTTAAATATTTGTAACTAAAAGTAATAGTGGGCCGACGTGAAAATCGAAAGGTGAAAATCGTCAATCATTGTAATTAAGCGGCAATGGCTTAGTAGGCATTCATCCATATAAAGAAACCTAATCTACTTCTTAATCTTAAACATCTATATGGTTAGTAGTAAAGTGTCCTGCTATATATAGTTAATATATTTTTACAATACGCTGAAACAAAATATTTTTTATAAAGAAACTTTTAGATGATTAAAACTAAGGAATAAAAGGAACGGTCATTCTTGCAGTGAATTAAATGCCATATAGCAAAGCCACTTGATACACAGCAAAACCTTCAAAATGTCACACCAAATTATTCAAGGCATCACTAGTGTGTGAGGTTAAAATTCAATAAGGTAGCAAGTGCATGTAGGGTAACAAGTACAAAAGGCTAAAATTAAATTCATGTCATGATAGGACGGAATCATGAATGGTCCTGTGCTTGGTCCTACTGGACCTAAATGTCAAAATATTACTTTCAAAAGCAGACAAAGACCACACACACATATACGCATATATTGTGATGTAGTTTATTTGTATATTTCCTTCAAAATAGACGTACACCTATCATTTTGGTACGTAATAGTCCCCTTGAGGCTCGAATATATGCTCTAGGATCACCCTTACAGTATCCAGTACGTCCTCTTCCTTGCACGACGTAACAAATTTCACTACAATTTACCAATTTTTTTTAGTACATATAATCATGAAGGATCATGGAAATCAAATACACAGTAAACACACACTAGTCACATAATGGTTAGTAAAAAAATGAACTCCATATTTTAGCATCAAGACCAATTTTATTCTCACCCTTTCTGATTAGTGGACTCAATATATATAGGCATAAATATCACAATGAGCATCTTCTTTCATTCTCTTTCTTTTCTTTTTGAGAACCCACGAGCACCTTCTTAAGTAAAGTAAACGCATATTGATATTGTTTTAGGACAATGGTACGTGCACATTTTGTTTTAGGCGAACCCCACACCAAAAAAGAAAGCATATGTATGATAAAATTAGGATTTCAACTCAACATCTATAGATCCGGACTTATCTAGATTGAAAAAGCTAATCATTAAACTATATAATCAACATCAGCATTCAATCATATATATGGGCTGGAGTGTATATATATATATATATATATATATATGAATAGCAGTTGGGTAGAGTAGAGATCTCCCAACGGCTCTGCCTTGATTTGTAGGGCGCATGGCAATTGTTAGGTACGCTACTGTTATAAATGCTAATTGCAAGTACGCCAAATTAAATCCGAAAAAATCTCAAGCTCAACCACAAGTAAATGTGGATAGACGCAGTGCAGATATAGAAATGAAAATGACTACTAAATATAAATAGGTAACAAGTTATAACTTTTTGCTAAGTGCTTCACTTTAGAATACAAATGTGACTAACAAATATGCACATATTGTATGCATCAACATATGATCATTGATTTGCCAGAATTAGTTGAGTGAAATGATCACTTCGAGTATTTTTCTAAGAGGGTCAAGCTCTAAGGACACAGCTTTCTGAAGTTGGATTATTATGTAAGAGGGTATAAACTTTGACCAAGGGAGTAGTTAGAAAGTTCAGGCCGACTTTGAGGAAATATAGGCATAAAGTATTGCATGATTAATGTGAAGAAAGGAAGAATCCAAATAATGATGAGAAGATGGTCGATGGAAGAGGTCACTCTACCAACCAGATACAGACGTCAATGAATAAACAAGTCGTTCAAATATAGACTAATCAAATTTTAGGTGATTCCTGTGCATAATTAAGCCTATCATTTTAATTATGTTAATCCTTCTCAAGCAAAGCGAAATGACCCACCCGGTTGTCTTCAAAAATATGGAAAAGATGTTCCCATTCAACTTATTTGGTTGTTTCATCAAATGCCAGACTGTACCCATATGAAATTTTATGTCTCACTTCAAATAAAGAATAAAATAAAGATTTGAAAGAAGTTCCACGAAATTGTGTTTGGCTCGGAAGATTTAAGCGTAGACCATATAATGACTAATGCATTGAGATTTCCTAATTGGACAATAGGTCGAAATCTATTCATGAATGATTAAGTAATTTGAAATCCTTAACAATAAACATACAATCACTAATGTTCAAGTCATTGCTTTTAAACACCAACCTAACATAATATATTCTCTAAGTTATTTCATCTCACTTAACTAAAGTATCTTACTATTATAGTCACAAACTCATAGATAGAAATGAAACAACTTAACCTACAAAAAATGTTGTAATCTTGAATATTTCAAGATTGAAAAATGGAAAATTAATTGTAATAAAAAAAAAAAAATTCTATAGAAGTGGAAGAATGTGTTAAGTTGACAATACTGTAGGTCAAATAATTCTATTTCGAGACAAATGTTTGGAAATACATTCTAGTGTAGGTGTATCCCAAAATTTAGGAAAACTAAAGATAAAAAAAGGAAAACATAAAACAAACCGTATCAGATATCATTTTCAAAGAAGACATTCTAACATGTCAGATTTTTTGTGGTTGGTGACATTATATCAAATTCATAAGTAGTAATTTTTGTATCACGTGTTGATCCAGTGACATGGAAATCTATATTTAGATTGAGGAAACATGTGGAAAATATTATATATATATATATACATATATATATATCAACACATATGTATGTTTTCAGATTTAGGACCTTCGGTGATTTCGACGAGTGAAGTTAGCTCTAGCCCGTTTCAAATACCTGTATCAATCTTAATTTTAACTGGTACAAAGTCTTGCTCTTATGCATTCATCATAGCACATTAGCACGTATTAGTATTAGTATTAGTATGTTCTGCGTATTCAACTCTATACGTACACCCATAATCCTCCACAATAATCTTCTTGCTACAAGCTCTAAGTGTACTAGATGTATGCATAAGCAATTTGCAAAACCACCTAAATTCTTGGATCATTTGAATTGAAGAACCTTCTGAACTTGGTTCATAACAATATGTTATAGCATTATAAACTAACAGAGGAAATGCACTTAATAAGGGTCATACACTAATGATGGCATCCCAGAGGCTTTTGAAAAACATAAAATAAATAAAAGGCATAGTGAAACTAATCACATATGTGAACACTAAAATGCATTTTGATTCAACCAGAACAAACAGTGTCTGTGTTATGACTCTACATCAATTTTATGGTTGATAATTGTGTTTTCCAAGTTTAGAACTTCATGTAAAACCTATTGTTGCTTTTAGCATATAAGAGTTATTAGAGATGGTGCTTGCTAAGGTTCATAATAGTGCCTCAAAGAATAGAAAGAGCCTTTCTTGGTAATGGATGAACTCTTACCCCAAGGAAGAACAGGAAACTCCCACCTCTGTGGAGGTACTGTAATGATGTAACCAACAACCTGTGAACGGTTGAAGAATTTAAATTAATATATGCAAATGGATATCAAGTCTGACTGCAGATGAAGAATTAGAGCACATACCACCACAGATGCAGCCAGAGCCTCAGGAGAGCTGTAAAGGACTGATGTCTCTTCATTTTCATAAAGCAAATCCATCACATCCATACAGGCTTCAAATTTCACATGCTCCCCGACTTGGGCAACTGCCCTACCAAAAAAAATACAAATTCCACAAGTAGGATCATCACCTTCAAAAGTAATTCTGAAGTGAAGGAGCAGAAATAACTTATTGTCGGCCAAATTGCTTACTGGAATTGAACAAGGAGCTCTTCAACTGAAGCAAAAGCAGTATTCGACACGCCAATACCGAATTCCAGTACCTTAAAGAAACTAAAAAACTTAGGCAAACAGAAAACTGATCCAGGGAATAAAAAGCATCAGTAAGAATAACACGTTGTACAATTACCTGCATTAACACCATCTCCTGCAAATATCTTGTTAGCCATCATGCTCAATAGAAAATGGAGTAAGATTTTACAAACCTCGGAGACAGCCATCTTACAGCTTCCAAAATATCCCCCATTGTATAGTGTTGCTCCTTGATAAACTTATCTCCCAAAGATTTAAAACTTTTAACAGAAAGAGGAGGTGAATCATGTATCTGCATATTATTCAAGTTAAAAGATGAGAAATATGGATGTAGTATCTGGACTAATAAAAAAATAAACCTACCTTGCTTGAAATCAATAACGAAACAAGAGCAAATAGCTGCAAGTTGCTTTCTCTAAGCGGATGCAGAAGCCAGGTTTTTGTCACCCTGCTGTCTTCGAGTCTTTACAAGGGTTTCCCATTAATAAAAGAAATTGTCAGAACGGAACAAGATGTCAAGAGCAAGACAAAAAATACATCACATTGTACAAGGAACCAGGTCATGTATGAACAAATCTAGAACTACAACAGGCATTCATATATGATGATATATAAACTTGTCACCTTTCCAATTGCAGACTGAATAAGAAGGTTCTTATAAAGCATGAATGCTGAAAGTGAAAAAACTTGTCAGATTCTTCTATGATTGCTTTGGAAGGTATATCATCTAGCACAAGCTGAATGCATAAGGAATTATTAATAATGCACGTAGATTGTAATAATTTTCTCACACAAAACCAATAGTAGTAGACACGTCATTGGTACTCTGAAACTTGAAACTATATCTCAAATTCAGCCAGGCACCACTGCACATAACTGTTCAAATAAAAGGGACGATTTACATTTCTACTAGATGACATGAGCACAGTATACAAGATATGTATTTTTCCTAATAAAATCTAATATAGATGCAATTTGTGCGAGGTAGGGGATTACAAAAATAGCAAGTATCTTCCTCCTCGTCATTCACAGGGTAAGTAGTGCGTGAATCTGTTTGTTGGGCAACATTTATCAATGTTAGATGAACTGAATCGTACACGCTAATCGAACGTTAATGCCATACGTGATTGATGATATCACAAGCTGAAGATCATGAGTGGTACAAAGTTACAAACCTCAGGTGCATACAGAATCACATAGAACAATCGATCCAGAAAATTTTCACTACAGTTCACAATTTTCCACAAATGTTACCATTTCCCGATCATGATTCAAAATCAGGTAGATGCATCAGAGCTACCTTGAGAGAGCCGGGTAGAAACGGTCAGCGAAAAGCGACAGCGCAGAATACTTGACAATTGGTTTCACTTCCAGCAGCTTGTGCAAAATTTATTACAGTAGAATAAATTAGAGGGAAAAATCAAACAGAAGCCTAAAATCCATGCCAAATCTACGAAGACTTAGGAAAATTTCGAAAATAAATATGCAGAGCCGCAGAGAATACAATAGCATACCTGAGCAGAGCGAATGAGGAAGTCGATCACTCGGGATCGCAGGCACGAGCAATGTACTTTCTTCATTGCGCCGCTCTGCTTCGTATAATTTGGTGAGTGAGTGCCCGCGCATTTCAAATGCTTTTATGCTGCCGGAAATACCAAGTTAGTATACTCCTCTTTTTTCCAATAAAAAAGAAAAAAAATGTAATTCACTGATTGGTTGTATAACAATAAATATACATTTAATTCATGCTTTTTCATTACTAATTCAATCGCAAAAACGAAATTAAAATAATGGAATAAATCATTCGATTATTATTACATTTGTTTCATCACACCATCTTATCACTAAATTAATTATTTCCTACAACATTTCATTACTTCACATGGTCCTGCAGTTTTTTATTAATGATATGCAATCATTTTTTATGTATATATATATATGTGTGTGTGTGTGGCAGCATTGCTTACGTTTGTGCTTTTATATAAAACATTAACGTTTTCAATTTTATTTTTTGATTAATATATGTTAATATAATATTTTATCAATAAATATGATATGTAGCCAACGCTAATGATGGATCGGATCATATATATTTCTTTTGGTTTATTCAAAACTAGTTGAGCTTTGGTTCAAATAGAATATATAAGTATATGCAATTTAAATAAATTTTTAAAGATTACAAAAATTGTCTAAATTATAAATTATTCTTTCTGTTTTACTAAAAGTGATATAATTTGACCAAATTTTTTTTACAGATTTAATCAAAGTAGGTCATTTTTAGTGGAAGGCAGAAAGTATTTGTTTAATGGACAAATCGACAAAATATATAATTATTAATATGGTCATGAATGTGAATTTTATGTTCTGAGTTATTGAAATAAGGTACCTAATCTCTCCTGGCCAACAAGTATAGCATGATGGGAATTAACAAATTTAATGCTAATTAAAATAAATAAAATTCGTCATGGTTTATAATTTTTTTTATTATTTTATATTAAATAATACTCCCTCCATTTTAAAAAAATATGCATCACTCGACCCAACACATGTTTTAATAAAATATTGTTGACTTAAAAGATAATGGATATTGAGATCCACAAAAAAATATTACTAAGTGTTTTAATTGTAGAAAGTGGATATTGAGACCCACAAAAATGTATTATTACGTATTTTAATTGTAAAAGATGCATGTTTTTAAGTGAAATAAAGGTGGGACCATGTCCAAAAATAGAATGTGCATGTTTTTAAGGAACAAACGAAAATGACAAAAGGTGCATCTTTTTTAAGGAATAGATGGAGTATTAAATTGTATCGTAATCAATAAATCTTAATTGAAAATAAGAACTAATAACAAAATTATTAAATTTTAACATTTACGTACAAGGCATGCCATATCGTTCGTGAACATATTAATCCCACCCGCCGTAGGCGGGCGAACATTCTTGCTAATACTAATACTAATACATTACTGATACTAATATTGATACATTATTAATACACATATTTAATTAATAAATATTATAAGTTTTTTATTATTGTAACAACACACTCGACTCATTCATTAAAATGTATGTCTAGAGTCATCAAACAAGACTTTAAGCGACTTGAAAATTGACATTTATGGAATGTGAAAACAAATACTGATTGACTTTTAAGTTGATCCGATCCGATCGAAAATGACCTCCAACTCAATGAGATAGCTCAGAGCAATTTGATCATTTTACCACAAAAAAATATATTTTAATCATGTATGAATCATGCATCACAATACATTTTTATGATCGAAAAAAGTATTGATTATCTATTATTTATTCGTATATACGGATAACTGTGCTAGTATGTGTAAATTTTTAACGTATGTTCGGGTGGTCTTGGAAATAATATATATATGGCTCGGTAGCTGATGGCAAATGCTCTTCGACCTCATCTTTATATATATGCTTTTGCTTTTAAAGTTTTATAACACGTTACATGAAATTAATGTACATTATTGTAACAAAAATATAAAAATTCCGAATAAATTAAAAAAATGATTTCATCAGTTCTTAGTTTATAGAGTTATTAGGATCCAACATGATTAATTTATAATTATATCAATCTGAACGCATGTACTCCTATATTGTATAGTACAGTATAGGAAGATTAGTTACTAAGCCGAAACATATATCGATCATATTTTGTGACAGCATTCCCATTTTTCCCCGACCATATCATGTGACAACTTTTTTCAATTAATGGCGAATTCATAGTCAATATTGTAACATTCTTAATCTAGTATTGATGGCATGCTTCTATTTTAATTAATTGATATTTTTGTTGTATAATTTGGTGAGAATGTAACATGCATACTGACACACATTGTTTTCGGAAAATGACTATTGGAGTGACTAAGAACGGGGATATTTTATAATGTTTTGATTTGGTTCCAAAACTTGATTGTATAGTTAAAGATCATTTTGTGGCCACTGAAGGCCATGTTCAAGGCCACTGAAGGCCATGTTTTAAGGCCACTGAAGGGCCTGCCTTTAAGGCCACTAAAGTTCTAAAAGTGAAGTTTGCCACTAAAGGTTTAAACTGAAGCTCACACTGAGTGTTCAACCTACGCTATAGATGTAATCATTTCTGGTAAAGATCTCGTAGGTGAAGATCTTGTTGCAGACACCTAAAATGGCAAAAATGTCAACTACTCTAACGGGAAGAATTCAAAAGAAGCTCTATCTCACAACGGCTATTTTTTAGAGAGCTCTATAAATACCCTGACACTTCTCACGCTTCAATAACTACCGGTTACCCAATCTACACTTGCTATTATCGCTCCCAACTCTCAAGTTCTTAGAACACTCAAGCTTTCAGATTCTATTCTCCAGTGTTCATATTAATCGATATTACTTTGTAACCGAAGAATAGTTTTAGCATTAGATTAAGTTCGAAGCTAGAAGTGATCAGATATATTGTCTATCTAACCATTTGCGGTTGATCACTGTAAGACTATTATTTCTCCATTTCCTTGGAAACCCTCGATTAACATCGAGACTCGTGGACGTAGGAGTTCTTATCTTTTATCTCTGAACCACGCAAACCAAACTCTGTGTTTGTTTCATTTGCTTTCAGTATTTATTCCTTCATTATCTATCATTCACTGAAAGTTTGATTTTGATTGATTTTTTATAAAAACGAGTTTACCACCAAATTCCGCATTTAAAATCTTTATATACTCGTTTCGGGACCAACAGAACGAAAAATGACTATTGGAGTGACGAAGAACGTAAGCTTCCAAGCCCGCCGCCACTGTCAGGGGATTCTAGCCGCCCATAGCTACCGGAAAACACACACACATATATTGTAACCGTTATACTCATTCTTAATTTCTCTTGTTCGTATAAATATGTTGTTAGTGAAATAAATTTGTGGGACTAAAATGAATTAAATATATTTTTAGGATTTGTTTGGTATCTCATGATATCTTATCTCATGTTAATTATTTTATAATTATTTTAACTATAGTATAATTAATAAGAGATAAAATATCATGATTTAAATACCAAACAAAGTTTTATTGTTGTTATCTCGATCAAAACTAGCTCCGCTATCACATACTACGACTATAACTACTTGATTAATTACACAAGAATGATATTATTTTTACTATCAAATTCATTATTTTTACTAGTATTTATTAAAAATTAAAAATTATTATAATATAATGATTCATTATTATTACTTATTATAAAATTAAAATTTAAAAATAATATAAATTACTTAATTAAAAATAATATTAAAAATTAATTATCACCCTAAACGAGTGGGATAAACTGTTAACATTAAATATATAATTAAACTTAAATAATGATTATTTTTTGGATTTATTATATAAAAATACTTAGTATATAAGTTAAATCGAAATTAAACTAAAATAAAACAAATTGAAAATAAAAATATTATAAATTGGCAATGGAAATAAAAAGTGTGAGACATAACACCGAATCCCATTCGGTAATCTAATTCAATGTGACGCACTCTCGTTAGTCATAGCTCAATGTGTCGCCTCCTTAAAAATATTAATCAATGTATATCAGGAACGTACTTAAGTCACATGGAGAGTTTAAGCCGTAATTTGAAATTAGACTCCTATTATATTTAATCATATTCTAATTAATAAACATTTCATAAAATATATAATTGCACAATTCTAATTTTTATCTTAAAATAATAAAAAGGTGTAAGCAAATAAGAAAAAGAAAATATAATAAAATATAAGAACAATAAATATTGTATTCCTCATTATCTCACAAATTACATAAACCAATTAATCTTGATAGAGAACTCAATATTATCTCACAAATTACACAATTCAGTTAATTATAAAGATCATAACAAAATTTTGAGATATTTATAATCTTAAAAGATAATTACATTTGGAAAAATTGTGTACCAAAAAAATAGATCAAAAATCAAACTATCCCACCTTTAAGAAATCAATCAACCTCCACAAAAGATGAAAGATAGATGAAATATGATGGGAAGATGATAAATTAAGAGGAGATAATGGCATATGATACTCGCCATGTGGTCTATAAGATAGATTAATTAAATCTTAAGAGAGATAATGACGGCTGAAGATGAATTAAACTTTAAGAAAGATGAATTAAATAAAGATAATGACGGTTGTACATGAATTAAAAGTATTATGGCGGATGATTTACCCTTAGGTAAGGGCCGTAAGGCCACGTGGGAGTATAATATTAATAGAGATGAATTAAGTATTATATATATATATATATAAATTACATATAAAAATAAAAAAATGGGCCCTTATAGATACGGCCCATGTGTGTATATAATATTAATAGGGATGAATTAAACATATTATATTATATATATATATATGTATATATAAAAAAAAAAAAAAAGGACCCCAATATTGGGGTCCTAGACAAGGGCATAGTTTGGCTATACATAGTTACAGTCGTGATGTATATGGATTTATGAGTCCTTTGCTTTGAATGATCCATTTATTAATGGATAAAAGATTGCACCATTAATTACTACGCTATAGTAGATATTATAAATCCCAACTCTTAGTTAATAAATTATGATTAATAATTAATAAACCATAGTTAGACCTAGCTAATTACTTATGAGTGAGTACTGATAACATCCCTTTTAGTGATTCCTATTATCTATTAATCTTGTACAACTTGATAAGATTTGGTCAAGAGTCAAGGCAGAGCTTTAATTATTTTTAGGCCACAAAATAGATCAATGTACACTCTTATAAAGTATACACAAATTATTCTTCCAGCACGAGAAGTTGAATAAACTAAACCAAACCTGAAACATCCAAAATTCTTTTACAAATTAAATACGTGTTTTATTTTTCTCAAAGGAAAATCCATTCCAATTTCCACAAGCATATACAATTTCTTTCTTGACAAAAATTGCGTGTGTTTTACTCATAACAATAGTTAATGGGTAAAAATCAAAAATACCCGAGCTACAAAAGTTAAATGTGAAATATATCCAAAATTTAAATCATAATATTTTTAATCAAAATAATGAAGTAAATCATTCATATATAACAACCAACATATATTAATTTCATGACAATATGTAAGAGAATCTTTCATTTATTTTGAAAAAGTGGATGTGTATTTATGTACACTATATTTTGGATATTTTATGCAGCAAAATGAGTAGTTTTACCCATTAACATATAATTAATTTAGATGCTTATGGGTCCATATATAGTTAAGTTTAGTCCAGTTAGGAATGAGTGTTCCAAAAGGCAAATTTGAAATTCGCATTCACTCGATTCCCTTAAATATATCAAATAAAAACAAAATTAGGACTTTGAATTATATATGTGGTAGGATACATGTATGTCAGTGGATGGGTAATACCCGAACCAATTTAGGACGGTTCAGAGAATTATTAGTTGTTTATTTTTAATAGATTTTCGGGCTACAATAGTACTCATATAATTGTTTATTTTTAATAAATTTGACTTGATAAGATTTATAAATTCGATAAGAATGTATTTATTCATAAAATATATGGAAATACTACTATATATGTGCTTTAAAATGTCTCCGATTATGGAGATAATATATGTTTAATTAACTATTACATTCGCAACCTTGGTTAAAGAGACAATGACCGAAGCAAATAGAGACGAAATCGAGCACTCTATTCTCCCATACATAATATCCCAATTTATATCAACTAATACTTATATGAATAATAAATGGTTAATTAGCTAACTTAGGAGAAAAGTCTAAAAATCGCCCACTTAAAAAAAAAGGCAAGGCTTTGAACGATTTTAATTACAAAAGTGACATTTTAAAATATTGTTAGGCCCATATTTACAATAATCGGATGAAATAATTTTTTAAGCCCAAATTCACATGTCTATTTTGGAGGGACAGAGAGGACTATTTCAAACAGACGATATTTGTGGAGTCTCAATAAATTTAACGGCAAAATCGCCAAAATAAAAAGAAATTAAAAGTCAATGTCGAAGGCTTAGGTCTAGTGTTTGAGTACTCTGTGACGCGACTATATAATTTAATGTTAATATAATTTTTTTTAAACAAATCGCAAATTTTTGAGCTATATCAAAATCATCATAAATTTCAACATCTCATAAAGTTCATTAATTGTTATTTATTTTTGTTTAGGAGGTAAAAAACACTACAACATTTTAAGATTGCGTCTACACAAAATTTCAAGGTTCACCTTCTTTTTATTAATTTTATTCAATCAATCAAAATTTAAACATAAAATCTTTATTGGAGATTATGTATTAGAATTTATTTGAATATTAATTAGCAAACTTGATAATAATTAATAAATTATAGCTGTGAATCATCTCTCATTGCATCGGGCTCCTTAACAACATTATATATAAGTGATGTATCATTAATCTATATATACACACACTTATATTGCAAAGTATGCCTTGAAAACAAATAAGCAATCGGTTATTATTCAAAGGTTCGCCGACAGGATTTCCAGAAATGACAAGGCCATTTTTTTTTCTCTTTTTGTTTTGAGAAAGCATAAAAAGTTGATGCAAAAAACATCACTATAGTTATAAGTTATGGAGTATAATAATATAATTAAGTGGAATAAAAGTCCAAGTATTACAGCAATCTAGATGGTCTAAAGAAGTATATATAGCTATCATGCACCTTATTAAATTGCAAACTCAACTACTTTCTTTTGGAATTTACTAATTAGTCAATTTGCTCGTCTGCGTAATTAATTAATTAAGTAGTACAAGTATTTTATTTCTCAATTTATTATAACGTCCGAATCGAATATTATGCATTGCTAGCACACATATACCTACAAATATGAATTGTACTTTAGGATATATTTAAAATGAAGAGTACATTATATTGGCCTAATTAAAAATAATCGCTTAACCAAAGAATTATAGGAAAAAGGCTTGGAATAGAGATGCGAATAGTATATACCCCTATTATATGTATATGGAGAAAAGCGATGGGGAAATAGGAAATGAGAAGAATAGTAGAAAGAGGCACCGATAAATACTACTTCAGTCTTGTTAAAAATGATCACGTTTTTTTATTGGATCATTTCATTAAAAATGTCACTTTTTTAAAAAGTTAAAAAATTACTTTTAAAATATTAAATCGTTCTAAAGCACAACACTTTATTTTTTTAGCGTGGTATGTCTTATGGTCACTTTTAAGATAATAGAAAGAGTACGTAATAGTTATTAGTCTACATGTGAAGGGGATGAGCATGACATGATGATGAAGAATTAATTGAAGATGACCAGGAATGTTGAAATATCATCATCATTTTCCTATAGTCATAGTCATAGTCGTATGTGGTGGTTAATGGTATATGCAAATGCAATAGAAACAAAATAATACTCCACTTAATTAATACTACAAACTATATATATATATATTTTATATTTTTGTATTATATTATATATATATATATATATGTATATATTATTATTTTGCACACTAGTAGTGTCAACTTATATATATTATTTTGTATCATGTGCCCATTGTCATGTCACATTAATGATACGTGCATTAATTAATCGACATTTGAAATTTCCTGGTCCCAACCTGAGTTCCGAATTTTTCGGGATGAGATCGGTATTGGAAAATAAAAAATTTTCTGGATTTGAGAGTCCCGAATCCCTATCGGGGCTCCCGATATACCGAAATTAATTTTAAAATTTGAGAAATTTGGTTACGTTCGGGATTTCGGGATCAATTGGAATTTTTTTTTCGGGATCGGGACTTAAAATTTCTCAATTTTAGGATTCGTGAGTCCCAAAATCCCGATTGGGACCGGAACCGGACAAAAAATTAGCTATTTTTCGGAATTGGGACGGGACCGGGTTCTGATCCCGTCCCGATTCTCACCCCTACTCCCGAGTAGGTGATATTTTTTTTTTCATTTTATATATACATTATTATTACATCGTCAATATCATGGTCTCAACATGGATAGTCGATCATTTACAACTTACAAGTTCAACTTCTAAATTATATAATTCAAAGTAACTTCTAAATTATATAATTCAAAGTTAATTGGTACGAGTTAGGGGCATAAATGATGAAAGCATGATATTACTATATTTTGGTTAGTAACATATAGCATATATCAATTTATATATCACTTGTACAACAAACACCTAATTATATTAATATATATCATGTGAGAATGAAAAAAAAAAATGAAAAGAAATACTTCATTCAAATTTCTTACTCACTTTGATTCAACATGTATTTTAATAAAATAATTTAATATATAAATTATGTATCTGAGTGAAATATGAGTCTCATTTAATTTATTATATTTAATTAATTTGAATGTATAAATTAGATAGAGAAAAAAATGAAACGAGAATGACAAAATATATAACAAATTCAGTATTATATTTAATTAATTTGAATGTATAAATTAGATAGAGAAAAAAAATGAATCGAGAATGACAAAATATATAACAAATTTAGAAATTGACCTAGAGAACGATAGAGAACAGTTCATACGGAACAAATAGAAAATGAATTCAAGCAGTTCATATGAAATTATATAACAGGAAGATTCCTCTAAAGATTTGTATAGACATATATTGCTGAGTTATTAATTTGTGAAAAGTATTAATGATGATTTTGAAATTATAATCATATAATTAAATATTTAATTAGTGGGGATTTGATTTCATAAGATCTGAAATGAATTTAGAAATCTTTATATAAGCTAAACATAAAAGAATACTAATTAACCAGTGTTGAGTTTTGATATTTTTTAAAACAAGTCATTAATTAGGAGAAAATTATACAAAAATATATAATCATGCGAATAGTCAAGACATCATTTTCCAAAAAACATAGTTATATTGTCATACTTGGTTAGTTTGAATCCAGCGCTAACATCTGACGTTTAGTGGGTTCATTAGTTTGACTTTGACCAAATAATTAATTAAAAATTCACTAATATTCATTTTTATTTATGATCAAATTCCAAAAAATAATATCATAACCAAAATGAAAATACAACCCAGAAGCAGATTAATTTAGAAAATAGTAAATTAAAAATTTAGAGGTCTATAATCGATATCTAAGCATTTGTAAATTGTAATGTGAAATGAAAAAGGAAGTCACGTTTGTATAGCATTCAATTTGTGAGTATCCTATAAAAAATGTTGGTCGTCGCCTAATCTTCGCCCGCCATTCTTTCATGTATCAAAGAAACTTCCTTAATTTCTATTCCTATTTTGTGTGTGTGTGTATATATATATACATACTCCATCGTTCTATCAAACCATAACTGATTTTAGTTGCAGAGCGATAGAACATATAAATATTACTAATATTTATAGTTCAAATTAAATCGAAATTAGAATGGCGGCTGCAGCGATCCCATCAGTGAAGCTCGAGGGTTGCGACTTGGCGATGCCGGTCATGGGCATGGGAACGGCGTCCTTCCCGCCCGCCGATTTCGACACCACCAAGGCGGCCATTCTGGAGGCCATCTCCGCAGGCTACCGCCACTTCGACACGGCGTTCGCCTACGGCTCGGAGAAGGCGCTCGGCGAGGCCGTCGCCGAAGCCCTGCGCCTCGGCCTCGTCGCCTCGCGTGAAGACCTCTTCATCACCACCAAGCTATGGGCGAGCTTCGCCGAGCCCACTCAGATTGTGCCGGCTTGTAGAATGAGCCTCCAGTACGACGCCGTCTATCTATCTATATATACTCGTTTGATTGAATTTTTACTTTGGTGATTGATTAGACAGGAAATTGATGAAATGAATTTTGATGGATTGCAGGAATCTTCAATTGGAGTATGTGGATCTGTACCTGATACATTGGCCGGTGAGGCTGACTGAAATGGTGAGATCGACTCCGGTTCCTGCGGAAATTGTGAAGCGTATGGATATGAAGGGCGTGTGGGAAGGCATGGAAGAGTGTAAAAAATTAGGGCTCACCAAAGCCATTGGTGTCAGTAATTTCTCTTGCAAATACCTTGAGCAGCTCTTCTCAACAGCCAAAATTCCCCCTGCAGTCAACCAGGTAGCTAGGATCCCCCTCTCTGTCTCTCAGCGAATAGAATAGAATTGATTTTAATTGAATAGTAATTGATGATGATTATTAATGATTAGGTGGAGATGAACCCGATGTGGCAACAGAAGAAGTTGAGGGAATTCTGCAAGGAGAAAGGGATTCACGTAACAGCATACTCTCCGTTGGGAGCCAACAACACAAAATGGGGTGACAACAGAGTAGTGGAGAGTGACGTGTTAGGAGAAATAGCGAAAGCAATGGGGAAAAGCACTGCACAGGTAGCACTGCGATGGGTGTACGAGCAAGGAGTGAGCATAGCAAGTAAGAGTTTCAACAAGGAGAGGATGAGGCAAAATCTGCAGATATTTGACTGGTGTTTGAGTGAACAAGATTCCGAGAAGATAAGCCAACTTCCTCAGGCAAAAGGGGTCACTTTGGAATCTGTTTTGGGACCCCATGATATTGTACGTGAGATAGATGCCGATGTTTAATTTTCATTTCCACACCGGCCTCCTACTCTTCTTGCAACATTATTATAAGTACTAAAACACACTATACTTTACATATGAACACCTTCATATTAATTTCCTTTTTACCTGATTTTCTAAGTTTACCTATTGTATTTCTGTAATCAATAACTTACTTATATGGAAAACTTTCGGCTATTGTAATTCTTCTTCTTCTTCCTTGTTTCCTTCCTCGGAATATATACACATTTTTACGTTAGCTAGGCTGTTCTTACCTTGTGAAAGCAATATATATATATATATATATATATATATATGATTGTGTTATTTTTGTGAAGAAATGGCAAAGTCTCTACAATCCCACGGTTGTCATGAATTGGCAACTTGCATTTCGTTTTTACAAATCTTTGTCAGTTACGTACATGATGTAGCTAGTATTAAATCTAACTAGTTTGTGCACGGGATGTTATTCAACTTATGAATTTAAACTTATTTTAATTCAATTTATTTTATCCAATTCAATTTATTTCTTATTTGTAAAATGTATTTTATATAATTCACAATAACACATTAAAACTTATGAATATATTAATAATAAAATAAATTAAAAATCAAAATTTAATTTTGGAATTTAGAAATTAATAAAATTTTATGATTTTATATAATAATATAATAGTAATATTTAAATTTTATTTTTATTTTTATAGTCATTCTAATTTTAAAATTAACAAATAAAACGACATTAAAATTTTGAAAAGTTAAATGATAATATAAATTATTACGTAATCATAATAATAAGAATTTTTAAATTTTCATATATATTAATATTAATTTTTTGGATAGTTCATAAATATAATTCTAGTCGTTCTATACGGTTCGGTTCCAAATCGTGAACTATCTTAAAAACGATTTGATTCTGATTTTGAATATTCGAAGGAGTTAGGTTCCAAACTACAATCATGAGCACTTCTACTTCTGTAATTTTATAAATTTTAATTGGTTTAAATACTAATAATAATTAATTGATCATATAATAAAATTAACATAGTCATATTTATAAGTGTTATAATTTTTAGTTGTTTGAGCAATTTTTTAATTAATATTGATCTACATATAATTTATCTCATAAAGAGTTGATTGTCTAAAAATATCTCTCATTGTGTTAACTAAAAATAAATATGAACGATTCATATTTTTATATTATATTATTTTTTATTATTTTATATTTAATAAAATAAAATAATTTAAAATATTTTCTCTAAAAATATTAAGACATCCATTAAAAAAAACTTTATAATGAGCTTTTATGCATGGTCTCAATTTATAATGGATTGAGTTTCAACTTTCATGCATAATATTAAAACATATTATAAAGAGTATTCAACTTTATAATTAGGAACATTATAATTTAGTAAAATATATTATATGTATAAGAATATGTATACATATAATTATTTTCAATTTACTAATGTGTTATAATTTTTTATATTAAATTTATATTTTATATAACATATATCAAATTAAATGTATTGTCGAGATCTTTAATTTAATATGCATAATATTGCAAATATTTTTACGAAGAAAATAAATAATTTTAGGAAAAATGTGTTATAGGAGAAAGAAAATAATCTATAAAGTTTTAAAAATTAATAAGCTAAACGCTAAACATAAACCAGATTCAGTTGTACATGTAAATTATGATTTATTCAATGCTCAAGTTATCTTGTTGCTCTATTGGTTCACAATATAGCATTTCTTATGAAAGGTATAGAGATCAAATCCTATTAAAGTTAATTTTTAAATTTAATAGTTGTAGGATTATATTAGCCATTGAAATTGAAGTTATTTACAAAATTTGCCACTCAAATTGATTTCAATTGGAATGCTTCCTGTTTTATATATATATAGATTGAAGAAATTTCTTCATGGATCATTCATTATATATGGTCCCAGAAATTGAAGAAAATTAAAAGGGGTGGTCCACATAATCACATCATCATAGCTTATTTTTCCTCTAGCAAAAGGCATTAAATAAGTACACAAATTTTAAACATGGTGTTCTAGGATGTTATTATTATATAGAGTTATTATAAAATCATACCATTGACGCATTCTCAAACTACGAATCTCATTCGAATTTAATTTGAGGAATATTGCTGGCATGATCTCATTTTTAGGCAAATTCAATTCCAACAATACAGCTTGAAAACTGAATCACGAATAAAGTATTTTTAGTTGAGTACGACGAATTACTTCAAGATGGCTATGAATTTGGGTTGGCGGCAACGTGCATGCGTATATTATTATTGACCGCTTCAAGTTCAAGCCTTGAAAAAATTAAATAGGAGATTGAGACAAATTTTATAAATACATTTAATTTGTCTATACAAGAATAAATCTTAATGTAAAAAAGTGAGAATGAGGTTGAACAATTACTTTTTGAATATGTGGTGTGGTGGAGTGGAGTGCTAATATTCAATTAAAACGTAAAGTATTTGGTTGGTGCAAACTTGGAAAATATGCAACTAACTTTTAAATTCCAGTCAAAAATGGCACTTTCGCATTCATTGGATTGGGGCCTTTCATCTTTTTATGAAATGTTTTACTAAAATTAAAAATCTACCTTCTATTTCTACTTGCGTTTGACTATATTTTATGGACGCCAGTTTCTATGAGATAAAGAAAAGTTTTATTTTCAATTTGTTCATATTATAAGTTGTTAGGTTTGACATGACATCACATCCATCTCATAGCAAAACGATATGTTAAGAGATATGATCAGTACCCTTCCCCTCCGCTAATATTTTTAACATATTTTATTTTTGGTCTATCCATCAATTTTACCATTAAAACATTCCATTTATATTAATTGTTATATATATATATATAATTCAATTAAAAATTATAAATTATGTGAGATCCAAACTTCACTTAATGCACATTTCAATTAAAAAATAATAATAAATGAGACTCAAACTCTATTAACTATATTTTTCTACATAAAATCAAAACACTACATTAAAATATGTGCCGAATCAAAATATTAACAACAGTCATGGACGGAGGGAGAATTGTTTATATAAATATATACTAATTTTTTTGAGACGTGCTTAGTAAAATAAAATCAATGCGTCTTCCCATAAAAAATACTAGCTCGAGAGTGTCAAAATATTGTGAGAATTGAAAAAAGAGAGACTATAACGTTAATGTATTTTGATTCCAGATCAAGCTTTAATAGTATAATAAAAAGTAAACTTGAAGAAACATGTGCAATAATTAACAAATGAGACTATAACATTAATGTATTTTGATTCCAGATCAAGCTTTAATACTAATAGTAAAAAGTAAACTTGAAGAAGCATGTGCAATAATTAACAAATTTGGCATATAGTAAGAAACAGAAGGTCAAACCCATATTATAGATAAATTTAAAATTAATGTGAGGGGCAATGGTGCGAGTTTTTTTTGGAGTGTATTCAAATCAGATTATGATGGTATTTTTTTGACTTTAAAAAATTCATACGTAGAGTTTGATTGATTCTGATTTTTATTGATTTGATAATATTGTAGAATACATTTTTTTTATTGATTTACATGAATTTTTATGGATTTTTATAAATTTTGGGGCTAAGAATGAGAATGGGTCGTATTAGAGCTTTCCTATGCTCAGGTCCGACCTGCAGTTTTAAGGATGAGCCCAACACATGGCCCGATCGGGCTTGTAATTCAGGGCCAAGTCAGGCCCATATGTAGATCGGACAGACTTGGACCGGGCCTCCATATTTTATTTTTACTTTTTTTACTTATAAAAATTTAATATATTAAAATATAATTAATTTATTTTAATATATATTTTTTAATATTCATTAATATGTCTATTAATTTATAATTATTATATATTAATAACAATAATAATATTTATATTATTTTATTTAATATTCTATTAATTTATTTATATATTATTTTAAATTTATAATTTAAATATTAAATATTTAAATATTCGGGCTAGGCTAGGGCGAACTTGGGTATGCCGGACCTAAACATTGTCAGCTTGCCCATCTGACTTAATATTTAGGCCCAAGTCCAACCCATGACGTCATCGAATCGGGCTTGGGAGGCACATTGTCGTCGGGATTGGGTGGGTTGGGTCGGACCAGACAAAATTGACATTCATAGTACGAGCTCGAAATATGAGAAAGATGGTCGGATTTGTAGAATTCTCTGTAAGAATATATTGAAATCTCTGGTGATTATACGAGATTTCGTAAAGTAAAATTTATTTATAAGTTTGAAAGAGAATCAAAGAAAATCAATACAATATTAAAATCCGTCTATTGTTAAATAACTAAAGATTTTGTAAGACTTTTTAAAATCATTATTTGAATACCTCATGAATTTTAAAGAATTTTAAAAATTTAAATTGAATAACCAAAACTTTAAAGTTTAAAAAAATTCTAAAGACTCCACAAGTGATACACCCCTTTAATTATTTAAAAATTGGTTTCGTGAGTTTGACTGTTAACATGTTACAACCCAATCTCAAAGAACGGCGTAAGTTATTGTGTAACTCGGGTGAGAATTAAGAAGATGAAATAAATTTATACATCACTTTAATTACTTAAGAATTGTTCTCGTGAGTTTGGCTCTTAACAATTTGTCTCCAAATTCAACAAATAACAGACAGCATAAATCAATTTATATCACTTTGTACAAGAAATTATACATGATCACGTTGGTAATTTACATTAATTTAACGGGAAGCAATTGTTCACTTCCTTCATCTCCAGACTGCTGATTTATTTTTTGCAATATTCTAAAAGCTGTTAATTTATTGCATTTACTCAGTTGCTAAAAGTTCCATAAAAACTCGTCCGATATTTATTCACGAAACGAATTTGAACTCGAATCAAGTTCCAATTATTTTCAAGTTAAATTAGAGTCTAATAGTATTCGATTCAAAATGTTCGCGAAAATATTGAATATAATCCTAACGAGCCGAACTTTCACGAACTTTGTTAATGAATTTGTACATAAAATTTAAAAACAAGCTGAGCTTCGAATAGTCCACGAGTTCTGTATATGAATTAGTTCACGAACTTGTCAAATTATATTTATATATATTAATTTAAATAATTTAATAAATGAGGTTTTTAATGAGCTCGAACTTGAATATATAAGAAACTCGAGTTGTATTCGAGTTTAGGTTTGAATTTTCTATTAAATCAAATAGTAAACGAAGCAAACTCGAGTTTAATTTTTATTTATTGAACCAAACTCGAGTTTGATTTTCAAAGCTCCAGCTTTGATAACAATCTTAACCTACATATCTACACATGAAGATAAGATTCATAACGAGGCATAAACCCTAGTCCTAAACTCCTAATCGTGTGCAGGACACCTAGCAACGAGTACATGCACGGCCACATGCTCGATCTACAATCTCACAACTGGCATGAATGTTAATTCTTCTATTGACCATTTTGCAGCATATCGATAACAATCTTTTAACACTTTCTCTCAATTCAAACGCTCGTGATCTGGACAAACTCCAAATTTATATTTTTTGTGGAGAATCCGAGGTGATATGGAATTGATTGCATGAGCCAAGCATTATATATATATATATAGTATGCATGAATGATTTTGGAGCAGTGTAAGATGAGCGATCGCAAAGGTCCCCAATTGTGGGGCTCCGAAAAATATTGTTTATATATACAGATATAGATATTATATGGAGGACATAATATTGAAACATAATCAATTAAGGTTTGTGGCGTGAGACAGTACTTGCAGTATTACCCTAATGACTTGGGTTGCAATCCTAATGGCTAGTATAGTGACATTTTAATTTTTTTAACACAACACTAGAATTACTTAATTAGTATTTAATGGGTGTTAATAATACATTTAGTATTTAATTGGTGTTAACATTAAATTTTAGTATTTCTAAGTTATTATAATGATAGCGTTATTAATTGATCTTAGCATTAATTCGAGTTAGTAGTTATTTAAGTTATTGTATTTTTCATTTTCGTCTCGTCAATTATATATATGAGTAGTAATTTACAGGTTTTTTCGATATTTGTAACATAACAAATCACAAAAACAACAACAAATCAATTCTCTTTTTCTTCTCCAATTCTTCTATTCAATCTATCAAAGTTTTAATTTTATTCTTCGTCCTTCCATCTTTGTCGGCGTGTTTGTGACAAGCTGTCATCGTATTTACGAGAAGACGAGAAGTCTTTTCGGTGTTGTCATCTTCCGGATGAAGGGTGCTTTTCAAAATTAAAATTACTTAAGTCATATTTACAAACAACTATGTCTCAAGAAAGATTGAAAGTATTTGTATTAATGGTGATTGAATGTGATTCATTAGAGGAATAAAGTTTTGTAAATAATTTTGTTTCAAAACATACAATGAAAGCAAAAATTTTTAAGGGTGAGTTTGGTACATAAGGTAGATTAGATGATCAAGGATAAAAAAAAAATACTCCATCTGTCCGAATATTGTTGACCCTCTTGTTTTCGGCACACATACTAATAAATACTCATAAATTGAACATTAAATTAAAAAGCACTTACTGACTTTTTACCATTTTGGGTAAGGGGTCAACAATATTGGGACGTCCCGAAACAGAAAAAAGGGTCATGAATCATGGGACGAAAGTAGTAGTAAGACTTCAACGGTAAAAAAATTCATCTTGTTTACTGTTTAAGGTGGATAAGTTATAAGACCACTTTGGTGAAATTAATTTTATTAATGTGCCTAGAATAGTGAATTAGTAACGGACCTTATATTTTATGTCAGGCTGGAGAGATAATGCAAAATCCTATCAAATAATATATGAAACATGATTATTTATCTTATCTTGCTTCATTTACTTTACCAAACTCACCCTAAATGTATTAATTTGTAAATTTTTTTATCATATACTTTAATAAAATCAAAACATACTAAAAAAATTTATTTTAAAATTTGCACATTACCTTTTATGTTTGCACGGGCAATATAGTATGATATTCGCAATGCTATTGCTTTTCATTCAGTTAGTTTTATTTTTCTTACCACTTCCTTCGGTTCCAAGCTAGCCATTATTTTATGGGTTGATGATAATTTTTATGAAAAATATCTTTTGAACTGTAAATCAATCAATTATATATACCGCAAACTGTTAATTTGTTTGGGGGGTCAAATTTTCCAACTATGGAGTCTGGAAAAAAATATGCTTCCTACGTCCCATTAAACTTGACACACTTTTTTTATTGGGACGTCCACTAAACTTTACATTTTAAAAATAGTAAAAGTTATCTACTCAAAAAAGTGTGGACCCTACCACTTTTATTACTCTTACACTACTTTATACACTTTGCTTAATAATCGTGCTGAAAAAAAAATATCATACTTAATGAGACATAGGGATAATATATATTTTGAAGAGTTTGTGTTTGTGGTGGTGCATTTAGGACAAAGATTGGGCTTCACTGAAATATATAGTTGGACCTATTGAATCCTCACTAGTATTAGTATATATATGGTGTTGCTCTTGGCGTTAATTGGCATTGGTATTACTCCTACCTACGTAACTGGCCTGGCTGGCTGGCCCAACATCAATATTACTTCCTCTGTCCTATTAAAAATGACCTCTTTTTTCTGCACGCAAACTAAGATAATTCCTTCTTTTTTGTTTACTCCAATATACTTAAAATACAAAAAAATACTATAAAAGGAAATTGGCCAAATCTAATAAGACGAATGAAAATGAAAAAAAAAAGTCATTTTTAATGGGACGGAAGGATTACTGTATTATTTTGGACAACTTTTTTTTATTTTGCAACTGAAAACGAGGATGATTTACCAAAATATTGTAAGCCTCAGCCTGCTGCTATTACACAACCACTCCATAATTATTGTGATGTGATTTTTTTCCTTTAGTTTTTAGTGAAATTGAAATTCATCAAAAATAACTCCCATAAAATAACTAATTTTTTGGAAACGTACGGAAAGATCCAATATTAGAAATTAACAATTCAAAATTCTCTGATATATATTAGGAAAAATATAAGCCACATTTTCTTTAGTATTAATAAGGAGACGAATGTACTTTTTTTTTTGCATCGATAATACATGTCGTATAGCTTATACTAGGATGATAAGCATAGAACAAATGAATCTTGCAAATTATATATTTTTTTTCTTACTGCTTGTTCCAAATTATATACTTTTTCTTTGATATGAGACTAATTGATCATTTTATTCTACTAAGAATAAATTATAAGAGGGTATAATTGATTTAAAATTCAAATCAATAACTATAATTGGCTAGTATTGAATTTTGTCCTCTTCTTTACCTAATTGCATTGCGCCAGTGCCACTATAGTTAAATTAAGCTTTTCTCTAACTGAATGAAATAATATCCTGTTCTACTCGCTAAGAACGTACATTACTACTGATATTATCTTTTAGTTAAAAAATTATATAAAAAATATCCTGATTAATTTTGTTAATATATTCCCATGATGAGTGATTTGCATGGCTGCAAATATAGCACACATAATATATATTTCAACCCGCTTGCAACTTGCAAGATCCGCACATTGTCACCCTTATTCGTTTCTTAAATATTATATACTAGTGTGTGGCCCGTCGAAAATTGACGGGAATTATTAACGTCATAGTTATTATATAATAAAATTTAATTGATTAATTAAAATGTAATAATAAAATAAACATGATAACAATAATTATTTCTTTAGTGTACCAAAAAATGAATAAGTGTATAAGTGTACAACACATAAACATGATTATATTTGTGGAAATGAACTGCAAAAAATAAATAAACGTAAGGAAAGTTCAAATATGACCTCGTAATAAAATAGATACGGTTGATCTGTGTAGAATCTATCAGATCCTTGTCAGCCTCGTTCTTGCAAAAAAAAATATTATGTAGCTAAAAACTATCATAGAAACAAAATATGGTCAACGGAACCATAAGAATAATGTCAAATGTAGTGTCGTACCTCGCAATTTCTGGAAAATTTCATCGTACACCACGTTAACGGTCATGTTATCCGACTTATTTTCCTTGTCACATTTTAAAACTTTTAGGCCTTGTTTGGTAGTGACCCTTGAGATTGCCACATACAATTGACCATGACTGAATACGGGCTTCGGCATATATAGTCCAACATTAAAGAGAGAGTGTCCCTGACTCTTGTTTATTGTCATTGCAAAACATACAGTCAAAGAGAACTGTCTCATTTGGAATCTAATCGGAAATTTGGTGAAATTTGATGGACTCAATATCATTCTCGCAATAGGAAACTTTTTCCCTGCCTTCTTCCCCGAGATGTGTTTGGCTTCAATCACACGATCCCCAAGTTTAGAGACAATCATTCTCGTTCCATTGCACAGTTCATTGGATGGATCAATATTTCTAAGAAGCATTATGACGCACCCCTCCTTCAATTTAATCTCATGATTCGGCAATCCGGAACACTTGATTGTGTTGAGATATTCAACTGAGTAAACATCATCATCCAGATCAACCACTCCATCTTCTCTGCAAATACTGTCCGAACTAAGGTATACTCGCTCATTAGCAGACATTTGCAACATGACATAATTATTGATCTCATCAACCATGTCATTGGTTGGTGCCAGAATAGCTTTATCCTTAAATATTTCTGGATTACACGATGCATGCAGTATGTCCTGGTAAGTACCATTCACTATTGATGCAATAGGGTCACCTGTATATCGTATGAGAATATCGTCGGACAATCTGACATTAGACTCTCCATCAGCAATCATGTCGCCAATAGTTTCATCACCGATCTTTAGTATCCATTCAACGAATTCTCCAATTTCTTCATCCTCAGATCTGGATAGCCCACTCTAAAATTAAAAAATAATAATGAGCATATCATTGATTTAAAATAAAACAGTTTAGACATATAGTTGCATCAATCTATTAAATTTTGTCTTTCGGTATATTAAATTTTGAAATTTATTTGCATCAATCTACAATTTAGACATATAGTTGCAAACAAATAACTTTAAATTATCGGAACCTACAATTTATAACAAAAAATAATTTCAAAAAATGCATATTGAAAGAAATGAATTAAAAAGAATATTGGACCGGAAAAAGGGGGAAAATGAATGATATTCTAAGGTAATTATTTTTCGAAGATAGAATAAATTTTTTATCTTTAACATATAGTACCCATATAATTTGTAGCAAAAAAAAAACATTAGTAAATAAGCATAAATACAAATACTCAGCTCAACCTATCAACATTTTCACGATCATTTAACTATAATGCTGTCATTCGCCAATAATATTAAACCATACATCCAGCGACAACGTGGTATAATGCAAAAATAAACAAATAACCATTTATGCTATGTTTTCCTATATCACAATCTTCAAGTTCCACTCTTTTTCCCCAGCTAAAGCGGCCTTTTCCGTTTATCACAAACAGAACAAAATGAACTAAATTTTCATACTTCACAAGAATTTAAATATCAATATATTGAAAATTACCTTATCACAGTGACTGTCGTGAGGAATTTTTTCAAAAGAAAATCTTCCACATGTACTCCTTGGATTTGGATAGTCTCTGCATGCAACCTATTCGAAATCATCTCACAATTAGAACACAAAGAAAACTCAATAACAGGAACATTCAGAAACAACAAAGCATTGATTCTTTTTACTTGAAGAGCAGTATCCAAATCTTAAGAAAAAACGAATTTATATTTTAAAATAACACTTATTCACCACTTTATCAATAATATTTTAATAACATCAAATGTTAGTCAGTGCAATCATGAACAATATTATCAACTAAGCAAAAGTCTGAGTACAAAATGTAGTAAATTAATGATTGAATTATAGTAGATTGCTGACTGAAATTCAATCCACAATTCAGCAGGTAAGTGAAGTAGGTTCTGGACACTGTTTTAAAACAATAGCAGCAATTAAAAGCAGCAAAATCATATTTGAGATGTAATCAATCGATCAGTAACATAGAGATCAGATTTTGCAGGGCTTAAATCGAAGCACAACAAAGAGAATCAGAGAGTTATCCAGCAATGTAACAGTAGCAATCACTGCAATCTCAAGACTAAGATCAGCAAGGTCAATTTGCAGCAGATTATAAGTGTTCAAACTCTTGCCAATGTAATAATGATAGGCGAATGTATCAAGCTTTGTAAAAGGCAAGACACATGGCAAGATACGAATGATAATGAGCAATATACAGCCTGCAAGTAAAAGATAGATCACAATAGTAGGTAAGGTGCAGGAAACAAAGCAGCTCTTGTGATTACGAAAGCTCAAACAATAAAATGAACAACACAGGTATTCTAACTGTCCAGAGCACCAAAGATCAGATTTTCAAAGCACCAATCAGAGCTGAGACAGATTTATAACAGATTCAAGTATGCTAATTATGAGATTACAATCAATTTATCAAATTATCATAGCAATATGTCCAGGAAAGGAAAACCCACCTTATGGTTCCCTCTGCTTTTCAGTGAATTCGAGTTCCCAAAGAATTGAGCTATGAAATAGAAGGAACAAAGGAAATGATGCAATAAGCAAAATAGACATTTGATTTTGGTAGGGAAACAGATTTTGTACTTCATTTTTGGATGGATTTGATTTGGAGAAACAAATTGGGGGGATTTTGGGCTTCATTTTGGGGGATTTGATTTGGAGAAACAAATTTGGTGGAAAAAATTGGGGAATTGGATAGGAGGCAGGCGTGATGTACGTTATGAAGATGTAGTCTTATTTGAGGGAAGTTATTTTATCTGAATATTTTAAGAATTTTGATAGTTTAAACTCTAAAAAAAATGAGAAAAATGCAAATGTGAAATGAGGTGATTCTAGGTGGGGTTCTGCTGACGTGGCGTGAGTTTACCCAAATCGTAGTATAGTATTGTTGTTACTACCTAGTGGACTATATATATATTATCAATTTACTACACAACTTTCCAAATCTCATTGCAATATTTTCGACAAATAAGTTATTTAGTCATTTTTCTTACATTCCTGCAAAAATACGAGGTTTGATGAATTTAATAACTACTCTAGATAATTTACTTGCTTTTGATAATCCTTTTTTACCAAATTAGCCTTAACCCGTTCAATCTCGACAAAGTCATCTTCGATCAACTGTCTAACCTGGCGGGGAAGACTCAATTGAGTTCCCTTCCCATCTCTCATTTGCAGGATATTGAGTTCCCAAGGCTACAAGGAGAAAACCAAGGCTCAAGACATCATGACAGTTCCAGACTATGTCATCCACAACCTTCTGTTTAGTGGAAACAAGGAGGCTAACTTACCTTGGAAAAATCATGTCGCTCCTATTAACCCAGTTGCCACCAGCGGTGTTTCCATTCTAGTCCCTCAACAACTTCTCCAGCAAGCTCACCTCACTATTTCTCACCTGGAGAAGGAGCTTTCCACCTTGGCTACCCTGCGCCCTTTACTCGAGGAATGCCTCTCTTCACAAAAAAGGAGGAGAGTTTATCGTGGCCGAAGGTTCTGGAGCCAGAGCAACAACTGATGCTGAGGTTGAGGATGATGATGATATATAGAGGCAAATGAGTGATGTTATGACTATGTGTGGTCTTAAAACATTTTTTTTTTGATGTGGTCGATAATTTCAAATAATTTCTGTTTTTACTTTTATTTTTTATGTGGATGCAACAATGATCTTTAAAACTTTGGATGATATATATGATATTTGTTGATGTTGATGTTTACTACATGTGATACTTGTGTGATGTTGTTTTTGTTGTTGCTGATACTGATGATGTTTACTCTGTTTGAAATACTATTTTTGATGTTGCTGTGTTTGTTGTATATGTATGCTTGTTATTGTTTGCAGACGACATGGAAATAGGGGGAGCACACCCAAGAAGCCTTAGATTGAGTTTTGTGAAGAAGGCGCAAAAAATGGGAGTTTATTAGGTTTAGGTTTTTACTTTAAGTGTTATTCGAATGTTGACCTAACACATATGTTTTTGCTTTCTTCACAGGTGTGCTGACTGACACATATGTTGGAGTGCTGATTCAGCAGCATTGAAGCAGCACACGTAGGATGAAGTGGAGACCAAGTCTTGGGCTATGCAGTTGAGAAGCTCGTGCAAGTGGAAGGTTGTTGCGAAAATCAAGGAGTCAACAACCGCATGAAGTTGTTCCACATTTTAAGGAGCGTTGCTGACTCAACAAACCACGTGCTGGAAGAATGGCTAAGTGGGCGGTTGCTATACTTATGGATTTAGGCCCAACTTAGTCCACAAGACGTCTACCTATAAATAGTTGAAGATCTTCAGATATGAATGACGTCTTTTTCATAGTTTTCATTGTGTATGGTTCTTAGTTTTCAAGAACGTACATTTAGTATTTTTAATGATAGTGTTGTGTTATAGTGTAGTCCATCATTATAACCTTCAACACTCGTTTTAATATTTGTTTTTAATCATAAGACTCGTGTATGTTATAAAGTTGATAACCTACGCAAAATATATTTGTATCTTATTTTAACTTCGGCAATTTACTTTTTAGAGTGGTCAATACACTTTCAAAAAACATCCCATTACTATTGAAGATCAATACGTAATGTAATCCATTCTTAATTAATTTGTTGACATTTGCGGAAATGTTCATAGGGACTAGGGTTATTGAAATAAAAACAATAATCTGCTGAATACTAATATTAATATGAGGCGATCCATCCGCATTCATTTTGGTCCTATACATGACAAACCCTTTTTGCGCTTTTTATTATATTAATCTCTCACATCAAACACACAGTGTTTTAAACTTCTCGAAATTTCTTCTTATTACTTTTTACTATTGTCCTCTGTTCAGAATTTTAAACAAATAAACTTATGCCAACCCTACTAGCTTTTCAATCTCTGGATATATAACATACAATTTATTCAAATTCTTTGGTAATCGAATTATGGATTTGGGGGTAGTTTTTTTATTATATATATATATATATAATTTATGGACTATATTTATTGATTCCAATATATAGATATGACTATAAATATAATGTGCACGAGGCCAATATATACTCAAATTCAATATTCAGGATTTCGCAAAATTATAGAAGCAATAAAATGTCTATTTTTCCTTTTTCTTTTTTTTTTCTTTATAAATCGCGAGACCATAGTGTACTTCAATATAAATTATAGTATTTTATATGTGATAGTTCCATAAAGTGGATATTATTTCCAAGAAACTGTAAGACTCAGATCTATCATCCATGGTATACTCCGATCATCAAGTGATTAATCTAGAAAGTAAAAAAAGAAAAGAAAAAGAAACAAGTATATAGCTAGCAAGTGAGACGCAAATAAAAACCAAAAACAAAAAGACTAGGACAAAAGGTGGAAGTCAAATGGTGTTGGATAGGTCAGTCCCATTTGTCAGAAGTAAAAAAGCTGTTTTGAAATAGCTACAATCCTCAGAAACCACATAGTCTCCATCAACTTGCATATATTAATTCCTTCCAAACTTTGGATCTTTTAATTTCATTCATATCATATCATATCATATCATATGTAATCTAATCGTTTGTTCAACTATTTTTGTGGTTATGAGGAACCATAGCTTTGAAGTGGACCTAGCTAGCTACTAGCTTAATCTTCTATCGTCCTAGTGCTAATCCCTTTTTTGGACAGAAAGTGCTAATACATATATTAAGACAATTGAATTCCAACACATACTATATATTATTTTGAGTATGTCCGTATAATCTTTCAACAAAATGCACTCACTTTGGTATTATGGTTATTTCTTTGAGAAGTTTATTGGTGTTAATTTAATGAATTTATTCCAATTTCTGATATATTAATTTTTATGAATATATACCAAGCCCGTCCAGTTTAATTCGCAGTGGAGTATAATAGAAACTTATCATCTATCCGCGGACACACACGCTATTATTATGATTCATTGATTATGTTATTATTAACATTATAAATTAAATAAATAACAATTATTGGTCACGAAACGAGTAATCTAGTGTATGGGGATACACCAATTTCAAATATGATTTTCAGTGAGTTGCTCAAGTCTGAAGAGAGGTAGCCTCAATAGAAAGTAACTTCAGATAGCAATCCATCATTCAGAATTTCAGATAGAATTTTTGAGAGAGGGCAGAGAGAGATGTATGGTTAAAGAGAGCAAGGAAAGTCAATCCTAGATGTTGAATGGATTGAAATCTAGGTTGTTTAGATAAAGTTGGGTTGAGGTTGAAAGGGTAAGTGCTTGGGAGTGAGCTGAGGTTGAGGTAATGGCTAAGGCAAATGTTTCAGGTCGAGTAGGTTCAGGGTTGGATTCATCGGGTGAGGTTGAGGTTTAGAGGGTGATGGTGTGGCTTTGGAAAGAAATTTGGGAATTTAGAGGGTGAGGATTCAGGAGTAGAAGCGGTCGGTTTGGATGGTGAGGGTTCATGGTTGACACGAGGGGTTATCTGAAGTTACTCTCACCCTTCAGACCTTGAACTACTCACTGAAAATCATTTTAATTTGAAATATTTGAAACTGGTGGCACCAACAAAAATAATACAAATTATAAATTATAGTGTTTGTGTTACCTTAACCAATCAAGGTTTTTGTTCCCATATTTGATCTAATTTTACGACCAGATATTAAATAATATGGAAAATGCATGAGGTTCATTTGAATTTATATATATATATATGTATGGTAGTGCAAGTAGGTTTCCTGTTGTAGGGGCAAGTACAGCTCAGATATGTTTCTGCATGGGAAATACTATTATAATGCTACTTGTTGCTTTTTTTCCATTACAAATATAAATCAGACAAAACGGTGCATATATAATACATGTCTCATTCAAAATCCACCAAGCTAAATTACAAAAATAATTTTATTATAAGGCAAGGCTGTTCATATAAGCCATCCCTTTTTCTATTGGCCAACAATGTCAATATTCCTCCAATCAGCTCAACAAACAGGCAACACTCACTTGATTGTGCTGTGGGTGCATGTTGAGGGTGACCTCTACATATATATATATATATAATATTTGAATTGAATGCATGAGTTAAAAGTTTTACTATAATTTTCCACTAACATGCACTATATATACCAATATTTAATTTATTTTATAAAGAGTAAAATATATTTTGGAGCATTAATTAATTTGACCCCGGGGTGATTATATAACAAAAATTTGTAAGAAAAAAAAAATTAAAATAGTGGCATCATTAACTAGTAAAAAATCTGTGATTACAATTAATTGGATCCACATTTGTTTGGGAGAAATTCTAAGCGAAATTAAGTCCATATCTTTTTTGTAAGCGTATGCGTATATTGATCGAATTTTTTTAGCCGTTTTTATCATTTGATAGAGTTCAAATTCTCAAAATTACTCACACTCCAAAATTCAATCAATATAAGCCCATATCATTATTTGTATATAACACATTACTTTTAAGTACACAAATTGATTTTTTATGTCTAAAATAGTGAATTCTAATAAAATTGATTAATTTTAAAAATAAATTAGATATTATTTTTTTCAAGAATGAGTCATTATGACACTTCAAGTCATGAAATAATGAGAACGCATGCGGCATGAATATGATATATATGAATTGTATGCCTACTAATATATTTATAATTGTCTAATTAATCAAATTATTATGATTGTATTATTTATACAATGGAAATAGACGTAAATGTTATGAAACAAAACTGGAAAATTAGCCATATATATGTATATTATTTTGTAATTTTGTTTTCTAGACCTGATCGAGCGAGGTCTCATTAATTTCACGTTCCATGCACATCATCATGGACGTCATCACTGTCTTCAATTAATTAACTTTCTTCTCCTCCAACTTGCATTGCATTGCATTGCATGCTTCTCTCTCCATCTCTCCATTAATATCCATGATTCAACTTTCATGAGAGCTAGCCTCTTATCCTTATTTTCTGTCAATTCCTTCTCCAAATCTCCATCCCAATTAATCATCGTTCCTCGTCGTCAAACATGTCTGGCATCAAAGGAGAAGTAAGCGCTTCTCTCTCTCTCTCTCTCTCTCACACACACACACACAGAAATTAATTAGTTAATTAATTAATTAATAAGTGCTACTAATGCATGATTAATGAAGTGATGTTGATGATGAACAATTTGAAGGTACTGTGGCCGAGGTTGGTGGCAAGCAAGATCTTCGGAAAGAGATTTGGCGGCAACAATTTCGTCGCCGATTATCCAGCACCGCCTCCACCTACTCTCTCTCTCGTCAACGGCGACCAACTTGACGACCATGATTTCATGCACCAAATCCCACCTCCTGCTGTTGCTGCTGCTGCACCCTCTCTCGTCTCTTCCAATCACGACAATCCAACTAATTTCAAGTATATATACATACAGTCACTTTTACTTATCATATATATTCTAATTTTCATTTTATATATTATCTAAATGCTAACTTGTTTGCTTGGAATTGATGATATTTAATTAGGGTTTTTGTTAGCACTTGGAACGTGGGAGGAGTTTCACCAGCTGATGATTTCACCATGGATGAGTTGATCGACCATACCAACCCCTGCGATATCTACGTCTTCGGGTATATATATATATATGTAGATTAACGTAGTAATAATAAGGGTGATCGGTGAATTGATGAATTGAATTTGTGATATATGGATGTGGTCAGTTTTCAAGAAGTGGTGCCGCTTAGAGCAGAAAACGTGCTGGGAGCAGAGAAGAGCAAGATTTCAACGAAGTGGAATTCCTTAATAAGAGCAGCTCTCATGAAACAACAACCCAAACTCCTCAAAACAAGCAGCACTAATTTCAGATGCATCATCAGTAAGCAAATGGTTGGTATATTTATCTCTGTTTGGGTTCGGGCCGACCTCCGGCCCTTCATCCGCAGCCCTACCGTTTCTTGCGTTGGCTGCGGAATTATGGGTTGCTTAGGAAACAAGGTACGTACCTACATACCTGCTGTGCTTATTTACGCTCCATATGCATGGGATGATGAGGAATCATGCATATATGTACAAGTACAGGGTTCTGTCTCGGTGAGATTTCGACTACATGAAACAAGCTTCTGCTTTGTATGCACTCATCTGGCCTCAGGTGGCAGACAAGCCGATCACAAGTATCGAAATTCTAACGTCCTCGATATCTTTTCAAGAACCACTTTTCCAAGAGGGCCTTCACTTGATCTCCTTCCCTCTAATATTCTTGATCATGAGTATGTTCTCTTAACTCATCAATCTTTCTTTTCTTTTCTTTTTCTTTTTATTTATTCCACCATAATTATATGATATATATATATAACAGGAATCAATTTGGGCCGCAGGTTTCATATAACCATGATAACAATATAATAATATGTTTGTGCATATATTTTATTTTATGTATACATATAATAATTCACACACACACATATATATGTGATCACTAGAAACATCTTTATTAATTAATTTTCTTAGTTAAAATAAATATCTGGATTTTGGAGGAAGCTATGCTATCCATCCAAAAGATCTTTTCGTTATAGAAAGAAAATAATACATATTACGATCGACGACTAATCATGTATAATAATCTTGATTAGTCTTTGTTAATATCCATTAGGACAAAGGGGAATAGTCCAATGAAACTATTAATTAAAGTATCAACTCTTTATTGTCTACACTATTCATAACCGAAAATTATTATAATTAGTTTGTTAATCTTGTCTATATCCATGCATCAATTAAGCCGTCTGTCAAATTAATTAATATTTAGCTTTGCTAGCTAATCTAATCACATGGATCGTAAATAATATAAGAATATTCTTTGGCCGTTTTCGACCACAAATTAGTTTAATTGGCAGCTTAACCACCTCGGAAAACATTATTTATATGTTTTCCTTTTTATAAATTAATTAATGTTTAGCACATTTCTTAATTAATTCAACCATCTTCTGAAATTATAAGTTTGATCTCTTCGGGCACGATATAGTGATCATATTTAAACTGATTTTAAAGAAGAATAATTAATTAACAATTCCCTAATTTGCAGTTATATTTAAACCGATCCAACAATTAATTTATTTTTGGTACATGCAGCCGGGTTATATTTTTTGGAGATTTAAATTACAGAATCTCCTTACCTGAATCAACGACGAGACAACTAGTTCACCAAGGAGATTGGGACGCATTATTGCAGCATGATCAAGTATGATTTTCATTAATATATGTATTTGCAATATTAGTAATATTAATTTTAAAATAATTATTAATTAAGATTGTTATAATGTAAAAAATGCAGCTAAAAATGGAACAAATGGAAGGTAAAGTATTTGAAGGGTGGCATGAAGGAAGCATAAAATTTGGACCAACATATAAATTCTATCCTGGTACGGATGAATATTATGGAATATTTGAGGCCAAAAAAGGCGAAAAGAAACGAGCCCCTGCATGGTAATTAACTAAGGCTGTGTTTGGTATCCAAAATACGACAGTCAACTTTGTAGTGTAATTATTCTAAGATGATTATCGTATCTTGGATACCAAACATACCCTAAATATATATATCCTATTTACTTATTTATTTTTCAAATACCAATGAAATTATGGAAATTTATCATAATTTTTTTAATTTCAATTAATATAGATAATTTTCCTTCTTGTTCATATATATATATATATATACTTGAAAAATATGTCCCTACCTGTACTGTGCACGAGTCAACGTATGCTACATAGGAAGAGCTAGCTAGCTATATATATAGCTAATTATAGTATTTATTTGGTAATGAAATACTACTAGATAGCTAGCTATATATATGAGGATAATATAATTAACGGTTGGTACTATTATTTATATATTTATATATATAGGTGTGACAGAATAATATGGGAAGGTGAAGGGCTGAAGCAACATGTGTATGAAAGAGTTGAATCAAAATTATCAGATCACAAACCAGTTAGGGCAATTTTCAGCACTCAAGTGAAAGTTAAGCTAAAGCTCAGAGCCCTCGGAAACTTCTTTTTATCCGAGCGATTTGAACGTATCGACGATCATCGTCTCCTCCATTTTTCTTCTAAAGATGATTGTCATCATTATGATTTTCCTTGTAGCATTCAATTCACTGCTGATTTATAGATTTTAATTTTATATATATATACATTCCACTTTTTTCGGATTAAATATATGTGTTATTTAAGTATATATATTGATTATTTGATTTATTAACTAGGAATTCGATCGCTTTCAAAAACAAAAATAATATATATGGAGATGATCGATAATGATGATGAACTGAAAATTGAATTGTCTTTTGTTTTATATTATTAGGATTTATTTACTAAGATGGATAGTATGCATGCAAGTGGTTAATTATGCATTTCATATCTAGCTAATTAAACTATTAAAATGTCAAGTGTCGCATTAGATTTATTGGAACTGATTGATCATTTATACAATATTGATTTATAGAACAAATTGGCCGGATGTTACCTTTCATATATATTTTAAATTAAATGTATATAATATTCATGGTGACTAAAATATGTATGTATATATACAATTAATTAATGTGAATCAAAAGAGATGAGATGCACTAAATCAAACTGTATCACGTAAATGGTCGAGTAGTCATACAATATGAAACCATATATATTATTTAGTGATGAGTGATTTTCAGCCACAAATTTATTTATTCATGAGCCTGTCCTCATCGTCAACATCGTCCCCATCTCTCTTATTCATATCCAACAAACTATAAAACAATTTTTTTTTTTTTTCATGCTCCACTACACAATATAATTAAGTTGGGCATATACATGTTAACTGACAAATTTGTTTTCATGATTTGATTTTAGGAGCGGTTGGGATATTTATTATGTTTTTATTTGGTTTCAAAATTTGATTTTATGTAGCACATGTTTGAAAATTCAAACGTTAAGGGCAAGCCTGAAAAACTAAGTTTGAAAACTAAGCCTGAAGGTCTTGTCCTGAAGGACCTGTCTTGAATTTTATCCTGAAGGACCTGCCCTAAAGTCTGTTCTGAAAGTCAAGCCTGAAGCTTATGTCCTGAAATCCAACCTGAAGATATTGTTCTGAAGTCCAGCCTGAAGGTCTAGCCTGAAGGTCAATACTTAAGTTATGGAAAACTGCAGATTGCAGAATTTGTCTAAAGGACAGATACCAAAAATAGAAAAAAGGACGACGACTTCAACGGAAAGAATTCAACGGTTGGATAAGATTCAAAATTCAAACGGCTAGTTCGAATCTACATCAGCTATAAATAGAGAGCGTCCCTCACTTGAAAAACTAACGAGAATATTCAAGAATTACAAGAAATCAACTCATACTCAAGCTCAAAGTTTTATTCACTGAAACACTCATTTCTCAAGTTTTTTAAAGTTATAGTTGTTATATTTTTCCCGTGTATTCTAAGCTAAACTATTTTCATATCTAGAGCTTAGAAATCGAGCAAGTTGTCATATATTTTGTACTCATTGTAAAAGTTTGTTCGATAAAAAGAGCAGTTAACTTTCAAAATGAAAGTTTGATTTTGATTGATTTTTGTCGTTTGAGTTGATGTTTTGGTCTTCTATATGCTACATTTTAGGTGAGAATCGACAAAAGTGACTAACGAAGCTCGACAAGAGAAACGAGACGAAAAGATAAAGAAAAGTTGGAATATGAAGCATGTTGGCCGAGAGTGGACCTAGCGGGCGCTAGCCTCGCTAGGTCCAAAAGTTGAAGCAAGGCAGAACAAGGGGCAAGCGACCGCTACCCCCTAGCGGTCGCTGGCCCCTTGCACGGTGAACCAGGACAGAGCACTAGGGTAGCGAGCGCTACCCCCTACCGCCCGCTATCCCTCTTCAATGGTTGGCAAGACAGAACCTGGGGGTAGCGAATGCTACCCCCTAGCGGTCGCTACACTGACGGGCGTTTCTACTCCTATTTAATCTCTTCACACGCGCGATTGTCTTCTTCTGCGCTTCTTAATTTTTCTAGGACTTAGACCACGAGAGAAAACATTACTAGTCTAGATTTTCCATTTCGTTGTTCGTTTTTTCAATTTCATTGTGGATTCTTTCGTGATTTAAACCCGATATTCTTTAATGCATTATTTCCCTTTTCAATTCGTGAGTTCTTTTACTGCTTTCTTTATTACTTTATGATCTTTTTTCTTCTTGTTCTGTTCTTGATTAATTCACAATTCGTTAATCCAAATCTTTCAATCATGTTAATTAATCAATTCAAGACATGTTTTTTAGGATTTAATTGCTTTATTAATTTTGGCCTAGGTAATTCGTATTTTAAATTATTTAATTTGTTCGCCTAGATAGATTAATTAGATTAGTTAAAAATCAAAACTCCTTCTTTTAATTATTTTATGTTCTGCAACGTAGATTAAGCCATGTTTAGCCTTCCTTGAGAATACGCTTAGGGTCAACTTATTAATCTATAACGAACTCGTTCTCTTGCGAGTAACTTAATAAAATAAGTTGAAACACAGTGTTTTCAGTCCAACCAATTTATATTTTGTACAGACTGCAATGCATCAATAAATATAATGTAATGCATCAGACATTTGATTGTAAATCAACATGGCGTAAATTGGTATTGCATGTGATAAAATTATTTTCGGTTGCGTTTCCCAATTAAAATTCTTTTAATTCAAAATTTGAGAAATTTTCAAATATTTTTAGAAGATTATATTATCCCATAAATTTCTCCAACTACCAAAATTAGATGGTAGTACAATATATATATGTCTAATGCAAATTACGTAATTTTACAGTGCAACATTCATATATATCTAATGCAAATTACATGAATATACAGTGCAACAATAAACAAACGGCATGGAAGTTTTTCTCTTTCCTATTATAGTTCGGTAATTAATGGTATCATTCAATTTTCGAATCCCTTAATCTTAGGAACCGCCGAATTTTTTACCTAAATGTCCTTCTTGCATTGTAATTTAAGAATGCAACACGTTTTCAAACCTAATTTTTGAAAATTAAGGGATCAATAACAACCATTAAATCTATTGTAATGGAGGGACAAGATCTCTTTCGATTTTATATCTTATGAAAAACCATATATATGTGTGTATTGGAGTTGGACCCACCATTTTGACAATTAGTTTTTCTTTCAGATTTTTAATTAAGAAGCGTTTTCGACTTTACAATTTGCACTTGTTAACACATATACTATATACCAATCTTTGGAATTTCAAACTATGCATGTGAAGATTTAACATATATACAAAATAAGTTCGTTTTCTCTAAATATTAGTAGTATATTCTACGAACCAAGTCCATAAGTATTTGAATTTTATAAGTTCATTATAAGCATATTACTCGTAATTCGTAATTAATTAAATTATGTGGAGAAGCAAGCAATTTTTTTGGACCGGCTATAATCGAGTATGTGAAACGTAATTAATTAAATTATTACGTGGAGAATCTTCTAGTACATGCGTGATCCAAAATAATGTATGTACATAGCTAAGTTGTGATAGTTATACTGATAATAGATTTTTTTTATTAATTAAAAATAAATTTAAATTGTTCATATTTTTTGTTCGTGGATATAATTAATTTATTCGAAGCTTTTAAATTATAAAATGCTTCATTATTTTTGCTCAATAAATCTTTATAGTAATAAAATTATTTTGGTTCAACCGTTAGGGTTTAAGAAACATGGTTTAAGTTAATTTGGAATAAAGTTGAAGGAATGGACATATCGAAGAGAAAATAAATGAAATTTGCATTTGCTTGTTATAACTTTTAAATTTTTATTTGTCTTCCTTTTCACTTTTCAATCTTTATCATTTTCACTCCAAATAATACAATAATAATAACATAGATTTAAACTCCAGACAATTATTGTAGTCTTTGCCATACATTCTAAGAAACTTCACGTGCAAGTGTTTAACGACATCTTTGGAAAGTGTGTATGATAAAATAGCATATCTTAATGATTTTATCAACTAAGAAATGTAATTAAATTGCAAAAGACAATGAAACGTCATGGATAATGGGCTTTTTTATTTGGAATTTTGTTTTTGGGTTTAGATGTGAAGTAGCAGTGAGTAGATTAGTGGTCCATTGCTGCAATCAATTCCTATTGTGGAGTTGGTTGGTGGGTCTAAATTTGGGTTGGTCAAGACTCGAGGATAAGGTGGTTTTAGCAATTTTAAATCTTATAGTATCTCATCATTCTCATTAACTATCTATATTGATATTTTGATAAATTTCTAATCAATAAATTTTACATCTATATTTTTCACAGAGTTAGATGTGAAAGGTGAATAATGAGGATTTTAATTAAGATGCAACTATTTGGACCATGTAATACAAGATGGGCTTATATCAATACACAAAAAGGATACTAATGGGCTTATACAAGATGTACAGCCCATGTAATGATATAAATGGAGGACAATTTATTTACTTTGGGAATATTATTTGGGTGCAATTGGACTACCTTTAGTAACTGGGAAAAGTCTATTCACAAGATTTCAATTTTATTTTCCTTTACTATAGTCTGAAATTTGAGTCACATATATAAAATAAAGTTATGACACGTGGAGTTGGAAACATGACAAAATGAAACTGTAACAGCAAAATTTCTATATTCTTTTAAATATTTTTTTATTTTAAAAATTATATAGGAACAAATCAAAATTTTAAAATCTTGATTTTAATAAAATAATAATCAATTCGATCAAAACAATTCCAAACCAAATCGATGTTTTGGTTCATTTTTCCATTATTCAAAATTATAACTAAATATTTCTATAATGAGTCTATTATATAATTTTAATTTGCATTTAAAAATTAATTTTCAAATTGTTTTAATAAAAAACTTGTTCAATCTTATATATATAGTGATAGTGAAAATTAATTTATTCAAATAGTTTCAATTCATAAATTTTACTTTTATATTTTGAGTGATTTTAATTTATAGGTTTAGGTCAAATTTTGCTAATCCCTAAATATTGCGTTCATGGTAATTAACGAAACAAGAGACAGTATTTCCTAACAAAATATGTATATATATAATATTGGTATTATATAAATAATTATCTGAAAAAAAAAAATTGATAGAGTAAGACTGTTTAAAGAGTGTAGCTGGAAAATCGGTGCATAATATCTCATTCTCAAAAATAAATTGGATATCTCAAAACTCTTAGATATTCTTCCCCCATCTCCATTCTCCTCAGAAACCTAATTTGCAAGAATCTGTACTGAGCTGAAATGGAGAGCGTTCTATCTGCTGTGGATCAGCAGAGCATGGTTTCCTCCTTTCTCGAGATCGCCGTCGGTCAAACCGCCGACACTGCTCGCCAGTTCCTCCAGGTTTGATTTCTCTTTTGATGTTTCACTTTCCTTACTGCCTCACTCGATCTCTCTTCTTTTCTGTAACATCTTACCATTGCCAATGTTACTCCTTAAACTCGTTCCTTCTTTTTTCCGGCTGAAGTCTCGTTTGATGATTCATTTTCTTGCTGAAAAGCCTAAAATAATGCCCCTTTATGTTTATACATATATATTTTTCCTTTTTCTGGAAACCATTCTGATGTGAGGTGTAGGAAGCTGAATTTTGCCTGTATAATTTGCGGGATTAAGGAATATAGGTACAAATAATAGTTTAGGTATTTATTTTCCTTGATACACACCCATCTCACACACTGCAATGTTAAGATATTCAGTTTGCGGCATTGCTATCTTTAATTTTATGATATCATACTTTATAGTTGTAAAGCTGTACTTTATATATATTTTTAGTGAATAATAGTTGTAAAGCTGTGGTTTCTATTTCATTTGGTGAAGTACATATATAACGAGTGTAGAATTGCTACAGTGAACCGAGGGTCTTGGTGTGAAGTGATTTCTGTCCAACTATATGTTCACTATGCCCTTTTTCTATATGTTTTATTCTCTTATTACTGTGCTTCTGGTTTTAGATTATGTTTGATAATCCTTCATATATACTATAGTAGTACATAGTAATTACTAATTTGGGACTTATCTTTTTAGCTCTTTCTTTGAATCATAAAAATGTGAAGTGCAAGATCTGTGGTCTTTGCCGAGATAGGGTGTGGGACTTGTTGAGAACGAGGAGATGTTGGAGAACTCTCCTGTATTTCCTCAGTTTGTGGCATAAAGTCTTAAGGGAGTTTGGCGTATATTGAATTGTCACTCACTCTGTCTCTGATCTGTTATTGACCCAGGCTACTAGCTGGAAACTTGACGAAGCTATCCAACTTTTTTTCATTGGCAATGAAGGAAGGGGGGCTCAACCTACTGTATATTCTCCACAATTAGAAAACGAGTTGCCTCTACATGACTTAGAGAAGGATTTGGGTGGTCCAGATGTCAGACAAGATGACACAGATGGTGTGCGAGCACCTTTACCTGTGAAAAGAGATGTTCTTTATGATAGTCCGACACTTTATGGGTATCTTAACCTTCTCATTGCCCACTTGATAAATCAAAATTTAGTTTATGACTCAGTTTTTCTTGATTGTGTTTTGATGTATGCCAGATCTTATAAAAATTATTATTATCCACTCTCTAAATTTGATTTCCCTTGTCTAGCTGATCACTGAGAATTTTTCATGTCTAGGTTGTTAATTTGGTACCTTTTGGGAGAATAATACAATATTAATAGAATAATTTATATGCACAAGTGATATTCTTTAGAAAGATAAATTGCACTTTAGATATTAGATACATCTATTCCTTAGAAGGATTCATTATTGCCAACTTCGTGTTTTTTTGGTGCTTTTCATTATTGAGTAAAATCACTGTTTTAATTTAGCTATAATTATTTATATATTATTGTTTAATCATGTATGCTTAATCCAGCAGACCACTAAGAACGGGAGGCTCATCACAAGGAACTCACTCTGTCGTACCATTCCGCAATTTTCAGGAGGAAATGAAGAGACCTGGAGTATGGGAAGCAGAACAAGGTTCCTCTTCTTCTGTTCCCGATAGAACTCAGGATAATCTTGCCTCCTTATATCGTCCTCCGTTTGCTATTATGTTCCATGGCCCCTTTGAAAAGGTAAGAGTTCTCTGATCCAATTATCCAAATACAATCTTAGGTTTTTCAATTGTATTGGGTGGGTTTCAGTCTGGCTGGGGGTAAGTCAGCCAGGTGGTGAATTTGAAAGCAGTTTTAACTTGCTGTTGCATTGAGCCCAATGAAACCCTGTCTGTTTTTAATGGTGTTAGCTTTTGACATGGCATATTAGCTTTAGAACTAACTGTTCCACTGGATATATCTGTTTCAGGCTAAAGATAATGCAAGAACTCAGAACAAATGGCTCCTTGTCAACATGCAGTCCACCAAGGAATTTAGCTCCCATATGGTACTTGCCTTTATTTTTCCCCCTCTCTCCTTGCGTCTTGCTCTATCGTTCTCTATCTCTGAAAAAATCTATCTCGTGGTTTGAAGCTTAATCGCGATACTTGGGCAAACGAAGCTGTTGCTCAGACTATCAAGACATACTTTGTTTTCTGGCAGGTTTGTGTTATTGTGTTAAAGTGTCCAGTTGAATCACTGGGTTTTACATAGTAATTGGCCTTTTTTCCTTCTCATTTGGTTTTATTTGTACTGAAACACTACACAAAGGCTCATGCTTTCTTATCTATCAAGATGTTTTGTAACTGGTATCTTTAGTGGTTCCAATCATGTCATATGCATTTACATGAGCTACATTTACTTTTGATGAGCAGGATAAGAAATTGAAGATGCTCATATTCCCTGAGTGTTGGAATATGTGAGGGAAAGTTATATTTTGAGTTTAATTGAACATATCTTTGTTGCACATTGCACAACTGATAATGATAGCTTTTGTATTTTATGACACCTGGAATCAGGGTAATGATTACTAGAACTTTCATATGTTATATTTTCAATGATGAATACTGGGAATGTATGTGGCGATTTGTTCCTTTTTGATACATAAATATCATTTTGCAAGTTAATACCTACATACTTTTTGGTTTCAGTTGTTAAGTTTCAGTTATTAAATATGTTTTAGGTATACGATGATACAGAAGAGGGGAGCAAAGTTTGTACTTACTACAAATTAGACTCTATTCCAGTCATAATGGTGATTGATCCCATAACGGGTCAGAAAATGCGCTCTTGGCGTGGAATGATTCAACCACAAAATTTGCTGGAGGTATTTGAAGTTTTATGTGTTTCTCTTTTAATTATTTCTTTTTCTAAGCAGAAATCGTATCTTTCCCCATGAAGGACTACAATTTCTAGACTTAGAGTTAGATGATTCTTCTGTTTCTCTGCTGTTATCTGAACCTTTTCTTCTTCACGTTCTAGGATCTGTTACAATTTATGGATGGCAGCCCGTCAGATCTACATGTCAGTCACTCTCATAAGCGACCCAGAGAAAGCCCTAAGTCTCCTATTCCCCTCCAACCAACTATAGGTTTCTTCTACTACTACTTCTACTGCCACTTTAAAATCATTAGTCATGAAAATGTATAAAATAAATTTGTCGAATTCTAATAAAAGATTGTGATGGTATGCAGAATAGATATTGATTTCGGAACTAATGTATATAGATCTCTTTCGATCAAAGTAATCAAGCAGTAATATTGAATAGATATTGATTTAGGAACTACTCAATCAAAGTAATCAAGCAGCAAGATTGAACTTTAATATCGTTCATATTAGTTGACTTTCATAATTAAGGTCTATTTGACCCAATGTTCATTCAGCATTGATTTTCTCTGTTAGGTGAGTTGGCTGTTTACGTGCTGTTATGGAGTCACCTGTAGCATAACTGATCATGTGTGGAAGGAAGCTTCTAATCTTAAATTTAAATCGGAAACGAATTTTACATGAGAGAGAAAATGATATGGAAAATGTCCATTTGAAAATCATGATATCTTAGAGAAAGCTTATGTTCTGATTAATAGCTCTCATCTATCATTAACAATATATCATCATATTTTCTAGCCTAAGAATACAAAGAAATATGTAAGCATTAGGGTTTGACTTCCCGTAACTTTGATGGTGAACCAGCAATAATAATAAACTAAAGAATACTTTCATGTCAGAGAATGAAATAGCCACTCACCTTAATTTTTGTATGTGCTCATGGAGGCTATCATTTCCTGACTCAGTGTTTTTGTTAATAGCTTCCCATTCGTCAACTCGGGTTTGATTGTGTCATGGCTTTATAATTCGGGATTAGGTTTATCGTTGGATGAACTGCATTGTTGATATTGACCCCAAAAAGAAGACGGTAGGTACAGCTAGGCCATTAACAGGCAACCATCGTACTGTAAAAATTGGATAGGTTTGATCTATAGTCATTTGATTAAGTCCTCCTAAAACGATCTACTAAATTCATCGAGTTGTTCCAAAGAATTAAAACGGCCTATATATTATAGAGAATGCAAGATTTGATGTCACTTCCATGACTAGATGATCAGTCAACAATAAGAGTGACAAACTAAATTCTTAATTTTAATCATATACCTTGTACCAGCATTAGTAGCTAAGTTGTGGTCCTGTTGTAACCACATAGCTATCAGTCTAATTCTGTTTCAAAAACTCTTGCTATGCCTCTACATGTTGAGTCCTCTGGCTGATTTGTTACTGATGCTTCATTTGCTGCAGATAGCAACAATGAGAATGATGAGGACTTGCAGAGAGCACTGGCTATCTCTATGGATAATCATACGGAGATTGATACATCTGAGCCCAACAAAGTGGATGATGCTGCTGTCGAGGTGAAAGTGAAGAGGCCAGCTTATTTACCTTTGCCTGAGGAACCCAAAGGAGACAGAAATTTGCTTTGCAAGGTTGGAGTGCGTCTCCCTGATGGCCGCAGAATCCAGAGGAACTTCTTCCGCACTGATCCAGTTCAGGTAGATGTTCTGACTACTGCACCTATTCAACTCTGAACTCTCTCATTCTATGGAATCTTGCTGTCACTTCCCTGGATGATTTCTTCTCTGTTCTTAGTGATTGAGACTGCTGCTAATATATATGGTATGAAGTATTATAGTGTTCCCACTAAGACTCTTGTTAGCGAATGACTAGATTTTAAGGAGAGCCGCATCAGCGATGTGGTACCAAGTTTAGTATCCAATAATCAAATAACAAATTGTAGGCATGAAATGAAAGGAAAATGTTTGGTTGAGTCTCATTGAACATTTGGTGAAGTATTTCATTTTTCAAGATCTCGATTTTTAGCATCACTATAAATTGAAAATGGGTGATGTTACATAGTGCAAAATAAGATGCAAAACCAAGGATTCCATACTAGAGTGGCTTTATCTTCCAAGGTGATCCAGTAATAAATCGTGTAGCCTAGCTATATTAACAACAATTTGCATTCCTTTAAAACTTCAGATCGTATGAACTGAATTTGAAATTTTGCAGGTGAACATAAATATTGTAGCATTTCTGACTAATCGACCCTTAAATATGGAATTTCATTTTGTTGATAATAAAATAACTGGAGCGAGCCAGATTTGGTTTCTTGCCAGGCATTTTGATATCGTGTTATGGTGCCTTTTCTGCTTTCAAGTGATTGATCCCTTGTAATTGTTGATATGATACAGCTGCTATGGTCATTCTGCTCATCTGAGCTGAAAGAAGATGGTAATCGGCCATTTCGCCTCTCCCAAGCTATTCCAGGTGCATCAAAGACTTTGGGTTTCGATGACAATTCAACATTTGAGGAATCAGGTCTTGCCAACTCAATGGTTTCAGTTACTTGGGAATGTTGAGCAGTGCAACAAGATATATACTGTCCAAAGCTTGCAGTTAAGAGTTCTTATTTTGAAAACTCTCACTATTTATGCCCCTTTAAGTTTGTCGTATCGTTTAGAAGGCTGGAGAGAAATCAGTCAAAGCAACTCTGTATATATTTCATGACAGTTTTAGTTCTATATTCATACTTCCCTATATTTAGTTTGGAGAAGGGACACAACATGAATCTGTAAATTTATGAGTTTTCAGTGGCTGCCTTTTCTTCCCATGATTAGTTGTTTAACAGTTTACTTCCCCAGTAAAATTGAAGATAGATTAACTAATTAAGATTACTATTTAGGAACACATCAGCTATATTTAATTATTTAGTTATTCGGTCATAATCAGATGCAAGTTTTACATAATTGAAACCATCAGTTAACTCATTATGAACAAAACTTGGGTCCAAAGTAAAAGATGAAACTGGAGAAGTTAAAACGAAAATTAGGCACCACAAAACAAGTTCGTGTGCGTATATTCTACGTACTTTATCTAGTGTTGTGAATAAGTTGAGCTGAATCTAATACTACTCAGCTCGACTTGTTTAGAATATTAAGATGTTCAAACTTGATTCGAATATAATTATAGAGTCCAAGCTCAACTCATGAAATGTTTGATAAGAATGTTTTCAAACTTGAGTTCAAGCCAAGCTCATTTGATATTCATATAAATGCTTTTCGAGCTCATATAAATTTTTAATTTGAAAAAATTGATTATTTTAACTTAAGGCTCGACTAAATGCTCGATTGAAAGCTCATGAACATGCTTGGTAACATGTTTGCAAATAGCTCAGTTCAGGCTCCATAAAATTATCAAACTCGAACTCGACTGAAGTTTGAACAAACTTTTTTCAAACCGAGCTTCGAATAGCTTACGAGTAGCTCCGAGTAGCTCTATTCGTTTGTAGCACTTACTTTATAAAAATTGATACAGAATAGATAATCCACAACAAAATAAAATAATGGAATCAATCCAACTCCGGTGGTAATCACATGAAGCTTACTTTATGGTTATTTCAAAAAATAGCTTACAGTTCTAATCCATTGTCTTCAAAGGTAAATGGGGAAAAGCTAAAGATATATGCAATGTAGTTCACTGATGGTAAAGGGGGAATTAAACGCCAATAAAATTATTTCAAGTGTAAAAGTAAATTATGAAAACTAAGAACGACTAACGAGCTGCCAAACATAAATAAACCAAGAATCCTTCAAAGGTCAGAAATCTTCACCAACTTCTCATACAAAATCTTGTCGTCCCGACCTGTGTTGCTCTGCAACAGTGCACTATGCACGAGTTCCTATTCATAGAAAATGATAATCAGAGAATGCCTTCATGAACTTAGCATGCAAATGCAGTGTGCAGAAAGAAAATAGCCATGAGTAAACAAAAACCTTGACATCCCCGTTTGAGAGGAACTTTCCTAAGTTGTGTATTATCAGCTTTAAATCTTCGGCCTGAAAAGAGAACCAAACAAGTGAGTCGCACTAGCATGCCATACGAATGTTATCAAACAAAAATCCAAGTCAGCTTACCCTAATGTGTCCAACACGATTTCGATCGAAAAACCTGAAAGCCTGCTCCAAGATCAAAAAAAGAAAAAAAATTTGAGAACCTTGTGTAAGGAGTAATGATGCATGATTTGTGAAGTAACAATAGCATACCTGCAGCAGTTCTTTGTCAATAGCACCCTTGGTTCCTTTTGTCTCTGATACCACATTTGCAACCTTGTTTTTGCTGCTTTCGTCATGATTGATGGGTGCCTCTGGAGATTTTACTTTAGTTTCTTGTGTCTCATTCAGTTCACTCAGAGCAGTATCACCAACGACGTGACTGTCTATCTTTTCCACTTCAGGAAGTTTCTGTGAGGAGAGAAAAACAGCTTAGAATTACCTCAAGCATATCTACAAAAAAAGCTATTAAAACCTTAGAATATGTTATAGCCAAACGTGATATTTTGCTTAAGAGAACAGGTTTTGAACTAATGTTCAAACTTCAAATTTTGCTGCATGTATTCTATTAAAAGCAGTTCAGAATAACAAATTATGGTCTTGCCTCCTAAGAAGGCTTGTGATGATATGTTATAGCCAAATGTGATTATTTGCTTAAGAGACTAGGTTTTGAACTAATGTTCAAACTTAAAATGTCCGTTCCTGTTTTCTTTCAAAAGCAGTTCAGAGTAACAAATTGTGATCTTGCCTCCTCAGAAGGTTCATGATGATGGCTTGCTTCCTGCATTTCTACATCCTCCTCAGGGTCTTCCTCCTCACTTTGAACTTCAATATTAGCATCATCAACCTTTTGAGTAGCAGTGGCCTCTTCCTTATCAATGTTGATGTCCTCTTGGCGAGCATCATCTTATTTTCAATTTTTATAGGTTTGATGTCTTCAACATCCTGGCTTGTCTTAACACGCTTCTTTGATGAGCCCTCCTCATTTTCATTATTAAGTGTTTCTTGCCTTTCCCTCTTGCTTTGCTTTCGCTCGAAGACAAATTTCACCCGCAACTTCTACAATAGAAATGGAGTGGAAAGTGTTAGCAGAGTAGGGCAAAATGCAAAGAAGTAGGTAAAACCAGACTGACAAGGTTAAGGGTTAATTCAACCTGAAGGAAACTTAAAAGACGACATCCCATTTCATATTGAAGCATCTCATAAAAGGACTCCGCAAACACTGATAACTGCAGCATACAAAAAAGTCCAGAAGGAGACTTTGCACTATCAGGTAAGAAGAAACAGAATATTTCTCCAGGACACTAATATAATATTACACACAGATTAGACCTCAAAAGTTCATTCTTCAAGATCCTTATAACTGTAATCCAAGAGCGAGTCAAGAGAAAGTGACACTGATCCAAGCTGTGAGACAAAGAAATGCTATAAGATTATTCTGGTAAATTGGAAATTTGGAATAACAGGTAAAAATAAAATCATGCAGGAAATGAATACAAAATAAGTCCAAATTTTAACCTACTTTTGAATCCTTGCTCCTTTTTGTTTGAAGAATCACCCCTGGATGACGGGGTAGTTCATCAGTCTTCCTTTTTACTTTTGCCACTTTATTAGCTTTGCTATCAGATTTAATTTTCTCACCATTATCTGATCTCTGTTTGTCATCCTCCAGCTCTTGCTTTACATTAGATTTTGTAGCATTGTCACTCGGAGACACTTTCTGATGGACACTAGTGGCCTCCACTGTAGACCCAGTTAAGTCTTTACTGTCTCCCCTTTTCTCTACCTGCAGAGAATGCTTCTCAGAATCAATAGTTTGCGGTTTTATTTTGGGGCTGCTCTTATCTTGGGTTATGGTCTTAAGTCTTTGGTTTTCATCTGCTTTTTCATCCTGTTCACCTTTAACTGGTTCAGCCTGAATAACCTTTTTAGTATCTTCATCAGCCACCGTAATGTCGTGATCAGATGAGACAGCCTTTTTCTCCGGTACCCTTTTCATTACTTTCCTCTTTACTGTGGTCTTGCTGCTTTTCTTTGCAATCACTTCACTGCTTCCTGCTTCTGATTTAACCTTTGCATTGTCCTCAGCACCCTCAGATACACTGGCAGTCTTCACCTCAGGAGTTGTGCCTTCACTTTTTTCAGGTACAGAACATGCTGGTTTTTTTACGATTGTTTTAATAGCTGGAGGATCAATTGATAAGCCATCCTTTTGCCCATCGTGTTCTGAAATAATGCTCTTACCTTCTGCATCCTCTTTGACCGGTACATCATTCTGCTTAGGATCTTCTGTATTCTGTTTCTTGGTAGCAACTTTTCTCTTGACAATCCTTTTTATAATTTTCTTCTTTCCAGTTTTAACAACCACCTTTTTCTGGTCAGTGGTACCACCCTCTGCATCAGTCTTGACATTCTCCTCATCCTCCGTGCTTTTAACCACATCTTTTGGTTTTTGAACATCTTTAATAGTCTTGTTATCATCACCAGGATGTGCTGAAGATGAGGACACTTCCTTCTTCAGCAGCTCAATTTTTGTTGTGCTAGCTTTCAAAACCTTGGCTATCTTTTTATCTTCGGGATAAAAAGTTTCGTTGGGGATCAGTTCTCTTAGATGAGGTTCACGATACAATTTGAATAAGTCAATATATGTACAAGTATCAAGGTGATCGAAAGATCAGATGGATTACCTTTTGCTAAACCTTCTTTTTGTCCAGATTTCTAAACATGAAATGCACAAAAATAAATCAGTAATTAAACAAAATGGTAAAGTTTGAAGTTGGGCACCAGACACGGAGAGAGTAAAATAATGCAACAAAGCGGGAAAAATGCATAAAACAACCCTGTGTTTTTAAAAATATGCACCATATACCCCTGTGTTTTTTAAATAGCATGATACACCCTTATGTTCTTAAAAATCCTTCTTACTTCCTCATTTAGACAAGACCGTCAAATCTCTCCATTAACACCATTAAAATACTAATAAAATTATCTTTTTACCCCTCTTATATATTCTTATTTAACAACTTATTCTCAATACTATATTTTGTGTGGTTGGTGTTTGATGGATAACTTTATTATTATAGTTATTTTTGTTGATTTTTTTAATCTGCCGTAGCTTATAACATAATCAATTTATAAAATTTCAAATCAATTTTTGAATATTAAATCACAAAGTTTGATATTTGAAAATGAATAGTATCGATTATTAAAATTTAAAGAAAATTATTAAAATTTGCACATAAGCAAATCAAATTTAAAGAAAATTATTAAAATATATTTTGACAAAATAATTTAACATAAGAAAATAAGTGTCACTAAAATAATTTAATATAAATGGTAAGATTATAATTTAACAAACACAATTATTGATAAATGTTATTTTTGTCTTAACTTGAGGGTATTTACGACAATTCATACGTAAAAATCCACAATTTTAACATCTTAGAACCACCATCCGTTAAATTTAACCATATGGGTTTTCTCTACAAGATTTTTAAGAACACAAGGGTATATCATGCTATTTAAAAAACACAAGGGTATATGGTGCATATTTTAAAAAACAGAAGGTAGTTTTATGCATTTTTCCCGCAACAAAGCCTTGTTTATATCTTTCCAGTATTGGCAACAGAATCCTCCTTTGATTTACACAAAGAAGTTGAGTGAAAATGTAACTCTCTCTTATGTCCATATCAATCATTTAGAGGCAAAAGCTTTCTATTTCAATTCTACACTGATTAAATTTGTCTAATCCGTTTTAGCCCAAGGGATATAAAATTCAACAATAGACCTTTGTGACCTTCATCCTTTACGACATCACCTGATAACTAACAGAGCTAAAAGTGAACACAAATAATGACCATACAAAATTCGACAAATATTAAGACCACTAACTTGGGGGAAATGGAAACCTATGGATGGACACAATTGAAAACATACAAAAATAGGATGTCTGAACAATAAAAAACTTGGGAAATTCAACTAGGCTCATTATCAATAGAATAAACACTGGAGGATCTCCAGAACAAGTTCAAGATTGAGCTGCAGATAAGGACATGAAGTTCATTTGCAGTGTTTTATAGTAGCTAGGAACAAGGATCTTTTTTTAAAAAATTTAGTAGTGCATGCAACTTCCATGAATCAATTATAAATTATATTGTCACAACAAGAAAAACTCAGACCTCTTTCTTCAAATTTTGCTGTTGATCTCTTTCAGAAACAGCCTTTTTGTGACTAATTCACTGATCACGCCACAACTCTAGTGAAGGAAGACAGAAATATCAGGAACATACAGCACAGTCACTTCTCTGTGGCTGAAGAGGCCATCCGTTCCAACTCTGTCGTAATGAATCTGCATAATGTCATCATCTTAGTATCAAAGTATGTGACTGGGGACATGTAAACCAAAGCTGGCACCACCAATAACTTTAATGATGTAAACCTCTTCGAGGCATACATCACAACAACATCTTATATATTTTTGCATTTCTGATAACAGAGCAGCATAGGAACCATGTATATGCAGTCGCATATATAATCACAGCATTAATAAGCTATGCTTTTCCATAACTTTTTGCCCTACCCCGTATTTAACTATACTAGTATAGACTGCCAATGGATTAGTCAAAAACTTAGTTTTCATCTTCTACTTTACCCTTTGCTCTTTCATTTTTACTACCAAAAAAAATAAATACTCCACGGTCATAATTAGAGTTGTCAAAACCGGCCCGAAATGGCCCGACCTACCCGCACTTAGGCCTGGGTTGGGCTCAAAATTTGATGGCCCAAAAAATCATGGGCCTAAATTACCCGGCCCGGTGGCCCAACGGGCCATGGGCCAAAAAAACCCTATAAGTTATTGGCCAATTAGCCCGGTAATTAAATATATATATTTTATTTATTTAGAAAGTTAATTTTAGGGTTAACTAAATTTTGTGTTATTTGTTTTGTAACTTTTGTTTTAGGAAAATAATAGCATATGTTTTTTTTTATTACTCTTCATCTTTATTTTATTTTGATAATAATAATTTTTACATAATATTTAATTTTATAACTATTAATAAATCAAATATCACTAATATTGTAGCCTTGTAGATGTCGTTTCATTACTTTAAATAATTTATTTGGACACCAAAATTATTAATTTAAAAATAAAATATTATATGGTCATTTTTGGCCCGTAGCCCGTAAAGGGCTGTGCTGGACTAAGATTTTGTTGGCCCAGCCCGGCCCAAAATGAAACGTTGGCCCGTTGGGCTGGGCCGGGCCAACAAATTTGACAGCTGTAATCATAATAGACCCAACATTCAAGCCACGAAATCAACAATTGATACTTATTCATACTTAAAGACTCCAATCAGTAATTGACAGACTAGAGTATCAAACTCTCACTGACCTCTTGAGTTTCAGAATTAACATTATTTTCAAAATGTTCATTACTGAGGTACTAGGATAGCAGTCAAGAGGATGCTAAAATTGATTGATATTGTCAAGCCTTACAACGTGTGTTTTCCTTCAACCAAACTGATAGGATGTGGTCTCACTACCGGCCCAGAAACCCAGTAGCTCGGCCCAGAAGCCCAGTAGCTCGGCCCAGAAGCCCCAGTAGCTCGGCCCAGAGGCCCAGAGGCCCATCAACTCGGTCAAAACTACCACTCCGGATTTGGCGCCCCTCCAACCGCAACTATCATTTGAAAAGACTATAAATACTAGTTCCTAAAGCTAGATTAGAGGTCACTCACTTTACATTGTAATTGGAGATCTGATTATACTAAATACAAAATCTCTCCCCGTGGACGTAGATCTCATTAACGATCGAACCACGTAAATCTCGCGCTCTCAATTCTTGTTCTCTCACCGCAAACCCATTCTGAAAATCCGTGATCGATCACTGGCGCCGTCTGTGGGAACGTAATAAAATTTTGTGAGACCGATCAATTTCTGGGTGGAAACACGATGACGAGAACTACCCGCTCCAACGCCATGATTGCTGCTGCTAAGGGAAGGCGAGACCAGGTGGAGCCGTCCGCCAATCCACCTCGCGTGTCCGAGGACGCTCACCTACCATCTGAAGGGCAACCTATAGCCCGTCACCGAACTCCCGAAGGCCATGTGGAGGATGTCCAGTCAAGTCGACCTAACAATCCCGTTAGCAGTAGAGAGCCACATCAAGAGAGTCACCGACGTGAGAACGTCGTGCCTCAACCCCAGCTCGGAGAAGCGCTTAAAGCGTATCTAGATCTCCATGAGCATGACTTCCTCAAGTTCGCCGAACGACATCGGCAACAGAGTCAAGGAGAAGAGAAAACTGAACCTCTACCACGACCTCGGTCACCGACCCCCCGGGTCGTCGAGAGAAGACAACACGACCTTCTCCGAAGGCGAGGTTCGACCTCACCTCGTCACAACGTCGGCCCTTCCCGACGTGACGAGGACGATCTAAGAGAGGGTAGGTTCACTGTTTACAGTCGAATCTCCACCCCCTTCACCGACCAGATACTCTACACGCCGTTGCCATCAACGTACAGGGTGCCTCCGATCAAACCCTACAACGGTACCTGTGACCCCAGCAATTTCTTGTCACAGTATCAATACAATATGCTGAACCAGAATCTGACCAGGGATGCATACATGTGCAAAGTCTTCCCCGAGCTACTGGTAGACAACGCACGAAAATGGTTCGACAACTTGCCGCCCCGCAGCATCGGGTCGTACGCCGATCTTATAGATGCCTTTGAGCGACGTTTCTTTCAAAAAGCCGAGGCCAAGATCAGCTCAGCACAACTCCTCACGATGAGACAAGGACGAGGAGAGTCCATTAGTGACTTTTTGGCGAGGTTCTACACCGAAAGCCTCAAGGTCGATCGACTATCGGACGAAGTCCTCATCTCGGCATTTCAAAATGCCATCCACTCCGGCCCTTTATTCAGGGAGCTCGTAAAAGAGCGCCCCCAAACCTCCAAACACTTGTGGAGGATTGCCGATGCCTTCGCCGAGGCAGATGAAGCCGATAGAAAGAAGAGAGCAATAGACCGACCTGAAGGTCAGGACAAGAGAAGGTCGGAACGCACGGACCAAGGGCAGAACCGACGAGGTGCCCTTGAGAGGATACAGCGAGGCCCGCTAGCATCTCGCCTCGGACCTCGGCTCAACCCCGAGCCAAATCAATTCGATCCATCGACCCACACCCCGCTGACAAAACCCCGCGCTGACATTTACGAGCTCCACGCCGGCTTATTCCGCAAACCACCCCCACTATCCCGAAGTGGTTCGAAGCGGCGATCGGGGGTCTATTGCAAATTCCATAACGGCTACGGCCACGACACCGAGGATTGCCGAAATCTCGCCTCGGAAATAGACGACCTCGTTCGAGACGGTACCCTCGGAAAATACCGAAGTCGTAGTCAACAGAACGCCCAAGCTCGGAATAAAGGCAAGAGGAGCAGAAACCAAGGGGGGGAAAACTGTCATCCCCACCAAGATAAGAAGACAAAACCCGACGACGGAGAAGAAGACGAGGAGCAACCCCAATATGACGGGGTCATAGCCGCCATCACAGGGCTACCTCAGGGCGCGACGAAGTCATCATTAAAAGCCGAGGCCCGAAGTCAACCGAAGGAGGAACCTTCACAGAAGAGGTTCAAGAAGGACGAGGTCATCACATTCTCCAGTGACGACCCGGTCCCACACGCCTTACCTCATCAAGACGCCACCATCATAGAAGCCGTGGTAGCCAACAAATTGGTCCACCGAGTCTTCATCGACAGTGGAGCCTCAGTAAGCGTGCTTTTCAAAAGCTGCTTCGACCAGCTCGGCATAGAGGAAGCGCGTCTTAGGCCGGCACCCGTCCCGTTGAAGAACTTCACCCAGCAAGAGACTTCGACGGACGGTACCATCTCGCTCCCCGTAACGGTGGGCAGAAGCCCGTTATCTTCCACGAAAATAATTACCTTCTTCGTCGTCGAGGCTAACTCCCCGTACAACGTCATCTTGGGAAGAGACTGGCTCGTAGCAACCAGGGCTGTTTGCTCGGCCTACCACCTGACGATCAAGATCCCTTCCAAAAATGGGGTAATAACACTAAGGGGGAACCAGAAACAAGCCAAGGAGTGCATGCAGGTCGCCCTCCGAGGGTCCGGGGTACAACACCCCCAGGCATAGCAGTTACAGAGCCCCGAGGTGGTAGAACCGACGTCGCTACCACCCGCAGAGCGGGTTGAGGACGTCCCACTGTACGAGGACGACCTGTCTAAGGTCGTCAGAGTTGGGTTCGTCGGAGGAGCCGAACTACGAAGCCAGGTGATCCAACTACTTCGGAAGTTCAAAGACATCTTCGCCTGGTCGCCTCTAGACATGACCGGGGTGTCACCCAACATCATTACTCACCACCTCAACATCAACCCCGAGGTGAGACCAGTTCGGCAAAAGCAACGAGCATTTGCAGCCGAAAGGAACCAAGTGATCCATGACGAAGTAGAACAACTGCGACGAGCTGATATCTTGTTCGAAGTCAAGTATCCGACGTGGTTAGCCAATCCCGTCATGGTGAAGAAGCAAGGGGGGGGATGGCGCATGTGTGTCGATTACACCGACCTCAACAAACACTGCCCCAAAGACTGTTACCCCCTCCCCAACATTGACAAGAAGGTCGAAGCCCTTGTCGGCCATCAGGCATTTAGCTTCCTAGACTTGTATAAGGGATATCACCAAGTCATCATGAGTACCGAGGATGCCCCGAAGACAGCCTTCATCACGGACTTCGGCATCTTCGCATACAGAAAAATGCCCTTCGGTCTCAAAAATGCCGGAGCAACATATCAAAGAATGGTCGACAAGATATTTGAGCATCACATCGGCCAGATTGTGGAAGTGTATGTTGACGACATCGTCGTCAAAAGCAAAGAGGTCGGCACTTGCCTAAACGACCTTCAGATCATCTTCAACCTATTTCGCGAGACCAACCTGAAGTTAAACCCAGGAAAATGCACTTTCATGGTTCAGTCCGGAAAGTTCCTAGGGTGTTGGGTCTCCCGCGAAGGATTAAAAGCTAATCCGGCTAAAGTCAAAGTCGTCCAAGAAATGCAGACCCCGAAGTCCATACACGACGTCCACAAACTGACGGGCTGCCTTGCTGCGCTAAGCCGTTTTTTATCCAAGGCAGCCGAAAAGCAGCTCCCGTTCTTCAAAATCCTGAAGAAGGCTCCTGATTTCGAGTGGAACGACGAGCACAAGACAGCCTTCGAGAACCTAAAAAAGTACCTCGCCGACCTACCTACCCTGTCCGTCCCAAAGGAAGGCGAAGTACTCTCCCTGTACCTCGCCGCCTCGGACGAGTCAATTAGCGCGGTCCTAGTTCGAGAAGAAGGACCTCGGCAGCTGCCTGTTTACTTCATAAGCCGAGCTCTGAAGGGACCAGAGACGAGGTACCAGCAATTAGAGAAGGTTGCACTTGCATTGGTGAACGCCGCAAGAAGACTCCGACCATACTTCCACGCGCATCAAATACAAGTCTTAACCGACCTCCCACTTCGGCAAGTCCTCACAAAGCCCGAAGCGTCAGGTCGGATTGCCAAGTGGGCTATCGAGCTTGGCGAGCACACGATCTCTTTCGTACCTCGTCAAGCCATCAAAGGACAAGCCCTTGCAGACTTCCTGGTTGAGGCAGTGTTCACTGAACCTCCGAAGCCCGCCAAACCAGTCGAAGATAATGCCCAAACAGAAGAGCCGAAGTCGCCCCCCATAGATTGCTGGCAAGTCTATGTAGATGGGGCATCAGGTCGTAAAGGAAGTGGAGCAGGGATATTATTCATCAGCCCGGAGGGAAAAGAAACCACTTACGCCCTCAGATTCAATTTCCCTACGACCAATAACGAAGTGGAATACGAAGCTCTTCTAGCCGGACTTCGCCTCGCGAAAGCACTCCAAATACGAGCTATACAAATCCACAGTGACTCACAAATCATCGTAAGTCACGTACTAGGCAAGTATGAGGCCCGAGGTGAAAGGATGAGAAAATACCTCCAGAAAGTCCAAGCCTTACAACATGACTTCGCGTATTTCGAGTTGATACGAATCCCGAGAGGTGATAATGTCCGTGCTGACGCTCTAAGCAAGCTCGCATCATCATCGACGACCTCCCCCGTGGAAGAAGTACAGACCCGAAGCATAGACGAAGCCGAAGTAAATATAGTGACCGACGACGAGCCAAACTGGATGACGTCACTTCGGCTTCTCTTGGAAAAGGGCGAACTCCCCGCAGATAAGCTCGAAGCTCGGAAGCTTCAGAGTAAATCCGTGAACTACACGTTAGAGCGGGGCGTCCTATACAAGAAATCATACCTCCAACCTCTCCTGCGATGTGTGGGACCTAATCAGGCAGACTACGTGCTACGCGAAGTACACGAAGGATCCTGCGGTAGTCACATCGGAGCTCGTGCCTTAACCAAGAAGGTCATGAGGTGGGGTTACTACTGGCCGACCATGCTTCAGGACGCCGTCGACCTCGTCAAGCGCTGTCCGAAGTGCCAACTCCACGCAGTAGTCACAAAGGCACCGCAAACCGAACTGACCAGCATGCAAAGCCCATGGCCGTTCATGCAATGGGGGATTGACATCGTCGGTCCATTCGAGCAAGCTCCTGGTCAGCTGAAGTTTCTTATTGTAGCCATTGACTACTTTACGAAGTGGATCGAAGCCGAACCGCTAGCAAAGATTACGAGCAAAAAAGCCCTCAACTTCGTCTGGAAGAACATCGTCTGCCGCTTCGGCGTACCCCACATCCTCGTCTCAGATAACGGAACACAGTTCACGGACAAGACGTTTAGAGAATGGTGTGACGAACTGAAAATCCAGCAGAAGTTCACTTCGGTAGCTCATCCTCAAGCGAACGGCCAAACCGAAGTGACCAACCGGACCATCGTCAAAGGGTTAAAAACCCGCCTGGACAAGGCTAAAGGCGATTGGGCAGAAAACTTGCCCCAAGTACTATGGTCCTACCGAACTACTCCTCGGACATCACACGGAGAAACCCCGTATAGCCTCGTCTACGGAACCGAGGCAGTCATCCCCGTGGAGATCGGCTTACCAAGTCCTCGCACGCTCAACTTCGCCATCCAAGAAAACGAAGAAGGACTTCGTACTAATCTGGATTTGCTAGAAGAAAAGCGTGACCAGGCTTACATACAAGAAGCTCGGTATAAGCAGCAAGTAGCTCGGCATTATAATAACCGAGTAAAACATCAGCAATACCAAATCGATGATCTCGTGCTCAGAAACAACGAAGTCAGCAAAGCGAAGAAGCTCGGCAAGCTCGAAGCCGTTTGGGAAGGACCGTACCGAATTCTAGAAGTTCTCGGCAAAGGGTCGTACAAGCTCGCTCATCTATCTGGCGAACCAGTACCCCGAACTTGGCACATTTCTCATTTGAAAAAGTACTTCTTGTAAAGTAGTTCGACTTGCCAGTTCTCATTCCATGTAAATTTATAAAATTAAATCTTTACATGTATGCAAGTCCGGACCGAGCAAAACGTCGTAAAGAGCACCCTCAAAACAGCCCACACTTCATCCTTAGACGAAGTGGCTGTCGAGCAGCCTAAAACTCGTCCTCAAGACGAAGTGGCCATTCAAAACTTCAAAACCCCATCAACGCACGAAGAAACAAATCAAGCTCGGCAAAAGAATGAGTTTTATTAACGAATTTTTCAAGACATTACGAACGAGCTCGGTTATACAAGCAAAGAAAGAATTCAGAGCTACATTACAAAAAAATGTACCCTATGGTGGAGGTTCCGAGCCAGAACGTCCACTAAAACTAAGGTATTTCTCTACAAAACCTTGACCAGAGCTTGAACCTGCACCCGGACTGAGCACTGAGTCCAAAAAGGCCATCCCTTGACCTCGGCCGAAAGCACCTCGGCCTCGCCCTGAGTGCAAAGATCGGCCTCGGCCCCGACCCGACAGGGAAGCTCGTCCTCGACCCCCAGCAGCACGACGACCTCCACCTCGGGACATAATGGCTTGTGTTTGTTCCCGGGTTAACGCCGCACTGGGGGGGTGCACGCCTGCCAAGCGGCCATCCAAAAAATCTTGTGAAGTTGAATCAAGTCGGGCCTTCTCGGATTGCGCCCACTTCTTCAACTTCGGCTTCCGCTTTAGCACCGTTTTGTACAAGGAGCACAGCCTCAGCAGCTCGTCCTCCTGCTCACGAACTTCCCAGGAACCTTCGCCGTACCTCTCCAGGTATTTCTCCACTCGGGCTCGGACATCTTTGACCTTCATTTGCACCTCGTAAATGGTCATGCCTCCGCCCTTATGAATTATCTCTTCGTATTCCTCGTGCTCCTCCCCCATGGCCTTAAAGGACTGAAGATCCTCCTGCGCCCTTTGGAACTTATCCTCGAGCTGCAAGAACCGAGCATGCTCCTCGTCGAGCTTCTCTTGAGCAGTTCGGAGCTTTGCCTCCATCTCCACCTCGACATTGGCAGCTCGACTCTTCCAGCACGCAGCCTCGACCTCAACCGCTTCGAGAGCTCGGCGAAGCTCGGCTACGTCATTCCTCAAAGGAGTACCGTGCACGTTTGGCACAGGCTATACAAAATTAAAAGGACAAGTTTAGCAAAAAGATTCTTTTATATACTTGGCGAAAGAAACGCCACCCTATTGGCGACGAGGTACAAAGCTACAAAAAAAAAAAAAAAAAAGAGATATACTAGGTCCCACCGACCTCCTCATTTCCGCCCTCCGGGCCTCCACCTCCCTCCGCCTCCTCAGCAGCCAGCTCGGCGATGATTGCCTCCAGTTTATCATCACGATCGACCGGGCACCCTCGCACCGACTCCGCTGACAACAAGGACCGCTGCCGCGCCAGCTGCTCCACCACCGGGACGGACGAGGTACACTGCACGAGCACCTCGGCATACTCCCGCAACAGGTCGTCCTCCGAGATCACCTCGTACCCGTACTTGGCCTTGTCCAGCTCCGGGTAGTCCTCGGCAACTCGGTCGAGTGTTGAGGAAGCAATCCGCGTACCCATGGTGCCCACCAGCTGAGCCGCCATGTTACCGAAGTGCTTCGAGCGGAAAATCCGCTCAGCCACACCGCGGATCACACCGCCCTGCTCGGCGGTAGCCGACCTCAACCTCTCCCGGTCCTCCGCCCGCTCGGCCCTTAGCCGGGCCACCTCCGCCTCGAGCCCGGCCGCGAACCTCCTCACCTCGTCCGCTGCCACCACCGCCTCGGCTTCTCCCCGCCTAGCCGCATCCACCGCGGCCACGGCCTCCGCTTCCCGCTCCGCCGCCTCCGCTGCCTTCGCCTTCGCCGCCTCGAGTTCGGCGAGCAAAGCCCTCATCTGCTCCGCCCCGCTCGTAACGAAGCGCGAGAACGCAGCCATCCCGTCCAGGATTATCCCGACCTCCTGCACATTATAACATTAACACTCTATAAAGAAGGATGCCCACAACATTAGGATATTCACTTACCTCAAGGTAGGGCAGTCCTCGACTCACGGCCAGCTCGGAGCCCCGAGCTTCCGGGCCGACTCCATCTCCCTCCGCCCTTCGAGGTGGAGACAGATCGATTACTGCCTCGGGCGGGACAGCCGCCTTCTTCGCCGGAGGGGGGGTCGACGTCTCCCCTGCCGCTGCCGAGGCCCTCGACCTCTTCTTCTTTTTCCTCAGCAGCGCGGCCTCCATCACAGCAGGATCCACTGCAACCAAAGGAAAAACATGAATATGCAGTTCGACATATCTAGTCCGACCTCTACACGACGAGCTATATAACTCACCCCGATCCACGTCGGCAGCAGCGCCGTACGGGCCTAGCCCGTACCTCGACAGCTCGGCCTCGGTATAAACCCTCTTTATTGAACCGAGGTTAACCAGGCTCACTTCGAGCTCGCCGACGGGATCCTCCACGGCCTGTACCCCAAACTTGGCCCTCGACCACGGATACAGAGGCACTCCTTCCGCCCGGCAGAAGAAAAACTTCTTCTGCCAGTTCGACACTTTTGACGGGGTCTCCAGCTTGAATTTGTTTACAGCCGAGAGGTACACCCACCCCGTCGGCCCGCGCTTCACGCGAAAAAAACGAAGTAGCCCGTCAACCGAGCTCACTCCACCTCGGCGACCGACCTCAACGCAAAAACCTACTACCTGTTTTATTGAGGACGGCGCGAACTGGCCCAAAGGAACCTCTAGCCTATCTAATAAGTCTACAAAAATAGAAGGCAAAGGAAAACGAAGACCGAAGCGTAAATAATCTTCGTACACTGTAAAAAAACCCACGGGAGGGGAGCTACCCCTATCCTCCTCCCGGGGTAAAACCATTTCAAGCGACTCTGGAAACAAAAATGTCCCCGCAAGGTTTTGCATGTGCGATTCGCTCATGCTCGAAGAGTACGACAACGCCGCGTCGGATCCAACCAACGGGCGGAACTCTATCAAACGCGGCACCGGAGGGACAAGCGCCCGGGTATAAACACTCATAGAAACCCTACCCGACGCCTGCGCCGCCTCTACCCTCTCCCCACCTACTTCAGTATCCGTTGGCGTACGAGAAGAAGATGAAGTCATGATCAGAGAACACTTACTTGACAGTAAAAGCGGTGGAAGGTTTTCTACGCGTCGCCGGAAAAATCGCAATACAGACTGAGAGAGAATGTGAGCAAAGGGTTTTTTGGCAAAAGTAAAAAGCGTACCTTTGGCGTATTAGAGAAGCTTTTAAAGACAGCTTTTCCGCCTTTTTCCAACCGCCTCTTTTGCAAATCCCGCCTCTTCATATACACTAATCTGCGACCGACACGTGTCCTAAGGTGTTTCCAAAATACAGCTGTTCTCAACCCACCCGGATCACCACCTCGACTTCGGCCTGGTATCTACCTCGGCAACAACAAGCTCGTCTCCTCGTCAAGCTCTTCACTTCGCCCCCTAACTGACCTCGTCCACACCTTCACTTCGTCGACGAACTTCTTTTTGGGGGGGGATGTGATAGGATGTGGTCTCACTACCGGCCCAGAAGCCCAGTAGCTCGGCCCAGAAGCCCAGTAGCTCGGCCCAGAAGCCCCAGTAGCTCGGCCCAGAGGCCCAGAGGCCCATCAACTCGGTCAAAACTACCACTCCGGATTTGGCGCCCCTCCAACCGCAACTATCATTTGAAAAGACTATAAATACTAGTTCCTAAAGCTAGATTAGAGGTCACTCACTTTACATTGTAATTGGAGATCTGATTATACTAAATACAAAATCTCTCCCCGTGGACGTAGATCTCATTAACGATCGAACCACGTAAATCTCGCGCTCTCAATTCTTGTTCTCTCACCGCAAACCCATTCTGAAAATCCGTGATCGATCACAAACCATGTTTACCTCAAGGTCACATTTCGTAGAAGCACAAACAGCATTTCAATTGACTCGTATCACGAGAGTTGGAACAACAGTAACGCATTAGATAGTATCTCAATAACACCTAAATCGAGCTGAAAACGATTCAAGCAATCGGAGTCAATGGGTACGGCTATAACCTGCTGCGCTGCAGAACCGTATACCGAATTATACTGACCACCATAATGTGGCTGAGGCGACGCTGCAATAGCCGCTGCGGCTGAGGAGTGTCCATGTACATGACCATGGGCCCTGAGGCCACCAAATTCCGATTCTTGCGGCCGCCCTCCTGGAATTGCTGAAGCTCCCAGCTACCAACCAAAACAAGAAAAAGCGTGAAAGCACGAAATCGGTGCTCGACTGTGCCCCCGATTGCTGTATCTTATAAAAAGGAGAATTTGCAAAAAGAAACGGTAGATGCGTACGTTTTGAGCGGCATAGGAAGATTGTGATGAGTAGGGTTGCTGTTGGCCGTAAGAATTGTTTCCTCGAGAGGAATACATGGCAATAGATTACGGAAAAACAATTCAGAAGCGGGGAACGTGGAGAGCGATAATAAGTTTTTAAATGGAATAATTGAGAAAAAGGTAGATCTTATGCCGGCGACGGCGGAACTAGCTATTGACGGAGGAGTGCAGCTCAACATAAAAAAGAAAGATACTAGTATACAAAAGAAAAGAAAGATGAAGATTGAGTTAACTGACAATAGCTGTTATATTTATTTATTGGGAAATACCTCTTTTACTGTTCGTTTCATTAAATAAATCTATTTTCAATTAACGTTAAATTACATACGCACGTGGTTTAAGATTCGAACCCAAAACTTAAGACATTAAAATCAACACGTCCACACGATTTAGACTTATTTCGCGGTAAAATATAGGATGACTTTGTAACTACAGTTTGGAATGCTGGGATTTTAACTCGGCATGTAATGTGTCGTAACTCATTTGAAAATTAAATTATTTAATAGTTAAAAAACGAAAAAAAGAAACCGTAGAAAGTTCTCTCTTTTAAAGGGTGTAAATTGTAATGAGTTCTCAAATATGCCCTTGTACTAATTATAGAAATTATCACCCTCGCTTCACACCTCATCCTCACCCCTACTTGAGACGGCAGAGTCCGCCGCTTCAGTTCCGGCCTCCGCCGCCCGCCTCCCCGGCATTCTTCTCACCCCCTGAACTCCGCCGTTATACAATATTCTTTCACTTCCTCTCAAAATGACGACTTGTAACGGCAGCTTTTACACTTGCTGCAGCTTGTCCCGCGCTTCTATCGACGCCGCCGCGACTTCCCTCTTTCCCAAACCTTTATATTTACTTCCCAAACGAAAATCCTTCGCTCCTCAATTTCCATTATTTTCGGTAGCTTCAGCACCTTCTCGCCCGATATCAGTCAAATCGGCGGCGATTAGTGGCAAGAGCAACAATCTCGACACCAAGAGGGAAACGGAGGCGGCGGAGGAGGAGGAAGAAGTTGAGGAGGAGCTTCCGTGGATACAGGAGAAGGCTTTGGATTTGGTCGAGTTCACTGGCTCCGTGACTCAGACGCTTCCGGGGCCGCGCGTGGGGCAGAGCTCGCTGCCGTGGATTCTCGCCGTTCCGATGGCTTATCTCGGCGTCACTTTCGTCATTGCCGTCGTCAAGACAGTCAAGAAGTTCAATTCCCCTCGAGAGAAACGCCGCAAATTGGTTAGTCTACCAACCATCCCCTCTATTTGTCTCGGCTTCAATAGGATGTTGTTACAATTCATTCAATACCTACATTGTCCATACGAGGGTGCAAGCATTGCGTGAAAGATGTAGCCGGTGCTTAGATTGATGTAATATCTCCTTCAATGTTGTTAACTGGAAGAAGCCTCTCTCACTCCATCTCTTTTGGATATTGGCTTAACTGAATTATGCCTACAGCTTGTTTTCAAACATAGCTTTCTTAAGTTTAAACAACTGAGTTATACCTCCAGCATTTGTATTTGCAATTCATTGTTTTTATGTATTTACTCAACAGGGAATATGGTTTACTACTTACTTCTCTATTTATACTGAGCCATCCATGTCAACCAAACTTGAGCAGTATTCTGACTTTGATTATGTGAATTTGTAGTAATTTATCTGTACCTTTATTTGGCTTGACAATAGCACTATTTTTCAGGTCAACAAAAATGCTATGATATGCATATCTCTAGATGAGCTGTTTGCGAAGGGAATGAGTGAAGTAAACCAGTTAGCTTTGAAGGGACTGATGCAAAAGGTGAGTCACACAGAGCAGGCATAATACATGGAAATTTCATTTTCCATATAAATATCTTAATGTTTGTAGAGAATTGGGAAGTCACACTTGATTCTGTATTCTAGAGTAGCTAATAGATTTTTCTTATTTGGGAAAACATCTACCCTCTTCCAGCCTTCCCATGCTTGTTGAGGTTCTAAAGTAAAAATTACCATGTTAAAAGCCATGGAAATTTTCCTCTTCCCTTTCCCTAAAAAACATTAACTGAGAGAAGTATTCCGTCAATATCGGTATTGATTAGTACTAAAATCTCCCTTGGACTGCTCATTGCTGATAAAGTGATAATATATATCACATTCCCAACCATTTGTTTCTCATCAAGCGTGTTTATAGTTTAGAGAACCATAAATATGCTGTGCAAACTGCTTATCTATTTCCTGTGTTGTATTTGCAGACAGGTTTTGACATGAACGAGATTTTACGAAAATACATACGTTATGTGCTGAATGAGAAGCCATTTAATCCAGAGCTGATAGCAAATCTGATCCACCTAAGGAAAGAAACACAATTGGATGATTCCGATGTGGCTGGCATTCTAAATGAGATTTCAGGAAGGATCGTGAATGATAAAGGTAACCATATGTGAACTTGTTGAATGTTGCAACTTGCCCTCTTAAAGTTTCCAGAATATCTCTTGTTTCTACAATGCAATATTCTGTGCAGCATTTGTTTCGCGCTTAACCTTAAAAAGGTTGCTGTCAAGGAGACCTTAAGATTTCATAAACATTCTCTAGCAATTGTGTGTTTGATTGCTGGTCAACATCTACATATGCTATAGGTTGTAGTGCAGTATGATCATTTTATGATGGAGCCATATTTTTGGATATCTACTATTTTAAGCATTTGAAGGGACTCATCAACCAAGACTAGATTTATACCAACATATTGATCATCACTGAGTTCATGTACTGGTGCATGCATTTTCAGGTCCAGTGGTGATGGACATGTCGGGATATTCTGAAAAAGGATTTAAGAGAAAACTTGCGGTGCAAGCTCTGTTTGGAAAGATTTATTATCTGTCTGAGGTACAATTCTACTTTGCTTGCAGTGACACATTTGGTTTTACTATGTTGGGAGAATATGTCAGAAAATATGGTTATCTCAAGTGATTATAATAAACAAAATTTTCCTTTTATGGTTGTAAATAACAGATCTGGGTTTTTTTCGAGCTTATTAATCTACCGAAATGACTGCTTTCCTTTGTTTGTGCATTAGATAGTAGGTACACAGTTTTAGCATCATCTATTACAGGGTGCCTGTTTACTATTTTCAAAATAATAAGAGGGTAAGGAAAAGACAAGAACTGAACATTCAGTTACGCATGATTTAGTTGAAAAACAGAAAGTTGCATTTGCTTCTTTTAGGAAATCGACCCTAATATCATATTGAACAAAATTATGACCCATGGTTGTGGAAATTTTATCTGATATTTGACATATAAAAGCATTTCATCCTTCATCATTGAAACCACTTTAATGTATTACATTAGTGTATTCTAGTCAGATGTAATAATTTGATTGAAGCTTATGTGAATACATTGCTTGATCATCTCTTCTCTTGTCATTGACTAGCTCCCCGAGTTCTGTTCCAGAGATAGCGCCTTAAATGTTAAAACGACATTTGGTGTAACAGAGTAAGCACAATTTCCAAAATTTTTACGCCTTCATGATTTGTGATTTACCATCAGTGCCATTGAAGAGCCGTGCCTCTTTTGCTCACCTTTTTCAGTGAGGATGCTGAGAAACTTAGGCTACATACCGTCTCTGAAGTCGGGGATTTGGATTCATTAGAGAAGATGATTGGTGGGTCTGAGGAGAAAGAGGAATCGAGTGATGATTGAGCCAAGGAGACTTGAATTCTTGCTGCTGCTGCTGCTGCTGCATCTGTTGCGCCATTTTAGCACTAGGCAGCTAGTAGATTAAGTAGTCAACTTTTCTCACTATAATTTCTTACTTTTTCTCAAAAAAAATTACATTTTTGTTTCTGGGAGGGTTTTTGTTTGTTTGATGCAATGATAGTAAAATTAACTTATTTACGATTGTGATTCTGATTCTTCAACCAATAAAATAGGAAAACAGATAAGCCCAAATGGGTCTACATTATATATGTTGTCATTGATCTCTTATTCTGATTTTATCAACTATGTAGCTGTGGGTTGGTATTTTTATTGATGTCGATTTACATTCAAGTCTTTATCAAGGTGGTTTGCATCCACGTTGATTTATCAAGTATCATGCATGCAACTTCTTTCAAGGGGGCTTTGGTTTCATAATGTGTTTGGTTTTGAGGCAGGAGGAACTCGGATATGATCAATGTGTGGTCTAGCTATTAATAGTGATCGGACCCCAAAGCCTGAAGCCGCAACTCATAGCTACAACCTACAACCATAAGCAAATAGGAGCATTTAAGCCAAGTTTTGATATGCCCTGGTGTTACAGCCCAAAGATCATGGCCTAGTTGTGGTGCGGAAGATGGCCGAGGCGTGGGGCCAAGGCCGTGTCGAGGCACGGTGCCGAGACACAATGAGACGTGGTGCATGGCGTTGCGTCGGGACAACGTGAGTGTTGTCCATTGTGCCAAGTATGGCACAAGAATGGTGCGGGACATGAGACGGAGACGTGGGCCGAGACATGTGCGGGACATAAGACGGGGACGTGGTTCGAGACATGTGCGAGACGGGGGCCAAGGCATGGTGCCAAGGCCCTGTGCCGAGCGGAGCGGCACGAGTGGCACGCGTGTGTGGCGCGGGCCACTGGCCGAGAGGTGACCGAGAGTGGCGCGCGCCACTGGCCGAGAGATGGCCGAGAGTGGCGCGCGCCACTGTGCGAGACCTGGCCGAGAGTGGCACGCGCGGGGGGCGCGGGCCACTGTGTGAGAGTTGGCGAGGAGTGGCGCGCGCCACGCTCGCGCGCCACTGGCCAAGAAGCTGCCGAGAGATGCCGAACGGCGCACGAGTGCGGCCCATGCATGGCGCGGACGCTGCACGGGCGTGGCACATGCCTGGCACGGACGCGGCACACGCACGGCACGCGAGCGGCACCGGGCGTAGCGCGGACCTCGGGCGACGGTTGCGCGATGGCGCGGGCCACGGGCGATGGTTGCGAAATATCCGGGCGCGGCACGCGCCATGCGCGGGAGTCTGTTGCGAAATGTGCGGGCGTGGCACGCGCCAGCGCCAAATGCGGGACAGTTGGTTGCGAAATTTGTGGGCGTCAGTTGCGGACAAGACCAAGTCTATGAAGCGAGAGCGAATTGTGGAGGGTTGTTGCGGTAACAAACCCCACTAATCGTGGGAGCTATTGGAGATTGAGTTAAAGACGCCCCAGACGACGACACATGGCACTTAGACAGACCTAGTCTAGCTTTCGTACGGGCCAAGCTCATTGTTAGCCCAGTGAAGGGAGCGTGTCCTTCACACTATAAATATAGGCCATGAGCTGCACGCCCAACACTTAGTCTAGAGGATAGAACAAGACGCTTTGAGAGAGAGAGTGCTCTAGACGTGAGGAGTAAGCTTTAGAGTGTTGGGTGATTGTGTGCAAGTCGTGGTTCCTTTTTATGTGAGTAATAAAAAGGTTGGGAGTGAGATATCCTGTAAACTTGCGTATCCCTTATTTAATATTATATCCGCTGCGTAATACTTGATCGAGGGAAAGGTTTGGACTGCATAATCCATCCATAGGTGGGCGCGGTGCTCGTTGTTCGAAGGCTGGTCAAGGTGTGCGTGCCTTGGCGCCGGCACGGGGGCGAAAAATTTGGATCACCGAGTAGCCCCGTGACACCTGGAATGCCTTCTATCATGACGTGAAGAACTCAGAATTAAGGGGTTCACATTTCAATTTAGGAAGAAAACAAGCAACATCTCTCATTTGCTGCTCTTCCTGTTATCTGTTGGAAATGCACCATAAAATATATGTTTGTGAGTGATCGTGGAAAATCAGTTATTGGGCGGATTTATCTTCTTCTCCTATAAATACCCACTGAGAATGACTCCACAACATATACTTGATCTCCCAAATCTGTTATTTGCTATATAATTTTATACAATCAACCTCCTCCGTTAATTTTTAAGTTTCTTTCAGATTTTGTTCATTATCTTCCCCAATCCGGATTTCGTCTCCAACTCGAAATCCGTAAGGACATTACGAACGTCGGGACCATGTTAATCCTCGAGAGTATTTTTGGCTTTGAAATCGTACACCGAGGGTTTGCCGGAAATAGAGGGTTGATTAACTCATTGTTTCGTTTGTATTTATTCGTAGATTTGCAAGTTTAAGCTTCGATTCCAACATTATTGTTATTAAGCAATGCCCTAACATAAAAGCTCCCTCCATCAAGTAAAGGTTCGCCTATTCGGGTAATCCTTTAACATGATAGAGGAATGTAATTTTGAGGACAATAATGTTAACATCTTTTATATAAATAGTAATGAGATGAGCAACATGAATGATTGATGAATGAGAAAAAGTAATCCGAGTTTAGTAGACGACGGAAGAATGAACAATTTGAAAAAATAGAGCAATGAGTAAAGGCGGTTTCTAGTAACCAACCACAATCACAATATTCTAATACGTATATACTTTCTTGAGTCCACTTTACTTAACACGTTTTAGGAGTGTATTATAGGGCTGCTAATAAGTAAAATGAGCCGGAGTAGTTTACAAGGCTGCTTTAATTTTTCGCTTCGCTATTCTTCTTCTTCTTCTTCTTGCCACTTTCTCTTGCGATATTCTCCGACTGAGTATTTAGCGAGTCCAGATTCACCTCGCCGCTTTTCCTCTTCTTTATCTTCTTCTTTAATTGAGCAGAATCTCCATCGTTTTCTGTCGTCTGAATGGAAGTGGCGCGGTTGTTAGGTTTGGAGCGCTTGTCATGGAATTGGAGGAGGTGATTGAAGGCTCTAGAGGCTCGCTGCAAGTAGAGGGAAACAGAAGGTGAGGAGCCGTTCTCGACGGCGGCGAAGCGAGAGAGGAGCTTTGCTGCTCGAGACAGCGAGATAGGCCTCGTCGACACCACGCGTCCCGATATCTTCATCCGAGCAAGCAACCTAACCTAGTGGAGGGGCGGCAGTGGCGGACTTGCTTAAAGGGTTTTAGGGCTCCGCTTTGGGGGTTATGATATTAGGGTGAGTTTGGTAGGAAGGATGAGACGAGGAAGGATAAATAATCTTGATATAATTAGTATGAATAGTGGTATGATAACTAATGTGAATAGTGTTTAATAATGTGTTTGATATGTTAAAATAAAGAGTATGATAACTTATTATTGTGTTTGGTAGATAGTATGATAACTTATTATTAATGTGAATAGTGTTTAATATGTTGTTTGGTAGCTAAAATAGAGGACAAGATAACTTTATATCTTGTTTGGTAGGTTAGATAAAAAGATCTTATTTTTTTCATCTAGGTTTAGGTGCCAAACCAAAACAAGGGAGGCAAACATTGGAGGAGCTGGAGCTTTCTTCGACTGCAGACTGAATTAGAAGAGGAGTTGGAGCTTTCGACTGCTCCATTTACCATTGAAGAAGCAAAGAAGAAAGGTTTGAGTAATATTGAAATCAAATGCCTTCAAACGAATATTGTTGGAAATGTTTAGACTGTGTTAGATTTTTGTTGAAACGATCCTGAAATTATATTGTTCGTTGATTACGTATGCTTATGATTCACGTTTATTTGGTATATTGCTGGGAGCATATCGATATGTATAAATTTACATACGGATGGATGATGATGAGATGAAAAATTTACATACAAGCTAATATTGTGTTGGTAAATATTTGGTATATTCGATGGTACAATTGAATTATTACCAAACATCTAAAGCCAATAGAGAAGAGGAGAGGCTGTAAGAATGTGAAGGAACACTAAAACAACTATTTCAACAACATCTCAATCACTTTATTAAAGGGTTTTCTCAATCCCGACCCCAATCATGAACATGATTCATGTCCAACGATGGAAGTCACGACGATAAATAACATACACGCAAAAGAATTCCCAACGAGATCAGTTGAGCTGAATGAAGATGCATAGCTTTTATGCTACTGAAGTTCTACTGTCCTCGTCCACTTGCTCTTTGGTATTTCACCAGAATCCGAAATAATTATCTTCTTCCTCGGCTTCCCGCTGTAGGTTCCCGCACTGCCCTCGATTGCATATACCGTGTCCATCCTGTCAATGTCTCCACCTTGTATCATGAACTCTGGGTATAATACGATGGAATGGGGTTCCTTTGTAGTGCATGACTTTCCCGTTGGCAGCTTTTCCGATCTCCCCTGATTCAAGAAAGAAAAGGGGTTTGCAAAGAAGATCGAAGGGGATACATTATCAAAAGAAATGGATGTAAGAATCGAACAATCTTCTTGCTACCTGTACACAGTGCTTTGAAATTCTCCACAGTTCGAAACATGTAGAACTCGTCAGGAAAAAAAGTGCAGAACCAAGAAAAATAGTACTTTAAACATGTGGAGAACCACGGATTAGAAGAACGAGATTATTACCTACAGTCTTCGGCACGTCTTCACCATATAATCCAATAGTAATCCTCCATGTGGATATTTAAATGTGAAATTAGAATTGATGAATTATGCTGCATTTTTTTTACAAACGTTACATATCCATTTCAAACTAAGAATTGTAATCGTAATCGTCAATAGTTAGCTCCTTCTGATGTGCTTATAACATGATTTTTGGAAGAAAACCCACAACCAAGTAATAATGAAAATATATATAAATGAGCATACCTATGCGCTGCTTATCTATGTCAACATCCAAAAAAACTCTATGGGTGATATCATATAACTCTTCGACAACTTCTGCCCCCTGCAGACACAAAGTAGAATTTGGAAAGAGGTTACTCAAAATAAGTCATGAGGCATCATCAGTTCAAGAAGGAACTGTTCAAGCAGACCATACAATGACACAACCAGCAAAATAATCCAAAGGGAAAATAATCATCTCAAAGGCCCCAAACATATATCCTCAATTGAGTCACCCTTAACAGCATGCCGTCACTAGAAGTCTAAATAGCTCGGTCAGATGTGTAACAAGATGATGCACAACATATCAAAACAAATATTTATGAAACACTAATATCATTCTTTATGCAGACTTCGAAAAAATCATCTTCAAGGTACATCAATATGTCTATTAGACATTCAAACAGATCGGATGAAGGTGAAACGAGACAATGCACAACATATCAAGACAAATTATCATGATTTTCTTCATCAATAAAACATTGGTGATTGAACAACCCTCTCCAAGGTACATCGCAAACCATGTCCCAGCAGAAATTCTTAATTGAGTCACCCTTAAACATCAATCCATTCCTTAGAAGTCCAAACAGCTTAGCTCAAGGTGCAATGAGAACACCCAAATATCAAATCTTGGTAGAAGTACTACTCGAGAGCTTTAGTTCAATATTAATGCATCACAAATCAAAATTTTCCAAACCTAATCAAAGAATTATACCGTAATTTCACCATACCAAGAAAAAAGGAACACCCCCAACAAGACAGATCCGAAAATCATAAAACAAGCTGAATAAATACGAGTAAGAAAGAATCTTTAAAAATAGCCAAAAAAACCCAACGAAAATTAGGCACTAGGCGTAGAAAAACTGACCTCGTTAGTGCACAGTAGGGATTTTCCCAAATCTGCACAGTAGGGAAAAAGGTAAAAATATGAATTGGAAAAGGAGAGAATCAGTAATAAAAAGTAAGAAAGAAAGTGCAGGACATACAAATTCGATCTCTTCGAGTAGCTGAAAATTTGCCCAAATCTGAACGAGATAGAAATCGAACGATATCAGTATCTGAAAAAACGTTTATATCTATGATTTCGTCATTCTTAGAAATAAGAAGATGCATACCTTCCAATCGATAGCTTCTGCCCGTTCTTCCAATCGATGAAAAATACTAGCGGAGTCGACGACGGGAATGAGGAGAAACAAAGTGTGTGTTGTGATCTGGGTGTGATTACCGAGAATGAGAAAAGAAAACTTCATCTGGGTTACTGTAGAACGTTGATAAGTTATAAGACCAAAGTGGTGAGATTAATAATATGGGTAGAATAGTGATTTAACAACGGGCCTTATTTTTATCCTGGGACTAACAGATAAATGCTAATTCCTACCAAACACCAGATGAAGTAGATTATTTATGTTATCTCCCATCATCTCCCCTACCAAACTCAGCTTAATAGGAATAAAGGATATCAAAAGGGTAAAGGATGATTATATAGTATTAGTAGTGGACCGGGACCCGACCGTGGTGGAGTAATAAATAGGCTCCAATTTCCCTTTCTTCGCTAGTCACATTTGATTTCTCTTTCTTACCCCTACCTGAATGATCACCCAAACTCAGCAGACAAGTAAGGGATTAATGTTAATTTTGAGAGAATGGTGGTGGTTTAATTTGTTGATGATGCAATTAGGTGCTTGCTTTACTCCTATTATCATCCCGTTTTATCATCACTAACAAAATATTAAATCTTAAGCATTGTCCACTTCTTTTGTATGCCTACCATCACCATTGAGAACATAATATGCAGATCACTTTCAATTTCATTTATTCTATCGTAATTTCATTTGCACATTTTTTTAACTAGCATGTTTGAAGTGGAAAATCAGAAAATATAGCATTTTAAACATAGAGAGGGGAAGGCAAAAGGAAAATAAACGACTTCTTATATTCCTCAAAAAAAATAAAAATTAAAGGACTTCTTTTGCATGAACCCTTTCCAACTCTATAGAGATTCCCACTCTTATCAATAGAACTGAAATATCAACCAATGATGTTCCACACTGTCAAGAGCAAAAACAGGGAGACTATTTTCTCTATTGATTGCTGCTCACCTCAAAGAATGAAAAACACCACTATTTCCTGCACAGACTGTACAGTACTGGAAAACTTGTTTTAGAAAAAAATCAAATCACATTAACCTTCAATTGGGAATTCCCTACTAACGTGCTTGAATAGGCACAACAAAATCGTTAGGACTTTTTCATTATAACATATATATTGATAGCACAACCATCAACCCAAAATAACAAAATTCCATATCAGTAGAATATTTATAAACTCTCCCAGATCCTTTCTAATCATTCTTCTATTACTGAACAAGTAAAAATGTAGCAGTGGCAAGATGTTACATAAATAAGGAAATTATTGCGAAGGGGTCAACTGCTTCAACTTTGCTTGTAAAACTGCCCCTGCTTCTTCAGCTATACTTCTCTTTTTTGCTGTCACCTGCATTTCATAACGGGAATATGATCACCAACCCAATAGCACAGACAATTGTTCAGATATATCAATACTCATCCTTCTTCACATGTATACAGACCTACCGCCAATGGGTAAAAATAATTCTTTTAGTATTGCTCCAGAATTTTCATATCAAATGGTCTGCCATCCAACCCAGAAAATGTTTTGCAACTTTGGGTTTGTTCTGATTTTGATTTTAATGGACATGATTTTACTCAAAACATTTTCCATTATAATATAATTCGGCAATCTCTTGCGCATAAGGACTCCAAGATTCAATGTAAACCTAAAATGGTAGTGGATTCAAGACCCGTCCGCATGTCCATATGCGGTGGTCCATGCAAATTTTGGAGCTGACAAATTTGGATTGTTCTAAACATAGCACTTGAATTTTAGGTGATTTAAATTTGGAATATTATTTTCTAGATTCAGATTTGCTGAGATCCACATCTTATAAATACATTGAAATGTTAATTTTTTTTATAAATATATACTTAAATCATAAAAAATAAATTTCGGAAGAGATGCTAGAAAATATTAATTTCATTAATCCTAAATTTCTTATATAAGATATACAATAATTATTAGTAGATCACTCAGAATGCACAAGCCGAGAGAAATTGCTAATTTAAAAAACAATAGGAAATACAGGCCCCATTCTGAAAAACAAGGCCAAGCGAAGGAAGAATATTAAGAGCATGTTGCATGCACAAACCATCAAGTTTTCAATTCCAAGGCCAGAGATAGAAATAAATCAAAAACTGATTAGGTACTGTAACATAAAAGATTTTCAAGACTTAGTACATAACAGATACTAACATCCAAAAAAATGATGTGAGATGTGACAAAGCACATACCTCGAGAAGCTGGTCATAATTTGACTTGAGTAAAGAAATTTTACGTTCGCAATAATCTTTGCCTTCTGCCATGGTTTTCTGCATAAAAGGAAACATCGGCAGAGTTAGGACTTAAATCAATAAAAGGTTTAAATCAGAGGCAGTTCAGCACCAGACACTAAGTTGGACTTTTCTCAAGAACTATGAACCACCAGATGATATCAAAGAGTACATTAGTGTATTTTATCTAAGTGTCGAGCATAAGAATCAACACAACTTGACAACCTCCTGGTCAAGAAATTGTCTGATAATAGTTCGAAATGTGTTGGGATTAGATTAGTCACCAACGAGATGGGGAACAAAAATTTGTTGATTAGGCAATTTCTGAAGTCTGAACGATGACACTTGTCTATATGTCATGATTTTAACTTCTTATCATGTACTCCCTTCAATCTCCATCTACCAAGTACGTTCCCACTTTGATCTAGTACGAGTTTTAATAATATGCCTTGACTTGAGTTGTGAAGATGCAATGAGTGGAGTTTGGATCCCACTTGAGTGGTTGAGGATAAAGAGTTATCATAGAATGGAATTTTCAAGTGCAAACGTTTTTGTGAACGAACTGAACTGACAAAGAGAACCTTTTTGGTAGATGAAGGTAGTGATAATTTTAACATAACATATAAGTATGCTATGACAATTCTAGCTCTTGAGAAATAATGAGATGAGAACCCATGGAGTATATCATTATTTTGTTGCTTTACGCAAGAGGGGCTTGACATGAGAAACCCACAGATTTCTGACAACGGTAAAATACTGAATGGTAGCCATTTAACACATTGCAGCAGCTGGTATAGTAAATATCATGCTTAGAGAAACCATTGTTGCTCTGATGCTAGATGCAGCTTTGACTCCATTGGTAATATAATAGACAACATGTCAAGACACGGTGGAACAGGAAAACAGGGATTGGATTATGCCAAGAATATCAACAATGAGCAAAGAACCAACAAGAGTTTACAGAATAATTCCGTGATAGTTGTTATTTCCCAAAATATCCACATTGTTTTATTTTTGTTATCAAATCCCCATATTGTTCATTGACCAATCCTTGTTAATAACAGCTTGCATTCTGCACATGTATCACAAGTATAGAGCTGGACGAGTAAGTTAAACTTCACAGCTATAAACATGCAAAAGCTCATCGATCATAAGCCTCTTTATTTGAAACTTTCACATCCACATATGCCTATACTCATCACAACCATATTACTATTTGTAACTTCAATTGCTAGGAAAAATTAACCGAATAATAATATAAAACAGAAGACCTTACATATCCAGTAAAATACCAACAGATTCAAATAATAGTGAACTGCATATGCGAGTTGCAAGAACATTAGATTGTGCTCTGCAAAGCCCACTACTTAAGCATCTTAGTTAGGGCTCAAGACACAATTCTATTAATAAAAGTATTGAAGCTCACAGAGCTAACCTCAATGAAATAACCGGTGCCGACGTCCACTAGGACCTTCTCCGCATCATCCAGCTTTCCCGGCACGTAAAGCGACGCCGTTAAGGGCACCAGCATCTTCTTCCCTGACAAGAAAACAGTTAAATCAAACATCAGAGAGAGAGAGAGAGAGAGATTATCCAAGTCTGTAAACTTCAATCGAATCATTTGGTGCGAACCTTGAGGGCGGACGGAAAGGTCGTGGAGAGCCGCGGAGGCGAGCTCGAGGCGGCCATTAGCGGAGCGGATGTTGTTGAGACTATCCTGGAGTAGATTGACCTCCATATCCACCTGCTCCTTCAATCCCTTCAGATGCTCGACGCTCAACTTCTCCATCTCCATTCGCGGTGTCGCCGCCATTTCTCCTCGCTGTGCGTTCCACACTCATTTTCTCCCTCATTTATAACTAAATAAAATAATTTAACTTTATTCGTCTAAGTATGTTTTAGTCAAAAATTAAAATGTTAATTGCCCTTATAGCTCATGGGGGCAATTTATTTTTTTTTATTTTATTCTCTTCTTTGTCCTTTATTCTTTTTTTTATTTATCAGTTTGATATGTGACAATAGACATGTCCCTTTTCGCTTCATTTTAATTTTCTTTTCAAGAAATAGCCATGTTAATGAAAATGATATAACATTATTTTTATTAAAATATTAATATTTATTTACTATACATATAACATTGTTCGCGGACATATTAATATCGTCCTTTATGGGTGAACATTTTTATGAATACAATTAATAAATGTGAATAAAATACATTTATAAAATTATATATAAATTTATATATTTCATTAGTGCATGTAATTAAATAAAATACGACACTTGTAAAAGAATAGGAGCTATTTCTTATATCTCATCCCTCGTGGATAAAGATATACAAAATGTTATAAACATTTATTTTTTAGGACTAAAATCAAGGGTGAAAATTAAAAATACCCAAAACTTAAAATATGTATGTTAAATATAACCAAAATGTAAAGTATCATGTAACAAATACCCACTTTATTGTGAATTGGTTGTTGGAGAATTATTAGGAAATAATTATCAATTTCTCTCACCTCTCTTCTTCCTCTTCCTCTTTCCACCGGTTACTCTCCTCCACCGTTACTCTCCTCTCCTCCACGCTGCTCCCACCGCCCTCTCCACCACCCCATTCCTCTACTCTTGAGTCTGCATTCACCACTCACCACCCTACCTCCAGCGCCCACGAAGACAACCACCGGTGGAAGACAACCACCGTGAAGAACAACCACCGGCGGGCCTCCCTCCTCTGCACAGCACCTCCGAAGCTGCGATGGCAAACTCCGATGAGGAAATTTCCCAACATATACAGGTAATCCTCACCACAATTCATTCCAACTTGTTGAAAAATAATGCATCTACCACCGGTGGAAGAACATCACCGTGAAAAATATGCTGTGTATGTTGATTTTTTTTCCCCAATTTATGAACTATGAATGTGGCTTAATAGAATCTCCAATACATGTAGATATTATGATTGTATGTAATCTGTAGAGTATGATTATTGTACAACCGGTGGCAACGGAGCATCCACCGGTGGCTTGGCTAACCACCGGTGGTAGCTTTCTGGACATCTCGTGCCACCGGTTGTGACATATTACATGTATATTTATTGTGTTGATCATATATATGTGACAACCGGTGGTGGTTCATGGATGGAACTCACCGACCGGTGGCTTGGCTAACCACCGGTCGTTGCTTTTTACCACCGGTTGTCGCATATTACATGTATATGTATTGTGATGATCATATAACCATTTAACTAACTTATTTAGAAAAAAAACCCTTTACCTTAGACACGTGTATGATTTTGTGCAAAAGTGGGTATTTTTTACATGTTATATTAACTTTTGGTTAGTTTTAACATGTACCCTTTTAAAATTGGGTATTTTTACCCATTATCACTAAAATCAATGTACCAGATAGAGCTTGCCACGTGGCATATTATGGATTATAGCACAAAAATACATAGTTGGTAGAGGTTAATATCAACTGATGCATTGATATTTGGATGAAAAATATACTGCAATGTAAAGCGAATAAATGTGAAATGCAGTGTTTCAAATGTAGTGTAATGTGAATTTGATATTCATAAGTGCATTAATATTACATTCATATATTTTAAGGGGGTGTTTGGTTTGTTTGATTAGCTTTGATTAAGTGTAATTGATAAAATAATCAACTATAATCAAATGTTTGGTTTGCTTTACTTGGTCCGGGATAGATTATCCGGCCTGCATATAATCAATGAATTCATTGATTATTAATCAACTCAAATTTGACTTGATTATTCTTGATTATTAATCAAGCATCACAAATTTACAAAATTATCCTCATCTATTTTGTTATTTACAAAAATACAAGTAAACACACACCCAACATATCTCGATAAAGGGCAATCTATATTTTAATTATAATCACATAATTTATCAAACATTATAATAAATCAAACAAAACACATGATTATATAATCCAAATAATTCCATCATCTATTATCCTATCAATCTAATCTATCCCATCTACCAAACCAAATACCGCCTAAGTGTCTTTTTTAATATTTGTCATTTAATTGATAGTAAGGCCTTGTTTAATAGTCATGTTTCGAAAAGTTAGGATAAATTAAATTGCCGAAACATGCGTTTAGTAGCCATGTTTTATTAACTTCTTGGCCCGAGTTAAAATCTAAGTCCGTTCTTATTTACTGTTTGACAATAGACAATGTAACCCACCAAATAGGTGAGTTTATTTTAACTTGCTTTCAATTTTATGGTTTTTCCAAAAATAACCCAGAACCCCCCAATTTCCTTTCTCTCACGAAAGCACCTCCCACCACACCACGACGTTCTTCCTCCTTTGCGTCTCCGCCACCATCGTCTGACAACCTCTCGTTTCTCTTTATTGAATAAATCTAGAACTAGTATCCCGGATCTGGAAGTTCACTGCCACCTTCATCTCCCCTGCCTGGCCGGCGTCTGCTTGTCTTCTCCCTCTCGCCGTGCTCATTCCGTCTCCGACAACTTGTTTCCCTCTACACGCTGCCGAGTTTAAATTTGATGAACTATACATACCTAACCATGGTAAAATAATATTTCTCTCAAACTCTGCAACCATACCCAAATATTTTTTTTTTTTAAAATTACAGGCCTTTGAGGGTATATTTTCTTGTGTAGCATCAATTGCCCTCAATATCTGCAACCATGAACTTAATTTATCTAATTCAAAATATAAACGAAGTAGACCTGCTTAAATTCTCCATGGTTGAGTGCTCCAATTTGAGATTTGATCATGTATCAGTGTATGATGAAGACAGGTGTTCAATTGAGGAAGATAGAACTAAGGAAGAAGGGGGTATTCTGAGATAAAAATGTAGTTATATGGACAAAAATGTAAATTCACAACATAATAAAAAAATACAATAATTTTATCAATTCCCTACCAAACAACAAAATAACAATTTTGTTTAATTTTATCTCACCATTCAAGTTAATTTTAAGAAACTACAAAAACAGTACTCCATGGACCCTGCCTAACTGCCTTTATGATTTCTCAAGAAAGTTATCCTAATATTCCAAACTAAATTGAGAGTTTCAATTCACCATCTACAATTACTGATCCAAGACAAATTCCCCGTCAAGCTATAGCTAAAATACATTCGTAAAAACTTAACCAGAAGCCAAAATCCCGGAATTTTTTTTTCACTATGTGTGCACATACAAGATTTTGAATGAGCTATGGCATTTAAACCACAAGGAAATCTGCTCAAAATGCATTACAAACTGTAGATGCCTATAGCATAATCTGCATAACCACATTAGTATGGCATATGTATGATGCACAGCAATAAAAAGTCAGAAATTGAGGAACAAGGATTGTATATATTATATACCTATGTTCATCCTCAGTCCAAGCAATCCCCTTGCGGCGCTCCTGATCAGAACGCGACGACTTGGCCCCTTCTCCATTCAAATGGCCGGAATTGCCACCTTTTTTAGCAGCTCGGTCATCTCCAGCAAGGGTGGACGAGCCACCATCAGGAGAAGAATTATAACAAGGAACCTCAACAAAACCAGATTCTATTCTGCTAACATCATCAACTAAGAGTACATAGTGATGTTTAATCTCCTCTACTGATTTTATCATAACATTAAATGCTCGTCATGTGGAATGCTTTGTTTATATAGATTGGTTTGAGTTTATGAGAAATGCAAAAATGGAAATTGAAGACCATTTTTGTTATTTATATTTTCGTTAGTTACATAATGCACGATTTTATCATCACAAACTCATCCACTTTAATCAATTTCAATTTACAATCAATACTTCCTTTTATAAATAATTAAAACACAAGCACACAATTTGAAACATTAATTTATAGCACAAACGGACTATATTAGGTGATCCAAGCTCACACCATATTATAATCCAAAACGCAGACAGCCTTTTTCATTTCACAAAGAAATAACTTCCTCTACTTCAAATCAAGAGTCTTCCTTGATAAAGAAATGATCATTTCAAGCTCGCTTCAAGTCATCTCCAAAAAAATATAGAAACAAGAAACAATTTGAACTGTTGCAACTTGCAACCATTTTGATATAGTGGCAGAGAGCAGTTTTTGTATGAACAGTGCAATCTCCTACCAAAAGTTTGATGATGATTGATGCAAATCAACTACTGTAAAGCTCATTTCGCAATAATCAAGAAAAATTGAAACAAAACTATGGAATCAAGTCATACATGTGAAATACAAACAAGGGTGAACGAGCATGGATTGACACAGGAAAAGCTTGTACATAGGAGGAGAGATCCAAAGAGAGATCTTTCTTACAGCGACGAGTAGACCTTATGAAGAAGAATTAAACAACTCTTTCTGTGCGGTTGCAGGTTGATTCTGCATCGGCTGCAAGCAGAAATAACAAACCAATCGTCCCATTAAAACATTTAGCATTTTCCCAGAGCAAAAGATCAGCAGAAACTGAAGAATATAGTGTGGTTGAAAATGGTCATAATTCATTAATTTGTATGAAGATTCTAGTTGTTGATTTTCTTATTTCAAGTGTATTTGAATGGGGTCCATTTTATTTCTCCTACAATGAGGCTGCCCTTCGGCATCTCCAGATTCTATGGGTGCGGTACTCTACACGTGAAGGAGAATTGGTAGCTTAAAGGTAATGAATATCAGTGAATCCTGTTGCTTACTTCAGTGAGCTCTTCTTCGTGTTTCACGATAAAAGCAGTATCCACTTTGCCAGCTTTGAAGTCCTACAGCACAATAAAGAGACGGTGCATATTTAAGTTCACTTACACCATTAAGGAAAACAAGTGCAAAAAATATTGCAGAGGATGAATACCTCAACTTCTAGGATGAGCTTATGGTACTCGATTGTCGTTGGAACCCCTGTCCACAGAGAATTATTTTAGGAACTATACTAAAGATACAAACAAGAAGAAATGTACACATGTTAATGAAAATTGAAATGAGTGTAAGAGGTTAAACATTTCTAAAAAGCCGGCTTCAGACGGCACCAGATGCAGGAGCATCAATGAATATTCTAAATTGTAAAGATAATGCCAACCAGAAGAGGAAAATAAATTATTAGCAAGTTTAGATCTTGAAAAGACTGGTTTGACAAAAGAGGGACTTATTATAGAAAAACCATAAAGAATCTAGAATTCAGGCAAATGGAGATCATCCGATCCAGATGTTCCAGCTAGCATTTGTTCAATAAAGAATATGTGCATGTAATAAAAAATATAAGTTAAATAAAAAGCAACTACCGTAATTCTGTAAATGTGATTTTGCACAATTGCATGCCATATGAAGAAAATCGCAGGTTTCTGAAACTTGCTCCGGAGTTCTTCGACAGAATCACCCAAGATCAGTGTTGAAGTGTCTCACCAGTAATCTTTACACGAACACACTCCATTCTCGAAGTGATGAAAACGAACTCGATCTCTGACTACAATTTCCCTGCTGTAGGCTTTTGAGATAAATTTGGTGAACGAGTGACAATCTTTACACACTCTCAGGTTATTCACAACCCGAAGGGAGGTTCCTGCAGCAGTTCGCAACAGTCCTAGTGCTAACGCCAGCTTCTCACTATGGTACGAATATACTCTGTCTTGAAGTTGTTCAAACTCAGGTTCAGACTCAGAAACTATATTCTTCGACTTCCTGACATAACCAACAATGGTGGCCTCACAGACCATCTCTTCCAATTTGCAATATATTTCTTCAGAATCAAAATGAGACCTATCATTCACAAAAAATTTATGAATTTGGCCACTGATTTCAATCCAACTCCAACTTGGAGTGGTCTTCAGGCCTTCATATTTGATCTTTTTCCTCATTCTTGCCATCCCTTTAAGGTCCCTAGCATCAACATAAATTCCAGCTAAAAGTATGCAGTCCCCGGCCATCACAGTCCCGAGTTCGTTTAACTTCTGCAATGCCTTCTCCCCGTTGTACACATCTTTGTGAATCTTAGATGAAGCTAAAAATGTTCTCCACATGATTGCACTCTCGCTAAATGGAGAGCTCTCGATAATCTCAAGGGCTTTGTCAAGCTTCCCTGCACGCCCAAACAAATCAACCATGCATCCATAATGTTTGACATCTGGTTTCAAGCCAAATTTTAAGCTCATCATGTTGAAATAATCAACACCCTCTTCTACCAAACCTTGGTGACTACACCCACATAACAAACCAAGAAATGTAACCGAGTCTGGCTTCACTCTAGCAAGCAGCATTTTCTTGAAAAAAACGGAAATTGCTTTGTCACCAAATCCATGCACCCCGTATCCTACTATGATCGAGTTCCACGAGTAAATGTCCCTCCTTTTCATCCCATTGAACACGTTGAGTGCCTCATCTAATCTACCACATTTGGCATACATATCGATGAGTGCATTTCCCAAATAAACATTATCCATCAATCCCTTTTCTCTCCCGAGGCCATGCAACTCCATGCCAATACTGAGAGCACCGATTTCAGCACAAGCAGAGAGCAAACCGACAAGGCTGAACCCATCAAAATCAACACCAGCATTCTTCATTTCATCATACAACATCAGTGCTTCATGATGAAAACCCTTTTGGGAATAACATGAGATCATTGAATTCCACGCAATCAAGTCCCTGTGAGTCATCTCGTCAAACACCTTCCTCATACTAACCAGTTCGCCAAAGGCAGCATATGAAAGAACCAAATTGGTAGATACAACCACATCCAATCCGAGCCCGGAACGCACGGTTGACCCATGAATCTCCATGCACTTATTACCAGCTTTTATTTGTTTACACGCTTTAAGCACATGGGAGAAGGTGATACTATTGGGGCCACAAGAGTGCACCGAAACCATGTAATTGTAGCATATGATAGCTTCTAGAGGATTAGGGCCCTGAGAAAATAATTTGATTATAGAGTTCCAGTGAATAGCTAACGGGTTCTCGATTTGGTGAAAGAGAATTTGAGATATATGTAGAGCATTGAAATGGGCATAAGAGTTCAAAAGTTTGTTTGAAATGGCAGGAATGGTGAAACAACCATTGGTAAGGATCTTTGCATGTATTATATGCAGTGTACCGACATCATGGCATCGGTTTAGGAGGGCGAGCATGTGATATGCTTTCAACATTTGCAACACAATGGCAGTGAATGATAGCTGGTGAAGTAATTTGGTCTTTGAGATATACAATATAAGCCTACATCGGACACTGCTTTGAATTCCTTGTTATCGATATCTCCGCAAGCAACAAGCAGCAGAAAAGGCAAATAAATCTTTGATGACTGCTATATATGTAGCAACCTTGTGAACAATATTATGTTTAAGGATCTGAATCAGGTAATATAATTGATCACTAATAATCTTTAACACATAATCAGCAGAAAAAAAAAAGAGATATGTGAGCATGAAATGAACAAGAAAGATCAAAACCTATATGTATTTACAACATACAATTAGCAATTCACACTCGGAAAGAATTAATTTTCTAGCTCTCGCCACTGGAACATGACTGCAGTAAATACTTCTCGTAATACTATTTCATTTCTTGTCTTTTGCTTGCATTACACTCCGACTAAATAATGAAATTTCCATCAAATTCTTTCTAAGAGCAAGTAGTCATTAAGTTTTTCCAACTAAGTCAAGGTAATTATCGAACAAAAAAGCAAGGAATCAGTTCGAGTATTCCATATCAACGTACCTGCACATGATCAAACTAGAAACTATCCAAGATTTCAAAACTGTACACGCCCAGCCACTTGGGCATTTCTTCGAACATGTTGCCTACTTGCACAGAAGTCGTTAGATTGTAAAGGATCGGTTTGTGAGACTCTCGTTGTGAACTTCTTACATTAGGTGGAAGAAAATCACTTTGTTGTTCATTGTAACAGGTAGAGGTGTTCAAAGGAACCGGAACCGCCGCAACCCAACCGTAACCGGCGGTTTCGGAAACCAGAACCGTACCCGACGGTTCGGTTACGGTTCCAAAATTTTAGAACCGTGAACCGGCGGTTCGGACCGTAACCGTCAATACCGTATCACAATTTTATTATTAAATTTAATTTATTTCTTATATTATAAACAGTCATTTTTTATAATAATATTTTTATAATTCATAATAACACATTAAAATTTATGAATACGTTAATAATTAAATAAAAAAAACTTAACTAGATGAGAACCTAATTAAACTCTAATAATATAAATTAAAATAATTAACTTTTTATTAGTGTTTATCTTATATTGTTATATTTATGAAGATTAACATTTTATTTTATTTCATTTTATTAATGTATTTGTGTTTAATGTGTTATTCAATTTAAGTATTCATGACATAATAACACATCAAAATATTTTTTTTATTTCATTATTAATATATTATTATATGAATATATAATTAATACTAAATTAAAATAAATATTTACCTAGTAATTATAGTATTACATTAAAAAGGTAATTATGTGATACAAAATTAAATGATGATATGTATTGGTATATAATTAAAATTTTAAATATATTAGCATTAATTTTTTAGACGGTTCGAAACTGTAACCGGAATCGTTCTACACGGTTTGGTTCCAAATCGTGAACCGCCACAACTACGGTTCAGTTCCGGTTCCAAAAATTTAGAACCGTAAACCGACAGTTCGGTTATGGTTCGGTTCCGAACCGTAACCATGAACACCTCTAATAACAGGTCGTATTTTTTTTTGGATGAAAAATTATAAAATTATAAAATGGTGGAATGCAACGCTTCAAACAATTCAAGAGTCATGATATATTTAAAATAACTATCATCTTTGTTTTAATATAATAAATATGAGTTTTTTTTATTATGACTAATAAAGATCATTCATTACTTCATTCCATCTATTAATTTAGTTCGTCTTATAATTCGGAATCGACATTCTATTCGAAATCACCATTTCGTTAAGAGTGAGAATAGTCATTCATCCCTAGTAGAAATGTATTAATCATTCATAATCATTCTATAATTCTTTTGCTATTTTTCATTTGGACAAAATTAATTAAATATTTATTGATTTATCTATTTTATTATACACGCCTCTCCCCGTACCAAAGAAATCTTAAAATTTTTATAATATCTACAAAATCATTTTTTAATAAAAAGTACTATTAAGAAGATTGATTGAATGATATATATTATATATTTTTAAACTTGTGGATATTGTTTATTTATTATGGAAAATGAGTTCTTTTATAATTTTAAATTTTAAATCTCGTTTGGATTTTATTGCTTATAGATTTTAATTATGATTGTTAGAATTAAGCATACACGTTTTAGTGGGTGTTAGTAAAATTAACAAAATTCGAATAACTAAACTCAAGTATTTGATTAGTTCGGTTATATTAGTTTGGTTCAAATTTATTTTGAATTCAAATTTGAATTGGATTTAGACAAAATCAAATTGAAATTGAAATAATATTAAAAAATCAACCTATTTTTTAATATTACAATATAATTTATTTTTGTTAAATAAAATTATTTCAACATATAATTTTATATTTAGTTACTATATTTTATTGTATGTTTTAGAATTTAAAATTATATAATAAATTAAATGTGATAATTAATTTACCTCAATTTTATTTAAATTGTTTTCTAAATTTACAAAAGGTAGAATTATAAAATTCAATAAGTTTGTAATATTTGTGATCACTTGAAATTTAAAAACGAATGAAGACATGTGTATGATTAATTTTAATAGTTAATTATTTTAAAATTTTAACATAATTAATTACGAATTAATATATTCGGATAAACCAAAATCAAAATCAAAATAAATTTGATTATTTGATCCGGAGCTTTGCGTGGTTTCCCTTTAACCCCATCACGAAGCAATTTATAAAGCACAGGCTGAAACAGGTGAAATCAAAGGGCATTCTGAACCCATTGAGATGACCCAAGAATTTCGCTATTTCAATTTTACTAGCTCATGCGCACCAGTTGAGCCCTTTCCCTTTTTAATAAAAAATGCATTCTTAATCTCATTCGTATTGATGTCAGAAATTTATTAAAAACAAATATTAAAAACAAATTTAATATATAGATTTGCAACTCAAAATAGAAATAAGTTACAATAAAAAAAATTAAACGAAAAAGATATAAATAAAAAGTAAACAAACAGTAAAAAATGTAGTAGTTGTTGAAAAAAATATTTTGATGAAAACAAATTATGGGAATATTGAAGTCATATGCTATTACAATAATGGGAATATATAAAAAAAAAAACACAAAGTGCATACATATAGTAGTTCAAATATAATTGCACAATTATAAATAAATAAAATAACAAAACATAAATTAATATAACCACATTCAATTAATTTTAATTCCTAATAATATAAAATTTATTTTTATGTAAATACTATAATAATAATAACCACCAACAAACACCTATTATATTTAGGGCATGTTTGGTAGCCAAGATAAGATATAGCATGATAAGATTAAATTTGTATGGTGTATAAGAATTATTTTAATCTCACCCCTTCCTTATGATTAAAAGATAGGGGAAAATGATGATTTTGGCACAGGCCTAGTGCTTAATAGCGGGCTGACATATTAATTATATTTGCTACCAAACACATGATTAGATAAGATAATTTAATCTAATCCTATCATATATTGTCTACCAAACAAAGCCTTAGTAGATAAAATAATATAACAACAAGAAATTCCTTATCATGTTTTTTTTTTATTTTTTTTATTTAAATTCCTTATCATGTTAAGAAATAGCAATTTAGTATGAATAGTTTTATAACATTATCATGTATAAAGAATCTTGTTAGTAAATAAATATAAAACGATATAACTCAAAACCATCCAACTAATACAATAAATAAATCATAAATCTCAATTACAAAATAACCTTCTCTTAGCCGTTACGATTTCACACACACAAAAAAAAATATTCACACATAAGAGCAGAAAGTACAAAAAATCAAAAGGAAATTATAGCACAACATTGAATCGCAATTACATTTTGTTATGGCTGCTGCAGATAAAAAAAAAAAGAAAAAAGAAAGGAAGAGGTATGATATTTTATGAATCAAGAATCAACATATTAGCTCGAACAAGAATCAATCCACATCAGAAATTTTATGAATATAGAAACAAAATCCTCAAAAAATAAACACATGAAGAAGTTAACAGAGCTAGAAAATCACTTCACCTTATGAGGTTAGGACTGCAGCGGCGATACAGGTACTGCTTCGGGCGGCGGGGGCGGAGTGGCCGGCGAGGTGGGGCCTGGGGGCAAGGGCCGCTAGGCAGGGCTGTCCAAGGGATGCTCTGGCGAGCTTTTCATCGATAGAAGCCGAGAGTCGAGAGCAGGCTGAGACAGTCTCAGGCGAGGGGTAGAGTGGCGGCGGCGACGGTAAAATAGAGAGACGTAGATAGAGACGAGGGAGAGGTAGAGAGACGGCTAGAGTGAGAAGATGATATTAGAGAAGAGAGAATGTGTTGTATGTGTCCGTGAAATTTGAGAGAGAGAGGTTGAGGAGATGAATGTGGTGCGTGTATAGTGAGAGAGGCGTGAGAAATAGAGAAAGAGATGAGTGTGGGCCGGGTCTGAAAACTTATGGAGTGGACCGAATTTCTTTTAATTCTAGTGGGCCGGGCTTAAGAGTTGATATAGGCTGAAATTAATTTAGATTGGGCCAGATTCTATTTAATTGAATGAGTTAATTCTTGAAATTCCAAGTGGGTTTAGATAATATATTTAAATTGGGCTACAACAATTTTTTGTTGGATTAAGTACACATATAAATTTTATAGTATAATACTCCAATCTTAATTAATGAGTATTGATTTGATATTAATTACAAAATTGTCACTCAACTTAGAAATCAAAATCATATATAAATGTTAATATATGTACAATAAATATATGTTAAACTCCTTTTAGATGATCAAAATTACTTTATATTAAACTTGTTTAATACATATAGCTATAAAGAAAGATTTTGAAAAAAAAAAAGAGGATTAAGAAAGAATAAAAATAGTTATTTTTAAATGTAACAAATTTTTACATCTAAATTAAAACATTTAATCCTCTCACGTTCAAAACATATTTTAACTAAATTTGGAGATATGCATAATTTAAAATTGTGTTCTTACGTTTTAAAAAATATATTTGTTTGGAGTTATGACATATTAAAAAAAGGCAAGCTTAAGATTTGAAATATGTAATCAAATATTGAAATAAGACTTACTCCAATAATAATAGGACAACAATATTAACATAAATAGCACATCTGGCTTTGACTCCTTCGCTGGACTCTTTTCTGCCTTGAAGGCAACAATGTCCTGTGATAAAGATGGCACAGGGATGGCTTCTCTAATTGGATTTGAGATATCCAATATCTTCTGCCTTGTCTCATGACTCTTCAGTATACTGAAGATGGCAGCTGTTGTAATTGTGATGAAGTCTGGACACCACTGATTTGTATTTGATAGGGCAGTCATTCTTCACGTCGAAGACACCAAACGATCTTCAGATTTATCTCCCGTTGAGTGTACTTTTCAGGTTTCAGTGCCACTTCGTTAATGGATTCTCCATGTACCTGCAAGAAAGCATCATACTTTTGACATTTAAGTGTTAGTTTATTCTCCTTAATTTATTCTGAACCTGCACACATCTGCTTGAGGGTTTCTCACATCTCTCTTGATGTCTCGCAGTGTTGGATGTGTACGAGCATTGGTCTTTCAAGGGTTCCTGAAATGATATGCTTAGCATAATCATCTAGACCACCAATTTTCTTCTCATCGGCTGTGTATTCACTGAGTGGCTTCACTTCAGTGCCTGGTTCTCTAACGCCTGTTGTTTCCTGAGGAAACGTTTTCATAATCTTTATTGGGCCAGTTGTGATGACTTGTCACATCATCACATGATGTGCTTTCAGGTAGGAAGTCATCTTGTACTTCCAGTAGTCATAGTCTTCTACTGAAAACATAGGTAGAACAAGAGACTTCTCCATTGGAGATATTAGATAAAAAACAATGAATAATAAATACTGAAAGTAAATGAGAGAGAGAGACAGAATTTGGTATGCGTGGTTCGGAGATAAAAACTCCTACATCCACGAGTACTCGATGTTAGTCGAGGGTTTTCAAGTTAATGGAGATGATCTTACAGTGATCTTACAATAGACAAAGTCTGATCACTCTTCGGTTACAAAATGTTATCGTTTCTAAGAACACTAGAATATAAAATCTGAAAGTTAAGGTGTTCTTGAGTATGAGCTTGAAAGCTTGAGAGCAGAATAGTGATTGAGAGTTGTAAAGAATGGGTAACCGGTGTCTTGAAGCGTTCGAAGCAGCGGGGTATATATAGCTCTCTCATAGAATGTATCCATTGTGAGATAGAGCTCTTTTGAATTCTTTCCGTTGAAGTCTTCGTCCTTTTTGCCATTTTTTGTGTCTGCAACAAGATTGCGTTTACCTACTGAGATTTTTGCTAAAAAAGGCAAGTCATATACAATAGGCTATCACTTAGTGGAAATTTCAGTTTTAGACTTCAGTGCAGAACTTCAGAAGAGAACTTCAATTGACAATGACTTTTGCTTCTAACTTCAACTTCAAAACTTCAGGACTGACTTTAGTAGAGTGGTCCTTCAGTTTTGGAATGTCTTGAATCTTCAGTGGAGATTGTCCTTCAGTGTACCTGAAAAATAGAACTCCCTAACATTTGAGTTCTTAGACAAAACACTAAGATTTAGTATTGGACTTATAACATCTTTTAGGGGAGGTATTGTGATTTGAATCAAAACACTTATAAATATTTCCCAACAACGGGAAAAAAAATGTAAATTTATTTTTAAAAAAATAGCTTTGAAACAAACACAAGTATATACATTTAATTTTTAATCAGATTAGAGATGTATATATGAATAAATAAATAAAAAAAATGGGTTCATATAATTTGAGTATTTATATGATATTGAATATAGCAATGTAATTAAGGACAAGAACAAATTGTAAGACTACCTTTTTTATCGATTCTAAGATGAGTACGTAAATAATTTTAAATGATATGTGGGGTTTGTATAAATATTCAAATATATTTTTTTATGTGGTACTATATACTTATAAATTTATAGCACATGTTATTAATGGGTTTGAGACATAAATGAGTAAATTATGAGATGTAAATGAGAACCATAATCGTTTTTAATAAACTTTATGACGAATGTGAATATATAAAATAATAAATTTTAAGTGCGAGACTACTAATAGATAAGTTTATAAGGATTAGTATCTATGACGGCATAAGTCTAGTAATTAAACAAATATGTTCATATTAGCTTGATTATAAACGAATATTTTTTATGAGATCGAGTTGTAATATTATTTTTATAATTAATTTTGGGATGATCGTGAGTTTATTATAAACAAATATATATATATATATATATATATAATTAACGGATTTTATTATACACATTTAATATATAAAAATAATTAATATATCATTAATAATGAATAATAATAAATAAAATAATATTAAATAGTTTTATAAAATATTTACTCTCGTCGAATTTCGACGGGTAACCAACTAGTTTACACATAATTAAATACATTAGAGATATAATTGCATCAAAACAAACAATATGAGAGTTGTGAACAATTTTGATAACGTTGAGAGTTTATTTGCACCTTATCCCTTTAAACAATTTAGGAAATTATTGTATTACTTAATTTTTGGTGTAATTTATTAATTGAAAATTATAAATCGATATATGAATAAATGAATATAATCTATATATATAAAAGCAAAATTATTTTGTCATTTTCTTGTCATTTTGTCCTTTCATTTTTATTCTATTTGATTTATGGTCTTTTCATTCCTTTTTTTCTTTTCTTTACATTTATTAATAATAAATTTATTTTAATTTCATTTATAAAATTATATTTATCAATTTATATATTTTATAAAATTATATAAAATTAATGAAAATATATATTTTTTATTATATTTAACTTATTGACTTTTTACTTCTAATTTTTATTCTTTTATAAATCATGACATTATAAATTAATAAAAAATATATACAAATATAGTTATATTTATATATTTTTATTTTTATTTTCTCATATTATAAATAATTAATTTTCTTTACATTCATTTAAAATTATATTTTTTATTTTATTAATTTATATATTTTATGAAATTATAAATAATTAATGAAAATGGTTAATATACCATAATAATTATGTCATTCTTCAAATAAATTAATAGTCACTTAAATTAAAATATGTTATAGCCATTTTTCCGGTAAATTTATTTTATTAACCTTAATGACCATAATTATATTAACTAAATATTATCAAATCGACTGTTACCATCTTCTCACAAAATATTTTTGTTTCATCTTCATAATTATCTCGTATGCTTTATGATCTTTCTCCAATTTCTCATTAGTACATCATCACCGTTAATTTTACAACGGTTGTCGTCTGCATCTATAATTTCCACCATTGTTGCCCTTCAAGTGAAGCTCAACAATTTTAGATTTTTTTGTTCACATTATTGTGCCTCTCGCTCCTTGTCAAAATCGCCGTGCCTTCCGCTTCTATTGAAATCGTTATGCCATCGAGATATGAGCAACTATGGCATTTGCAATAATCTATATATTTTTTATGTCATCATTTGAATTTACTGTTACATTTGGAGGAATTTGGGATGATCCGTATATATCATCACATTTTTGTAAATAAATAATCAATGTTCGTAATTGCACGAAATCGAACAATTACATGACTAATGTCGTTTGTAATTGCACGAATTACTCGAACAAGATGAGTTTTGGTTGTGTTCATGTAATAACACGACCAAGATGATAACATACTAAATAAATTACACAAGCACGATAAGTTTTGGTTGTGTTCCTGTAATCACACGACCATGTTTGTGTAATTTCATATTGATATTTGCACAATATATGATTATTAATTATGTACGTTACATCAATTGCATAATCATTTTGTCGTGTAATTGCATATTACTTGTATTTTGTTAATTACGATCATTAATTGCATAACTAATTACTTGTGTAATTGCATGACTTTTCACTTTTTTATTTAAATGACTAACTTTTATTTTTTTATTTATTTTTTATTTTTTGAAAATTGGCTATTTTAAGGGTTGCTTCATATATTTTTTGTGCAGCATCAACATATTATGTGCTTGTAATATATTTTCTAAGAATCACATACTTCAAAATAATCATATGTAGATGTTGTGGTGATTAGTTCTATTAATATTGTTGTTTGGAACTACAATTTTATTCATAATATTTTGATTAATAAGTCTTATAGTTTATGATGACATGACACTATTTACTTTCTTTATCTTTTATATAGATATAATTTTTGTGTTGTTCATGATTTCATTAATAAACAAACAGCACCTATAACCTATTTGTTGGATCTCTAATTCCTTTTTCACCATCAATTATTCCTCGTTTACTATGACAAAATAAAATTAAAATGGTGCAGTGCAACACAGCATTCCTTCAACAATAGAGTGACTTATTATTGCTTCTCAAGTGGAAATAATTAGTCTCATCCTAGAGATATATAGATCATTGATCACCTGTGAATGGACGCGTGGTATGCCATCGGAGCCATGTTCATCGCGGATCCGGGCACCATTGGGACCGGAGTCCCAACGCCATACGCCATGTGCGGTCCCGGAGGAAGACTCACCGGAGTCCCGACTGCCGAGACGAGGGGTTGCCCCATGGTTGGTGCACCATACAACGCCAGCGGCTGATGCTTGTTTGACTTGCTAGGCGGGTTGGCCCCACCGCCACTGCCGTTGGTCTGCCCCGTGATCGGACCTTGGGGTACCGCCACATCTCCGTTGGCGACGTTGGTGATGTCGTGGATGCTGGAGCGCCTCCGGTCCTTGTTCATGGAGTTTAGGCGGATGAAGTACTTCTGTGCATGGCTCGCCACCTGGGTTGGGGTCCTTGTCACCACGAAGTTACGGGAAATGCTTCTCCAGTCCCCCTTTCCATATTTGTCCAGACCAAGAAGAAACAGTCTGTTGGAAGATCATGAAAACAGACACCATCACTCAACAATAAAAAAGTAGTGCTATCACATCTAATGAGAATCTCATGTATTTTTCTGTGAAAGCAGTCTTCTAATCAAGTGACTCAATGCACCAGGTGTCTACTTTTCGGAATGCACGGAAAAGGAGATTAACTAAAGAAAATTATACTCCATATAGAAGAGAAACAATCACATTAGATTAGAGGCAAAATCCATATAGTCAATCTTCTTGCTCTCATGAATCAAATTGTAAACCAATCTCATAAAAAGGATGCAAGTATGGATACTAAACTGCTTCAAAGGTTCTACAAAGTTAGGTTGCTGCATATTCAAAAGCTTATTAGTTTGCAATTAAGTTAGCTACAGCATGATTTTATCTTTATAGCTACTACTGCATATGGGAGTAATTTTCTGTTCTAAAGTGATAACCATGCCAACAATTGCATCTTTGCTCCCATTGAGTCATTTCATGACTTTGACAATAATCAATGAAAATGAACACAAAGCAGCAAATTAAGCATTTGGCATCCAATTTAAGCTCTGCTGCAATCACTTATTGCATCAAAATATAGACAAAGATTCATTTAGTTATAGCAAAAGCAGTAAGCAAAACTGATGACCACCTAGATTTAAGAAACTATATGGATCTTGCCTTTATGATTTCTCAAGAAAGTTATCCTAATATTCCACACTAAATTGAGAGTTTCAATTCACCACCTACAATTACTGATCCAAGACAAATTCCCCGTCAAGCTATAGCTCAAATACATTCCGTAAAAACTTAACCAGAAGCCAAAAGCCCGGATTTTTTTTTCGCTATGTGTGCACATACAAGATTTTGAAGGAGCTATGGCATTTAAACCACAAGGAAATCTGCTCAAAATGCATTACAAACTGTAGATGCCTATAGCATAATCTGCATAACCACATTAGTATGGCGTATGTATGATGCACAGCAATAAAAAGTCAGAAATTGAGGAACAAGGATTGTATATATTATATACCTATGTTCATCCTCAGTCCAAGCAATCCCCTTGCGGCGCTCCTGATCAGAACGCGACGACTTGGCCCCTTCTCCGTTCAAATGGCCGGAATTGCCGCCTTTTTTAGCAGCTCGGTCATCTCCAGCAAGGGTGGACGAGCCACCATCAGGAGAAGAATTATAACAAGGAACCTCAACAAAACCAGATTCTATTCTGCTAACATCATCAACTAAGAGTTCATAGTGATGTTTAATCTCCTCTACTGATTTTCCACAAACATCAGCTGCAATCTTCTCCCACCTATCCGAAGAGCCCTCAGGATAAGCAGCTATTGCCTTCTCAAATTGCTTATCCTGTTCCCTACTCCACGCAGCGGTGTTTGATTCAACAGCAGGCATCTATTTAGGCTTTGTTCAAGTTCAATTTCTTTATCTTGAAAAGGAAAATTTAAGTTTTTTTCAAGGATTCCCCCTTGAAGGCAATCAGAAGATAAGTTAAAGCTTGAAGTTGGGGTCTAAACTAATATGTTTTTAGAGACAAGAGAGGGAGAGGAATCAATAAGCATAGGAGCAAAGGTGTTGAATTTGCTTACTTCAAAAACTGGGGTGTTGAGAAATGGTGAGCTTTATTGATGAGAAAAAAGAAAAGGCAATTCTGGTTAGGGAAGCATGCGAAATATCTGATAATCATAAAACCAAAGCATTTATTATCTGGTAAATGGGAATTACAACAAAGAAAATAGGAGTGAGTGAGGAACAGAAAAAGATGGAGACTTTTTAATTGGTGACGGTGTAATCAATATTGATAGTGAGATTAGGGCAGTGTGTGGATTGTGTGAAGTGGGATAGAGACCACCTTGGTACAAAACAAGATGCCCCAGAAGTCTAAAATGGATAAAAACAGCCTTCACATTGCCTTCTCTCCATCCCTACAAAGTTCCAACAGCCAAGCACACCCCATCTTTTGATAGCTCCCCTTTTCACTGCACAGCCCCTCACCAAATTTCAATTATCATGCCAAACTTTTACAGTCCAACATCTCAAGCTGCCTCTCTCTCTCTCTCAAGCCGTCTTTTTTCTTTAAATAATCGGATAAATTTAGAGTACTCAGAAAGAAACACACGTAAAGAGCCAGACTTTGTGCACATGAAGCAGAAAATGATGTAGGACTATGAATAAGCCAGCCATATGTATAGTTCAAGAATCAAGAGGGGAAATTAGTGAGTGAAGAAGTCGGAAAATATAATCATCCCATTTAGCAAAATTTGGTCTTGAGAAAGAAAAAATGGAAGGAATCCTAAAACAATGATTTCTCATTTCCTACCAACACCCATTTGAACAACACAAGAAAAAGACATCAAGAAGCATACAAAACTGTCAACAAAGGTACCATACTCAATTTGATCACAACCTTTTCAACTGATTTTTACTTTATAACTATCTTTGACAGTTTACCAAAGCTCCCACAGAAGAACTATAATTGATTAATGATAGCAAATCTTTTATCTTATAACAGTAAACTGTAAACACAAGACAAAACTATGGTTGTTCTTTTCGTTGTCTCTCTCTCTGAAAAACTGGATGTCTCTGTTGAAGAGTAAATTTCAAGCATAAAATGTAAAGTTGGTATTGGTGTTCGATTATTTTCAAAATTCTTAATTAAGAACACCACTGAAAGTGATCATTAAATTCAATTTTCTATATAAATGTCCATTTAATATACGAAGAGAAAACGATATTTATATTCCTGTTTCATGGAAAGTGAAAACTTAAGTAGACTAAAATTAGATATATGAATTAAATATAGTTGAAGACACGACATTTTTATCTCTGGCATTTATTAATTTTGGCATTTTTGAGAGTTCCATTAGCTTAAAGTTGGAAATTTTGGTTGGATATCTAATCGAGTTTCCTTTCTTCTAATAAAAAAAAAGTGTCCTTTTCTTTGATAAATTAATGTACAAACCCACATTCAATTTCAAATTTATTTGGGTACTATTGATTTGTACATCAATTATTCCGCATGTATACATAGGTAACATAGATATAATTTGTATGATTTCTCCTATATTCAATTTGTGTTATTTATACTCTCAAGTTTCAAACAAAGTAACTTAAAATGATGCTTATAGTTCAAATCAAATAAGATTAAGACTTGTATGGTGTTGAAAATTTTAAAATTAACTAAATAGTCAATATAAAATAAATCTTACGAATTGGAGGTCAAAGGCTAATGTTGCATAACTAAATACGAAGGTCAAAATAAACAATTAGTAGTACAAATTTAGGTGGCTAGAACTATAAGTAAAAGAATAATTGGTTGTCTCCGAAAAAAGAAAATATTCATTTTTTTTATAGAATTTAATGAAATTTTGGGAATACAATACAATTATACGATGATTGGTTTTCCAAAAAAAAAAATCAAAGGCCACCGCAGTCACTAATTTTTCATTAATTATTTTAAATTTTTCATCTTTTAAATATAATCATTTAATTTCTTTACTTATTTTTAATAACTCAGCCGATCATAGCCGATCTTCATATGGATTATATGACCATCCATTTAAGTAAAGTGGTGAAAATTTTAAAATTTATATTAAAAAATGATTAATTTGATGTATAGAAGCTCAAAATTTTATTTGTCCATTGATAAATTAATTCAAAGTAAACCAATGAAGAGGAGTGGAGTGTGACAGCTAATATTAATGTAGGGGTGTTCATTTTGATTGAGAAATTACAGAAATAGGAAGGGTCCCACCTCCCTATACTCGTTCTTCATATGCTTCAAGTGGGAATAAAATGGTTCAAATCTAACAACACATATCAATAAAAATCTAGCACTATTTCACACCTTTTATATTTTCATTTCAACCCACACACAAATTCAATACCTATACTACTACTTTCCTTTTCATTTCCAATAATTGAGAAACTCCAAAAATTAATTTGTGAGGTTTCTGTTTCATTTTTATTTCTTAGTCCTCATTTAAATATTATATATATTATGGATTTTGTGAATGATTTGATCTAGAAAGTTTGAGAGTTATTTTTGGAATCTTCTTCTCTCTTCTTTTGTTCTTATTTCGGTTTACATAAAAGCTTGATATTAATATACCCAAAAAAAATATTCTGGAATCGTCTCTTTATAGTTGATATTTGAGTTTGCAATGTTACAAAAAGAATTGAACAATTTAGAGAAAAGAAAATGAATAACAGAGTAAAATCAATGTTCCAGATATGGTAAATGCATACTAAACTTGCTCATGATTATGCTTAGAATATACTATTACATTAGATCAACATTTCGTATAGTATCATATTAGAAATGATTTTTTTTTCATGAATAGAGATGTGCAACGTCGTGATGTAAATAATATAATCATTCTCTTCGCGAAAAACGTACTTTTATTACTTGTTCGGATCGTCCCACAAAAGTGTACCTTTTACTTTTTAGACATGACTTCACAAAATATTTAATATTTTAAATTTTACATATATTTTATTTTGTGCATCTCTATCTCTGTGTACCAGACACATTTTATGTGGATGGAATATAGGACAATAAATAGATACAATTACACTTTTATAAAAGTGCAATCTTATTATTCGCTCTTCTTTTTTTCACCAATAAAGATTGTCTCCCCCAATTTGATAGCCTACAACACATCCTAACTTAGGTACAATTATTGATTTCATTTGGGTGTATTGTAGCATATTATTGTAAGCTCCATTCTTCTTATGAGATTAATAAAAATCAGAATTATAAATTTCAACGAAGTTCATTAATTTAAATTAGAGGTCAAACAACCGAAGCAAATAAAGATAATTTATATTGCAATAATTAAGAGTATGTCATATTTATATATATAATGCGAGATACACTAAATTAATCAATCACCCACCGCCAGTGAGTGGCGCTTGGAGTATTATTTAATCTTGTTTATAGTTTGTGAAAAAAATGCTTTAAATAATACAGGAATACAGGAGTACTATTTATTGAGGGCCACCTCTATTAAGTGTCACGATTTTGTCTTTGTAAAAATTGCATCCACTTCAAATTAAAAGATTTAACTGTTTAAAGTGGGGGCATGAGATCGAGATCGAGATATACAAATTTATCATCACATTAAATGCTCGTCATGTGGAATGCTTTGTTTTATAAAGATTGGTTTTGAGTTTATGACATATGCAAAAATGGAAATTGAATAATGCACCACTTTTTCATCACAAACTCATCCACTTTAATCAATTATTCCTTTTATTATTAACTACTCCGTCCCATTTTTTAAGTGTTTTATTTCACTTTATTCTTGTATCTAAATAAGTGTCCTATTTTAAAATTCTAGAGTATATTTATGACAATCTTTTAATTTTGCCCTTATTTAATACTTATTGGAATTTGATATTATTTGTATGAATGTATTTATTATGCTATTCAATAAAGAGTATATAAGTAAAATTTTCATTTTATTGGTATGTGTGATTTAGTAAAATTGGACACTTATTAAAAAAGTGAGGGAGTAAAACACACAGCACACAATTTGAAACATTAATTTATAGCACAAACTGACTATATTAGGTGATCCAAGCTAACACCATATTATAATCCCAAAAGAAAATATAGAAACAAGAAACAAATTGAACTCTTGGTTGCATTTTGATATAGTGCCGAATTCAGTCTCCTACCAAAAGTATGATGATGATTGATGCAAATCAACTACTGTAAAGCTCATTTGGCAATAATCAAGAGAATAATTGAAGCAAAACTATGGAGTCAAGTCATACATGTGAAATACAAACAAGGGAGAACGAGCATGGATTGACACAGCAAAAGCTTGTACATAGGAGCAGAGATCCAAAGAGAGATCTTGCTTACAGCAACGAGTAGACCTTAAGAAGAATTAATCAACTCTGTCCGTGCGGTTGCAGGTTGATTCTGCAGCGGCTGCAAGCAGAAATAACAGACCAAGCAGAAATGGTCATAATTTGTTTGAAGATTCAATGTTGTTGATTTTCTCAAGTTCAAGTGTATTTGAATGGGGTCCATTTTATTTCTCCTACGACGAGGCTGCCCTTTGGCAGCTCGGGATTCTATGGGTGCGGTACTCTACACGTGAAGGAGAATTGGTAGCTTTAAAGGTAATGAATATCAGTGAATCCTGTTGCTTACCTCAGCGAGCTCTTCTTCGTGTTTTGGGATAAAAGCAGTATCCACTTTGCCAGCTTTGAAGTCCTACAGCACAGTAAAGAGACGGTGCATATTTAAGTTCACTTAAACCGTTAAGGAAAGCAAGCCCAAAAAAATATTGTAGAGGATGAATACCTCAACTTCTAGGATGAGCTTATGGTACTCGATTGTCGTTGGAACCCCTGTCCACAGAGAATTATTTTAGGAACTAGACTAAGATACTGACAAGAAAAAATATACACGTTACTGAAAATTGAAATGAGTGTAAGACGTTAAACATATATAAAAGCCCGCTTCAGACGGCACCAGATGCAGGAGCATCAATGAATATTCTAAATTATAAAGATAATGCCGACCAGAGGAGGAAAACAGGGGATGAATTCAATTCATGATGAGACAAAGCAACTGAAAAGAGCTTACAAAGAAACGGAATAATTGATGTATTTAATTAACCTATGATCTGAACAATGAAAGTGCTGTATATCTATTGTTCCAAATAAATACTGAGAATAGTAGTTAGTCTTTTAGTATGGTAATTGATGCCACGTAACATATCAGACGATCAGTTTTAGGTTGCAGAAAGAAATAAATATTTCTATCTTACCTGTAATAATGGTGTCATTAAGAGCCCTTTTCATGCGCTCAATTGCTCTTTCCCTCGTTGGAGCCCAGACAATAAGCTAAATATAAGATTTATCATATTAGGACCTCTTGAAGTTAAAACTATTAAATTATAAGATCAAATCAAACAGTATATCCTACTGATGCATATTTCCGGACATGCTACAGATATGAACCAGTTCAGCTAGATGTTCAATGATTAAAATATTTAAATTCCTTCTTAGTTACACGCATCTGAAACTCATAATTAGCAAACCTTTCCAAGAAGAGAATCGTAGCTTGGTGGAACCACATAATCTGGGTACACATGGCTGTCCATTCGCACAAATGGACCTCCAGCCGGCAAATAAGCAGTTATCCTCCCTGTTCAAGCAACATGATCAGGTTAGAGGATCAACTGCGGATTTTGTTACAGTGTATAACATATTGAGATGGGACAGATTAAAGTATATTAGTCAATGAGAAGAGTACACATATACACACACTAATACAACTAACTAAGGTAAATTGAAGCCCTAACAACATAATACCAAATATACATTCTAACAGATTTCTACCAAGGGGTTGATTCATTTCATTATGATGTAGATGATTAGTTCTAGCCTTCTAGGATGAATTGCAAGAGAACAAAATTATGCGGAAATTTGTAATTCACTCAAAAAACTACTTAGGTTTGGTAGATAGACTGATGCTTGTGTTTAGTGTGTGTGTGTGTGGGGGGGTGGTAATAGAAGGACAAAATTTTGGGGGAAGGCAATTTGGATTCCGAAAAAATAAATTATTACTTAATTTTTCGCAATATAACACTGAAATGTGTCTAGAGCAATGCTGGCAGTTGTTTTTCAATCATGTTTTAACCATGCACCATATTGAGCATACCTGGCCCAGGTCTGAAATTCTTGAAAGCGTCTTCTGCATTAATACGGCATTCTATTGAATGTCCTCGGAGCACAATATCATCCTATAGACAAGAAGCTCATATCAATTAAATACTGGACTTTGATTTCTGGTTGTCATAAACATCCTTGCAGTTTACCTGTGTGTAACGAAGTTTTTCACCCTGCGCAACTCTAATCTGTTCTTCAATTAGGTCAACTGAGGATATCATTTCAGTGACAGGGTGCTCAACCTGGCATCACACCAAAGAGGGAGATTAGTCAAGAATGTCAAGGATGAAATGAGGTGCATCTTTATTTTAGTAGATAATCCAAGCTACGATCTTTTCACCTGGATCCTAGTGTTCATCTCCATGAAGTAAAATGAACCTCTTTCATCCAAAAGGAATTCGACTGTACCAACACCAATGTAACCTATGGATGCGGCTGCTGCAACTGCTGCATCACCCATTGCTTTCCGAAGTTCTGGTGTCAATGCAGGAGAAGGTGCTTCTTCTAGCAATTTCTGATTTCTCCTCTGTAAAAAAAGTATTTATTTGTAGTTAGTCATGATTCTGCTGAGAAATAACCCTCGATCGCAACCGGATCCAGACTGATATAACTACGATGCTCCATACAAACTCAAACAAATACCTTTGTCAATTTATTATGTAGAGTGAGAAATCTAATCACATTCAGTTTCTTTAAGCAGCTAAAATTTGTGATAGTGATATTAGAAAGAAAAGAACTTAGGAATAATGAAGCCTCACTGAAGAAGTCTGAAATAGAACAAACGTTATGATACCTGAATGCTACAATCACGCTCCCCAAAGTGCACAACATTACCATATTTGTCAGCCAAAACCTACAAAGCAGCAAAAGCCATAGGTGCGACTGATATTAAAAAAAAACAAAATCTTTAACTGAATTATGTTTTGTTATAAGAATATAAAGTGTACCTGAAACTCAATATGCCTTGGATTTTGGATATATTTCTCCAGGTAAACTCCATCATTACCGAATGCAGCTGCAGCCTCACTTTTAGCTTGCTGAAAGTGGCAGAAACTTATCACATGCATTGAAGAATTTGCCAAAACTATTCTAAGGTTTCAACTTTCAACAGACACCACATGCTGGAAAACCAAACAAGAAAATAGAAGAACTGTGAATCTTTTCTAACAAAATCGAACTCCTGAAACAGGTAGAACCATGATCTAATAAATGTTACACGACCTTTTCTCCAAAAATAATGCTACACGACCTAAAGAAGAATTATGTTGTGATTTGATCATTTGAAATAGTATAAAATTATGAAGCTGATGGGAGAAATAGTTCGTTCAATGCGACTCCAAATAAAAACACAAACCACATAAAATAGTGTGCTTCAGAAGACAGACAACAATAAATAGTCGGTGACAACATGTAAACCGGAATCTCTAGTTTTAAGTAATTGGCTTAACAACTAGTGTGTGGAAGCCATCTAGAAATAGACCTAGCAATCATTTTGGTAAATAAAAATGAACCACAGAGAAATAGAATTTATTGGAATAATAACCTAGCAATTTAAGGAAAATAATATTAAATTAGCAAACCTAAGACATAATAAAAGATTAAGTTAAAGGTCAGTTCAAAATGGAGTACCTGCAACAGCTTCACAAACTCCTCCCGCTCTTTCGCAAGGCGCATTCCACGTCCTCCACCACCTGCGGTTGCCTTCAGAAGAATAAAAGCATTTATATAGCATGTTCTATTCTCTAAAGAGCTTGGTATGCAAAGATCCATGTTAAGGCAAACATCTAATGCAATAGAAGTACTTAGGAACTTTTTGGTACATTTGGAAATTAGCAAAGCATATGGTCAAAAAAAGAACTAATGTGAAGAATAATTAAGCAGGTGGAAGATAATAATCCCCAAGATGGTCAGAGAAGCAAAAGATTATATTAGCGCATGTGGTTTCTAACTTTAACAATACATGAGTATCACAATATTTTTCCCATCACAGTTACGCAACAGAACAAAGCTTATCGATGGGAAATGTCTTCATACCAATTTTTATATCTAAAGGATCATGATCGCTAGTAAATTATCTTTAAGGATCTAAGAAAATTTGCTACGTTTTCTTATCCCTAGCATTTTTACCAAGTAATAAAGAAATGGGAGGGATGAGTTAGCCCTATGAGCAGAACTAGCGGGCTGGCGGATTCTTTTTAATAATATATCAATTTTGCTTCCACTAATGACAAACAATAATAAATTAATCTAAGTATTCCCCATGGTATATGCAACTGAATTTCTTTTCTTTGATTTATTTATGAATCTTTAGGATCAAAATGACATAGAACAATTCGCATTTATATCGTTGGCATGTTCAGATGTTAAATGTACCTTAATCATGACAGGATAACCAATTCCATCAGCAACTTTAATTGCTTCTTCAGTACTCTGTAATACACAAACCAGTTCACAATGAGTAAAAAAAGTATGAAGAACTGCAAGGAAATAGAACACTGAATGTTCCAGGTGAATATTCTATGAAGCAAACAATATTTACAAAAAGCAGTACCTGTAATAAACCATCGCTTCCAGGAACAGTTGGAACTCCAGCATTCTTCATTGTTTCTCGAGCAGTTGCTTTGTCGCCCATAACCCGAATGCTGTCAGGCTGCATTTCAAATTTCGAAGTCCTTGGTTTTAATGAATTCAGGGGCTTTAGCAGATCATACATAGATTGCTATAATTTGAAAGAGCCATCTTATTCAACAGAAGGTAACCATGTAAGGCAGCAATAACCACTTTTCTCAAATATAGAGGTTACTTTTGACATGGAAAAAAAATCTAATTAGTCAGCTGGTGAAGAAAGCTTTTCCAAGATTGAGAATAAAAGAGTGTGATGTTGACTTTATATAAACACTCAGATATGAAACTTACATTTGGTCCGATAAAGTTGATCCCATGCTCTCGGCACATGTCGACAAAAACAGCATTTTCCGAAAGGAACCCATATCCAGGATGTAGCATAGTACAACCACGGCTGATGGCAGCAGACAAGACATTTGGAATCACCAAGTAACTGTAAGGAAAAGGAAAGCAATTTATTCACTGAGATCAGGAAGATTATGTTTTTAATCCTTCTAAAGGTATGATAGAAGGATATGAGGTCTTAGATTAAAAAACCGAGATGCCTTACGATTGACTGCTTGGTGCTTCTCCAATGCAAACTGACTCATCAGCAAGTTTCACATGAAGAGCATCTTTATCAATTGTTGAGTAAACTGCTACACAAGGGATTCCCATTTCATGGGCTGTCCGAATAACACGAACAGCAATCTCTCCTCTGTTAGCCACCAGAATTTTATCAGCGCGGCATGTAACAGCAAGTGCTCCACTACGTTTTCCAGATTTATTACCAGCTCGAGAAGCCTGGAATATCTGACTAGGGAAGTTAAACCTACTCCCAGTCATGAAGCTACACTGAGAGCTCCTGATTCCAGGCTTAGCCTCCACGAATAAACCCTTCAATGCACATTACATCAGAATTTACGCTTCCATGCCAAAATGATGAACTAGACGTACTTGGAGTAGCATATGATATAAAAGGGTAGTACACATAAATAAATGAAGAAAACTACACAGCATATTGGTAGACAACATGAACTAAAAAAAAAAAAACTTGCAAGTTCAGAAGGAATTTTACAAGGATTCAGTAAGAGAAAATGAAAACTACTTGATGATATTGATGGTACACGACAAATAAAACATCACTTGGAGGTAAAATGGAAATATATATATATATATATATATATCATACTAAGCAGACTATGCATAATAACAAAGTTGAACTTGGATCACATCACACAGCCACAGACATGAAAGTCCATATGTTCATTCTACGGCTGCACATTTACATAGCCATATGTTCATGCTTTTACTTGTCAGGAAAAAAAAATTAATAGCCCAAGGTGCAAAAAACATTGATGCAACAGTCAAAAAAAAAAGTAAATGTTCTTTATGCAACATGAGAGCACACAACTCCAAGCATCTACATAGGCAGAGATAATTAGAACTTTATGGGTTTAACCTTTTGATTTGTCGGTATTTTAAACAGATCCTAACACTTGAAATCAACTCGAGAAGTACATATTATTCTCTCAAAGAGAATTATAACAAGTAATTCAGCCCTCCCAAACTAAATTGAATCGCATGGATGAAGACGTACACATCAGTATCAGCATGCAATAATAGTCTACAAGAAAACAAAACCAAAACTTGATACACAAAAGGAGATGGGCCAAGAAAGATAAATGGATCAGATTACTCACGGGACGATGCGAGCAGATAGAATTACTGCAAAATGTCATGACTGCGGAATCCATTTTCAGATCAAGCTACTCAGCTAATTCGCCTGAACGAATAAACAAATAGCAATAAACAGACCCATTATAAAGTATCCACAAATGTAGCAATATGGCTGGATGATACTCAAGAAGCCGAATTATTTCCAGAATCCCACATAGGGGAGAGCTGCTAAGAGCTCATGTACCTCAGAAAAATGGAATCTTGATCAGAGCTAAGCTCTTTTCTGTCGCTCTGGAACACAGAGATGGCAGGACTAAATTGTGGCGAGAGAGATGGAGGGGGGAGCGAGGAGATTTGAAGAAGATTGGCGTCGATGAAAACGAGGTTTAGTTTAGTTGGGACTGGAGGTTTGGAAGATTGAGACTTGAGAGCTCCGCCTTATTAGTTGTGCTTAATTGGGCATACTATAATTTCTAGACCAACCAACTCCTTCACTTCATCATCGCTTTTTCACTTTCTAGGTTTCATCATATATTCTCTCAATTGAAATTAATATAATAATAATAATAATGTTTCATCATTTCATAATTTTCTTGTATGAAGATAAAAAATTTGCAACGACGACCTGTCTGACTCAAAATGGGTATTGGGTGGGTTCCTCCAAGAAATGCGCATTTAGGAAGTTATATTTACAATTGGAATTAAAAAGTTGTTCAAAGTGAAAATTTAATTCGTATAGAAATTGAAATGTATACTTGCACGAATATAACAAACATACGGATATTAGTGTACATGTTGTTAAGGATGTGACGGAAATTCCCTACAAATTATATTTAGTTTATTTTTAAACTATAATAATGGGGACTTGAGAAAAAATAAGATTGGAAAGTATAAAGAAATATGTTAGTTGAATTGGCATGCATTATGTTCAGGAATTAAAAAATAATTATTTCAAGGTGATTGAATTTATTTTTGAAAAAATAGCAGTAGTAATTAACGAAAATAGAACGCAATAGAAAATTAATGAAACGAAAGGGGCCGGCCGCGTGGGTTTATATTGGACTTCTTGAACAATGATAGAGTCCACATATGCCTTTTATACATCGATGGATCGGTGTTTAACGATCCAGGATGAGGATGCATGGTGATGATGATTACCTTATTATAAGCATGTCCTAATTTATATTCAAATACGTATATTAAAATAATAAATTATGTCAAATTTAATGAGATAGAGGTAACAATACCTACCTTCAATTATTTAATGGATGCATGATGCAATTTAATTAGTGGTGGGTGCATTTTCTTAAATTTATACCTCACTTTATTATTCACCAATGTTGGTATTTCATTTGTGCTTGTTCTACTCCACTTTTTTTTAAGTGTCATATTTCACTTTTTTTTAATTTTAAGTAATTATCTTATTTCAAAATTAATTTAGAGTACTTGTGATAATTTTTCAATTTTATCCTTACTTAATATTTATTGGAATATTATATTATTTGTATAAATGCATTTATTATATTGTTTAATAAAGGGTACATAAGTATTTTTTTTTTATTTTTTTGATATATGTGATGTAATAAAATAGGACATATAAAAAAACTGAAAGATGTTTTATTATATTACCATTACTAATGAATGAATAAACTAATAAACAAAAATCAACAATTTTGTCTTCACCAACCATTAATAAATTGGCCATGTTTAGTCTAACAAAATGACGTGGCATGATAAACGTGCAAATACTTGGATTTTGTGATACTTGGTTGGTTGTGGTAAGAGAATTACTTCATGATATTCCAGCTAAACAGGAAAAGGGAAAACAGAATATGAAATAGTAAGAGTATGCGTTGTACTTGTCACAACATCCGCGCGCAGTACCAACCAAGTTTAATTTGCATTAATAAATTAAAATAAAACAAGTCATTTTTCGACTTATATATATATGCAAATAGTAATAATTTTGGAATTATCAGCTTACCCAACATAATTTTCTTGTCAATCTATCCTCATAAAAAATGTAAAGCATATGGATCCTAAGATGTAGAGGACAAAACACCAAAAAAGAAAGAAAGAAAGAAAAAGACAGTAATTTACTCAACATTGAACTTGAACATGATCGATCCCTAATCAACTAAATATTACATCCAATTAAACCTGCTGGTAAGTTGTGCCATTAGCAATTCATAAGATTAGATTGCATTTCTTAACACAGAAAGGAACCAACCAACCAACATTGATCTTGAATCTTGAATCTTGATCTCACTAAACTCAGATTTAAATATAAAAATAAAAATAGGTACACTTACTTTCTACGTGCAAAAAAACCCAAAATTTCCATCATCAAAGTTGAGAGCATAGCTCAATGGATCATAGCAGAAGCTGAAATCACTCTTGTGCTTCTTCATCTTCTTCCTCATCTCTGCTCTCACTCTCCACACTAAACTCTTCAAAATCTTCTTGCCATGAACACAGGCACTATTTAAACCACGCTGCAAAACAGCTTCTTCACCTTCTCCCATTATTGATTCCTGGCCCTGCAAAAGTGCTTCTTTTTTCTTTCCTAGTTGGAAATGAAAATGGTGGGTCGAGTGTAATTAGATATAGAGAATGAGTGTATGCATGTATGGGATGTGCAGTGGCTGGAGTAGTACTGTGACAGTGACCTTTTTATAACTTGTGCAGTTTAGCAGTGTAGTGTAGTGTGCGTTGTATGTGTTTTCTAGATTGAGCGATGATGGAGTGAGAGTAAGAGTGATACTGATGATGCTTTTTGTGCTGTCTCTGTCCATTCTGCAATATTTCTGCTTTGCCACACTGCAGATTCTCAATCTACATATTTTTATTTTCCTTCCATCTTTTTTCGAGTTTATGCTTGAGTTTTTTTTTATCTTCTTCTTAATCAAGTAGTTGTGGGAGAGAGTAATAAATAATTGATTGGCTCATAATTTTCACTGCATTAAATTATTTTAAGGATGATGACGTCTTGAAAAAAGATACTCTCGCACTATGATGATGTCACGTAAATATTTACTTTTTCATAGTGATAATTGTGCAACAATTCGTAAAATTCTACTACTGGTTTAACCAGCTTTTGTCAAGTAATGTGTTGGAACTCAATCTCTAACTTGGACAAATAAATTAGCTATTGCTACTTTCAATTACTAATTTCACATGGGTTTAAATAAAACGTAGGCCGTGCCCATGAGTCCTTGAGTCTTGACCTAGCTAGTGGATTAATATAATTAAATTGCACGTGTAAAAAAGCCTTAAAATGGCAAAACTAGCTTTCTAGAGTAGAAATTAGATTTAGATATCTATCTAGAGCAAGTGTCTATATATAGGTAATAATAGGTGAGTAGAGATGTTGGAACTTAGAAGTTGAAATTATTATCTTAAAGTTTCTTACATTGAGATTTTGGTTGAGTTCTAGATACTTGTGATTAGATTTGGTCCCTATACCTGCAGTAAAATTGTCTTATATACACTATAATAACCAAGTTTTTTTGGATATGAATATTAATAAAATCCTTTTTGAATTGAAACATCCGAATCTAATTCCTGATACCCAATATCAAAATTATCAGGGAATGACTCCAGAAAAAGCCTATTTGTGGGGGTTTGTTTTGGTCCATTTTTTAAGAGGATATAATATTACTCCTTACATCGATCTTGGATTACTTTCATTGCTGACTTTCTCTTTACCCAAGTTTTAATTAAATTATTATTTTCTTACTACATAATATAATAAAAAAAGCAAAAAATCATGATTTGAGGGTGGTTAGCCAACCTAGATCATGACTTTACTATTTATTTTATTTATTTCACTATTTTGTCTTATTTGCATTATTTTCCACCAAAGTCACCAATGTGGATAGTCTCAAAAGTGGCTTATTTTCTTTTTTTATTATCCCATTAATATTAGTTTGTTTCCTAAAATGACAAAAAATTACTCTTTAAAATGTGTGGATTCCACCACCTTTTCAATTTTTACACTATTTCTTATTCTACGTGCAAAAAAAAAAACAAACACTAATAGCGGGACGGAGAAAGTATTTATCTTTTTGAATGTAAAGGTAAAATAACATAACATGTACAGAAGCTTCTTAAACTTGTCATAATAATCCCCCTGGTTTACATAACGATGCACAATTTGATCCGACACGAGATTTAATAAAATATAGTTGACTTGAGTAATAAAAGTGTTATTAAATATTAAAATATATTCAATTTGAATGGTAGTGGAGATTAAGACCCACAAAAATATGTTATTAAATGTTAAAATATAGTTGATTTCAGTAATAGATATTGAGACCTACAAAAAGGTGGTATTAATTTTAAAAAATAGAATGTGCATATTCATGTGAAACGTACTAAAATAATAAAAAGTGCATATTTATATAAAAAGGTGCATGTTTATGTAAATGGATGGAGTATTAAGTTTAATTATATAAAAGGTGCATGTTTATGTAAAATGGATGGAGTATTAAGTTTAATTGTTATAAAGATAATAAGGACACAAAGTCGCACATCTTTATACCTCATTTCGTTCAAAGCCATGTAGATAAATTTCTTTTAAAATTGTATTCAATTTTAAGGATAAAATTATTAATCCAAAATTAGCGTTAAAAATATTCACCCTATAAATACGTCATTTCTTCATTTTCACCCCATTTTAAAGATAAATACTATTATCATTTCAAATTTATATGATATTATCTATACTTAGAGTAAGATGAAAAATGATAACATTATAATTTAAGTAGAATAAATAAGGAAATAAGATGATAGATTTTTAAATATTAGTATCATTTAAGTCTGTTTTTTGATGAAATTTATCTATTTTATCTGTTCTACTAAAAATAGCTTAGTTAATTTATGAAATTTTTTTAGTCAAAACAATTCATTTATAATGTGACAGTGGGAGTATTACACATTAACACTTCTTATATATGTGGGGAGAGGGATATCTTTTGCAAATTTATTCTGATTTAGCACCCTATTTCTAAGCCTACTTTTATCTACCTGATGTCCTTTTCTTTTCACAACTTTACTTGCTTGCACTCTTGTACTGTGTACTATGTTTGATTCTTTCCCATTGGATAGTGACAAAAACAAATATATCATACTACAGTAGTGTATAATTTTACTTGAGTATATCTTTTTTACTTTCGACAAATATAGGACATTCTAGACTATTAGGTTTTGCTTGATTGAGTTTATATATAGAGCTAAACCCGGAAGCAAAAATTGTTGCCTTTATTTATCTTGATTTTTTGTGGGGTAAATTTTGAAATTTTTGTGAATTTATCTATAATATCAACTCATAAATTTGACATAATTGTTACCAAGATAAATTTTGTGAGGTGGGGTCATTCATATATTTGGCTCTGGGGATTGAGTGACTGGTTTATGTTATAAAACTACATACATAGAATTACAATGTTTTGAGATTGTAATGATAAAAATTATTCAAGTCGAGGAAGACGTCTTTCCTTTTTATAAGATTAGATACGTCATGCTTAGGGGTGAGTAGAAATCGATCCAGAAAAATCGAATCGAACTATTGATGTTTGGTCGGTTTGGATTGGTTTTAAAATATTTGAATTTGGTTCGGTTAATTTTTAGGAATCAAATTTTTTATTGTTCGGATCGGTTTTAGTAAAACGGTTTGGTTATTAACCGAACTGACCGAATTTTATTATGTATTAATTATAATGTTATAAATTACAATAAATAAATAAATTACGTAAGCTTAAATAGCATTTGTTACAAAATCTCATTTATATAATAAATACAAGTTCTAAATTCTAAAAAATTAACATAAAATTAAAATATATCTTCAAAAGAAAAGTAAACAAATAACATAAAATATATAAATTAGTAAACTTAAAAATTTAACCAAACTCAACTGTTGCTCGCTCCTAGTTTTGCATAGTGGCTAGTGCTTATTGTATAGCATAATATCCCAAAATATATTGTCACTTATTATCAATTTTATTTCAACTACTGCCAACACTCCTTTGGCCTTCCGTTTTTATTTTCTATTACAACTTATCTTCTCATGAGCATCATTTGTTAACATCCTATATATTGTCACTTATTATCAATTTTAGCCTCATGGCTTTAATATTTAATTTCACAAAGTGCCTCAACACAACCTATCTCGGCTTCCACGCCTTAACTTTTTGTGCTTTGGGCTTCATCGTCGGGATTACACATTTTATGGCTTCATCGCCTCGATCATTAATGTCCTCGGCTTCATCGCCGTGATTGTTTGTCTTTTGGGCTTCAGCGCCTCAATTTTAATTTCCTCGGCTTCATCGCCGAGATTATACATTTTATGGCTTCATCGCCTCGATTTTAATTTCCTCGGCTTCATCGCCGAGATTATACATTTTATGGCTTCATCGCCTCGATTTTAATTTCCTCGGCTCCATCGCCGGGATTATAGATTTTATGGCTTCATCGCCTCGATTTTGCACTATTTCGGCTTCATCGCCGTAAGTGCTTATCCTTTGGCTTCATCGCCACAATTTCATTACTTCGTGATTTTTCCTTCGCATAACATCCTCCTCAGAAATTCATAGTTCTTTTCATTTTAAGGTCAAAATTGAAAAAATAGAACGTCGACGAGGGGGAATTCGCCTCCCCTCGCCGGTACAAAGTATTTTTCCACAGACGGCGCCAGTTGTTGGATAGGAAAATCCACAACAAAATAAATAACGGAAATAGAAATAAGTCGACCCCAAATAGCTTTGAAGATTATACCTTTCTTGGAGTGAAACAGGTCAGCAATCGTCTTTGAGTCTCGATCGTGATGGCTTCGCCTGCAAAACAGAGCCGGAGGAGAGGTTGGGGTTCCTCCGGGAAGGAACTCCGACGCTCAAGTCAGATCTTCTTGATGGAATAGGCGATAGAGTATTGAAGTGCCCTTTGAATGAAAGAGAGTAAGTAAGTTCGAAGAAACCTGGTCGATGTATATTAATATGATAGAGTGAGAACAATGGGCAATCTGGTAATTTACCCTTGATAACAACTTATAACGTCTTGTACGAATATCAGAACTTATCCAATGAGAAAGGGCCACGCGTCCGGTGGTCCCATTCTATTGATAACTTATCAGCAGACAAACTGTTTACTTTCGAGCATATGTCAGAAATATTCTAGTACATGTCAGACAGCTGAGACTCCACATTCGCGTGCTATTCCAGACCTCAAGTCAGACCTCGAGAGCGAATAAAAACTGATAAAAGTATCTACCTTCTACACTTATTCTCAAATAATCAGAGCTTCTGTGGAGCTCCTTAAATTCCAGATCCTGATCGGGTCTGGGACTACTTAAACTATTGCAAGCTCTGACGCGAGGCTACAGAACTAACACCAAATCTTCAAACGCAGAGCCGAGCTCTGGTCTGCGTCCTCGGAACTGAGCTACGTTCTGCTCTGGCAAATCAGAGTCATTTAGGCTCTGATTTAATAAGATATTAAAAAACATCCATATCCTTATATCCGAAATTATTCTTTCGGCATTTTAAAACGATTTGTTAAGATCATGCTGATATTATCCATATCATAAACAACTAACATCTTTATCGAAATTAACACTAAAATTTGAAGATATTTGGCGAACTTTGACAATGAAAATAACCAATTTGTTAGTTTACATATTGAAAATAAATAAATAAAAAATAACGGAAAAATAAAAAAATATAACTGTATAAAGAAAGATATATAGCAAAAAGTTTGTGCGAAATTATCTCCAAATCCTTCATTTTTATAGTCACGTCATAACCATAATAATAAAAACAATATATAATGATAGCAGGGATTGAGTCAATAATTCTATTAAGGGGTTAGGAACTTTCTGAACATTAAAATTATAAATTTTGATATATTTCTTGTTTGATAAAAAATTTGTACGATTCTTATCCACATATTTTAAAGATTTATCTGAAATTTCTTGATAAGAACCCACAATTAAATAAGCATGTCTAATATTCATATCTCTTATGAATAAGATAACTCCATATAGATATGCAATCCAATATATAGTTAAATATGAAAATTATAGAATTGAGATGAAATTTTAGTAGCTCTTTTTGAGAAGGAGATTAAATAATATTTGTTGGTAGATTGATAATCTCAAATGTAACATTATTATCCACATTGACCGCATTAAACTATTAAAGTTTTAAAATCAGAGAACTTAAGTTTTCATCAACACTCCATGACGTTTTTTGTTATCATTGAAAAAAGAATGAAGTGTTTTACACTTCATTGTGTTGATTTATGAACCTATATATGAAAAATACAATATTACTTTAATAATTTTTTTAAAATAAATAAATATGAAGCATGAAAAAAGGCCTAACAGATTGTTGAGATTGTGTATGACCGATTTAATTATATATTAATTAATTCTAAACCCCTAAATATTACGTACTATATAACATATTGAAACAATTAAATTACAATAGAATACAACAAGTATTTGCAGGGTCGCAACTTGCAAAAAATAAAAAAGTTTAACTCTCAATTGAACTTGAAATCCATAATGTTAATCTAACAAACTTAACATAATTATTTATATATAATTAGTTTGTGCACCCGTGCTATGCACAAATATTTTATTATTAATAATATATGCATAGAGATATTTAAATAATTAGAAACGTTGGAATTAAATTGTAATCAGATCTTAATCAGTGGTTCTAGAACTGTAATAGTAATCGACAATTCAATTTCAAATTGTAATTGTGTAGATGACGATTCAGTTACAACTTCAAAAATTTGGAACATTGATTAATGATTATCGATTCAGAACTATAACTTTGATTGATTTAAATGATTTAATTTATTTCTTGTATTATACTAGTAATTTATTTATAATACTAGGGCGAATATTAAAATAGTCATTTTTCAAAAATAATAATAAATAATAGCCCCGTATAAAAAAAGATAAATAATAGCCATTTTTAAAAATATCATACTAAATTACCCTTTTATTTTTATTTTGCATATTTTTGAATTTTAAACATTATTTCCCGTATAACAGACAAATCTCGTGAGCTCGAAGCTCGTGGGATTCGTTATACTAAAACATTCGAAATTATTTGTATGTATTTATAAATGACATCTAGTACTTTACGATTTTTAAAATTTTCATTTTTTTTTGCGAATAAAATTTAGTTATTGATTAGTATATAATATTTGAATCTTGTGAATAAAATAAAAGACAATTACAAAAATGTCGCTGAAATACGTACATTACAATTTTTATAATTTTTTTTGAGTCATGATTGCCACTAAAATTAAAGTTAATTACAATATTACCACTTAAATTGAATGAATACAGTTTTATATAGATACATATGAAAAAATATATGTTTTTGTAGAAATAATTATTGAGGTAATAGGTAAAATTACTCACTTTCATAAAATAAAAATAAAAAATACCCATTTAAAATAAAAGATAAAAAATACCCAATAACATGATGAATTTCATCATGTGCTCATGTTATTCAAGTTATTTTAAATTTGAATAACATGAACACATGATCAATTTCATCATGCTATTGTAAAAAATGGGTATTTTTTATCTTTTATTTTTAAGTGGGTATTTTTTATTTTTTACTTATCAAAATGGGTATTTTAGCATTTGCCCCATAATTATTTATGAAATTTTTATGCAATTTACCATTTTACTTTGTTTTTTAATTTAAAATTTAAATTTATAATCATCTAATTTTCACACCAATTTAGTTTCTGGTTCATTTTCTAAATACATTTTAGTTATTCAATCTTTGATTTAAAAAATCATGTTTTCAAAATAAGAAAATGAAAAACTCAAAAAAGGAACAAAATTTTAAAAAATTCAAAAAAAACAAAACAAAATAAAGATGAAAAAAGGTAAATCAGTCCAATACATACATAAATATAAACAACTCAGGAAAGTGTTGCACACGATGACACTACATTGCAAATGAAATACATTGTTGTCTTTAGAATTTTCTTAATCATAATTACCACTGAAATTACAATTATTTACAAAATTGATTTGCAATTGAATACTTCATGCTTTATATATACTATGGTTGTGTTATCTTTGATGGATAAATTTATCCATTGAAAATGTGAGATACGAATATAATTACCTTTTAAATTCATTCTTTTTTATCCATCACTCTCATCTAATTATAAATTCATCACTATTTTTCTCCTTAATCACACTATAAGGAGGGATAATATTATCACTCCAAATTTGAATGAATAATATTATCCCTCCTAGATTAAAAAGAAAAATAGTGATGAATTTATAATTTAGATGAAATATGGATAAAAAAGAAGAAATTTAAAGAGTAATTACCCATCAAATAGAACATAGCCTATATAGATAATGCCTACGTTAATAAACTGAATTAAAGGCTTAAATTATAACTTGATAAAAAGTTTGGTGAAAACACATACTAACAAACTATATATATACAAAAATTATAAATTTTCATGTGCTTATTACAAACGTTTATATATATATTTTTTTATCTTTTATTTTGAGGTAAATATTTTTTATATTTATTTTATAAACTTGTATAATTGTACTCATTAATTCTAAATTACCTAGGGTTAAATTAAATATTAAATGATTCAAAAGTTAAAATATTTACTTTGTTAAAAAATAAAAAAAATCAATAAAAAATTATGAAAAATACACCTATTTTTAAATAATACATCGAAGAGATTATTTTATGAAATAATAAGAGCCCATGAAAATAAATATAATTTATGAAAATAAGTAATTTAATATATTAATCCATAATTAAATTGTGTATTTAAATTTTTTTGAGACAAACAAAGCGAGAGAGGTGAGAGGTTGTAGTGTACATATTTATGAAAATTGATTTGGCATTTTTGAACCCTATTATTTTTATTTTATGTTTATTGAGGAACAAGGAACGCACCCCTCAATTTTCCGGTACCCGCCACTCCCAACCGTCGCTCTCCCTTCCTTTTATCTTCTTCTTCACCGCCCCCTCGTATCTGTCCCCACCGGTCACTAGGGTCCGGGAAACAGTACATCCAAGCCTCCTCGAATCTCCTCTAAATTTTCTTTTATTTTATCTCATTCTTGTTAATTCATGGTATTGAACGGAGAGTTGGTGCTTTTGGAAGATTATATCTCCACTAGCACATAGTTTTAACAAAATACTCGTTGTTCACTGAATGGAATTGAACTGAAAACCAGCTAAAAGAGAAGGGAATACAGAAAGGATGTTTGAGGGATTGGTGAGACAGTTAATATGGGGTTATCTGGGCAAATACATAAAAGATATTCAAAAAGAGCAGCTCAAGATCACCCTCTGGAATGGTAATTCCGCCCCCCTCTTCTTGTTTATTCTTCCTGTTTTTATATATGGAAATTCTTAGCTGAAAATGGGGTAGTTACTCTTTCTAATTATTTAGTTCATTTTCATTTTTTGGGATCCAGAGGAAGTATTACTGGAAAATGTGGAGCTCATTCTTGAAGCCTTTGACTATCTCCGGCTACCGTTTGCTTTAAAAGAAGGTAAAACTTCATGTTGGTTTTAAGTATATGTAACTAAAGCATGTCTTGGGGCATGCGTATTCATGAGCTTGAAATTCACCTTGGACCTGAAATGTTTCGATGATTTATTTTTTATAAGAAACAAACTTTACTAATGAAAAAAAGGAAATAAGGATATGATGAGTTATTCGATTAAGAAAGAAGCTCATATGCTGGGATGAACTGTTTAGTATTGCCTTATTGTATTGCCATTATATATAAATTGTTATTTTTATTCTCTCATTTGGTCCTTGAGGATAAATCAGCTTATTTCTACCAATATTTTTTGCTGATTTATTACTCTTCTGTTATATTCAATATCACGACGACCTCTATGTGGTTGCTTTTTGCAGGCAGGGTTGGGAAGTTGAGTATTAAAATTCCTTGGAAGAAACTGGGGTGGGACCCTATCATAATCATTTTGGAGGAAGTATATGTTTGTGTCTCTCAGCGAGATGACAAAGATGTAAGTCTCTTCTTAGATTCTTATCAAGAAAATGTGATTTCCTCCTGCACCTATATTGACCACCTACTGTAGATGTATCAATGGGTTATAGATCGTCATTTCTGTTGCATCATCTAGAAGTCCTAAAGCAGTAATCAATATAGACATCTCGTAGTATATGAACATCTTTGCATCCTTAACTTAAATTAGTTGAACAAGATAGTGCAATAAACAACGAACTGAAGAAGAAAAAAAAAACCCAAACTATGCTTTGATTAAGCTTTCAGTATGAATGGTTGAAAGCGGGTTGTTTAGGATTGGCCTTTAAACTAAGTTGGGAGTAGTTGGAAACAGAACGAGAATGATTCCACCTACTTGTCAAGGTTTAGGATTCCAGGTAAATCCACATGTCTTGTTAAAGGGAAGAAACAGAGGGGATCTACCAGCATTGTCCTTGAATTTTTTTCTCAATAAATTTCTCTACCTTTTGAATTGTGACTCACATGCATTTCTTATACTTTCTGTTTTGGGTGGTGGCGTTGACTGCAGTGGTCAATGGATGCTGTAAAAAGAAGAGAATATGCAAGCAAAAAGGCCCAGCTTGCGGCAGCAGAACTTGCAAAGCTATCAAGACGTGTATGTGGTGAGCACTTTGGTTTCTTTCTTGCTATACTTGTTATGAATTTAGGTTGTTATTGAAATGTATTGTGCAAAGAATGGGCAAATTTGGACGGCATGAATGGATTTTGCTTTTATCATCAATCACCATTACACGCGCTGACCACCTCTGTTTTCTTTAATTTGTGACACCCCATAGAAATTTACAAAGAACATTCAATATGACTTCTTCTTGTTCACTCTCTCAATTTGTTTACCATGTCAGGATTGTTTCTTGTTGCCGTGAAAAATGTAGTTTACTGATCTTTCTCTATAATGGAGGGAGAAAGATTAACACTTGACATGTATTTTGTTCTCTAGAGCAAACGTCTTTGATATGTGCATAGACCGTATAAGTGCAAGTATGCGACTACATTATCTAATTTTGGTTCAAAATGTTTCTCACATTTTTTTTATTGCAGATAATCAGACTGGGAAATCTTTTATTTCATACATCACTGCTAAGGTAATAGTTTGCTACCTGTAAGCTGGTCAATGCATTTCATTCTCTGGTTAGAATCTGTTGAATTTTTTACCCTTGATCTTGTCTTTTGAGAAAATAAGCATATTTTGCAGTTATCTACCTCTTGAAGCAACACTCAATTTCAAAGATTAACCCAAACGTTTGCTAATATGCTAACTGGCTTCTTCTCATGATTCTTGTTTTTTTTTTTTTTTAAATTTGATACCATTTCCTAATACTTTCATTTAATAAATGATATCCTCTCTTAGAGAAGCTCAAGCTCATTAATAACAGAATCATATAACACTAAATGTTTCTTGAGATATTTTGGTTGACATTTTAAGCTTCCAAACATCTTCTAAGTTGTTTAAATAACTTAAGCTTAGCCAAACACCCTCAAATACAATTGTCATCTTCTCCTTAGTCTTTCTCTTGATTTTACCTTCACCCCTCCTTCACCCTTAATTTGCCCTTGTTAGGTTTTAAAGTGGCAGATTTTACTAACACTCAACAAAAACATTTCTCATATATTTTACTTATTTGCTTGTTGGTCTATGGGCACTGTTCTCTTACTACAAAGTATTCTATTTCAACCAATCCATTCATTGACTTCTGGACTCGCCCTTGATTAATACCCCTTACATACTGCTTTTTAGCAATCTGGTGTTCCTGCACTTTACTTTGTTATCAACCTTAGCTGTGTAGGACCGGCTACTCACAGTTGAATAATTTTGATCTATTTGTCATGCTTCACGTGTGCTATGGACTCTGCTTGGAAACGAAATAGATTTCTTTGATTAATAGTGATTTATTTTTGTTCTTTTCACAAGGTTCATTTTATTTAATTTCCCCTTTTACTCACTTATCTCTAATTTCATAATTTCTGTCCAAGATTCTTGACAGCATCCAAGTATCCATCAGAAATGTTCATGTCCTCTACTGTGAAAAACGGAGATCAGCTGTATGTTTCATTCCTCATAAATATCTGCTCTATCTTATATATTTAAGGATGGTACATATTTAATGAATTCGCTGTATTATGTATATTGGACTGTGTCCATGTTCAGTCAATCATTTATTTTTCTAATCTCACTTGCTTTCAGTTGCTTCTAATTCTATAATGTGGGGTGTTGGATGTCAAAATGCATAATATAAAAAAATGGTTGTTCAGACTTGGCGGTTCACAGTTCCTTGCACATATTACTGTACTGTAATTGGTCTGTAACCATGGTCCGTGGTTGTTGGTTCCAAAGCTGCAGACCGATGGGCTGGTTAGACCCAGTTGAGTGGGAAGTTATGCTCTTAAATATGAAATCTATATTATTTATCTGTCATTTGCTAGCTTTTGGGGATATTTATATATATAGACATAGTACACTGGATAGAGCTCATGACTGAATATATTTCCCTAGAAATGATTTTCCACCCATCAACATGTGGAATCCTGCCACCAGGATTGTTTAAAAAGAAACTGCATAATCGAAACTTTTCAGTAATTGCTACATTTAAGTTCCATTGATAGAAGTGCAGAATATTATTTTGGCAGAGGAATCTTAAATTATATATATGTATATATATAGGCTTCATTTATAAGTCCAACTTAATGAGGACATCATGCGACCTTGTAGCTTCTCCAGTGAATTGATATGTATTCCAGTGTTTCTCTGATTACTATCTGAGTAACAACTATGAAGATAGTGTCAATTTCTCTTCAGAGTAATAGTATAGTTCGGATGATTTTTTTTGCTTGACAGTTTAGGTGCAAATTGAAGTTCCTTTTTGTTATATTTTTAATTTTCTCATGAACATTGTTAAAAAAGCGAATATGTAGTTAATTTAACAAAAAAAAGTTATCAAGTAGGTTTATTTACTCGTGCCTACACTATTCTATTCCTGAGGCATAGACTCATGAATTTTTAATGGTAATTTGTATTACTTGGACTTGATGTTTTCAGGAAGAAATGTTATTTGGTTTGAAGTTTTCAAGTTTGACAATTATGAGGCAAACTGCTTTCGGGTATCCTTCCTCACCTTGATTTTTGTTTTTCATTTAATACGTATACATGTCCAACCTTCTTTAAATGTGACAGTCATGGCTCTCTTCATTCATTTGGAAGCTGAGTTTGCAACACATCTTAGTGACGAACATCACTAGTTGGGTTCAATGTTAATGACTTCACATTTCATTCCCCTAAAGAAAAGCAAAAAACAAATAAAGAGAAATGTTTATGATGATGATGTCCTGTATGTCAGTAAACAGAATATCCACTTGATTAAAAGCCAAAATGACTGGTTTCCTTCCTCACCTTTTGTTTTATTTTCTTCTAGCTATCCAAGTTATGTATTATGCGTTGGTTGAGGTTTTTCCCTTGTACCAACTTTTGAAGCACTATGGTTTCTTTAGTACCCTTTGGGACTTGCCTGAGGTGATTAAAAGTCACACTGTATTTTGTGACATGAGATTTCATTGAGTTCCCCAATTTATGAGTTAGGCCTGCAACTTAAGCATTATTATTTATTGTTATGTTCTCAAGTTTTATCTGCACTATCTTCAAGTGAAAATGCTCACTTGTGTGTTTATTGGTTCAAGGCTGCTAGTGTGGATCCTTTCTTGATCATGCTTGGATCTATTTTATTACTGATGTAGGGTGGTGTCCAGGAAGTAGAGGAAGGGGTTTTTGAGGGATAATTGTTCCCATATCTAAAACACACTCACACATTAGTCCTATTTTTCCTTTTATTCCATTTTATCTAGATACTTATATTTTCTTGCAGATCCACAACTGCAAAAATTAAAGGGGGTCAAGTCAACAAATTGATTGAAATTCAGGGTTTAGAACTTTATTGTGATACTTCCAGAAAAGCTGATGATTCAGAAATGGAGAACCTCCGCAGTTCCAATAGTACAGGAAGGGAAGAACTAGAAGATAATAAACATTCCTCACTATTAGCTCCACTGAATGTATCAATATCTTTGTCGGTAAGCTCTTCTTTATTACTGTTTCACATATTTTTCAATTTGAATTTAATGCTAGCCTGATATTCTTGCATGACCCAACTTTTTATATATGACCATTGCACTTTAGATTGTAGTTTTCATTCGGTATAGGGTAGCTCATCTCATGTAACTTTGTTTTGAAATCTTCTTGATTTTTTAATTCTGAAAAACGTTTTTGGCTGATCGAGTTCTGAATAACCCTTTATTTGAAACTTTTGCCCATGATAAACATGGAACTTGTAACCACTCACCAACCAGAAGTATTCTTACATGATCCAACTTTTTGGGTGAACATTGTACTTCAGATTGTACTTTTAATTCACAATGGGTTCCTCATTCTTTATGCTGTCATGTTACTCCATAAACCCACTTTTTTCTAATTAAGATTTATAAGAACTTTTATGCCTGGCCGTTTTCTGGATGGCTATCTGTAATCACTTGAGTAACTGGGTGAGTTAACTTTCTTGTGTCCAGATATTTTATTCATATTGGTATATCATTATCGTTAATGGTTTTATCTGCTAGCCAGGGCCGTTTTAGGCTTTAGCAACTAATACATGATTGCGGAAAATTGAATGTAATTGTTTGTGTTGTATCATAGAACTGGAGAATGAAATCATATATTAATCAATGGGAGGGAGTACATATTTATACACACTAATACTAGGCTAAACAAGGTAATAGAAAATCCTAATATAAAACTACCATATATATGTTATAACACTCCCCCTCAAGCTGGAGCATAAACAATAATTATGTCAAGCTTGTTACAAAGATAATCAATTCTAACCCCATTGAGAGCCTTTGTGAATAAATCTCCTAACTGATCTTCGGTCTTCATATATTCAGTGGTATTGCCGACATATCTAACTTCCATAGATTTAGTCTTTTCATTCATACTAATATTCAACCCAAATAAACCCTATAAATCAGAGAAGACACCCAAATATACCTAATATTCCACAAATCTCACACCGTCGCACGATGCATATCGAAATTGGCTGAGGAATTAACTAGAGAGCGAGTCGAGTCGACAGAGAACGGAGGACATACCGGAGGTGCGCGGGGGTTGGTGCAACTCCCTGTGCAGGCGGTGTCAATCGCCGTCGCTCGAAAATGGAATGGGTGGCTGCACACTCCAATTATGCAGAAACCCTAATTTTCGAAATTAGGAACCCTAATTTTCGAAACAAATCCTAGAACCTAGGCTTTGACCATGTCGTATCATAGAATTGTAGAATAATTTCGTATGTTAATCAATGGGAGGGAGTACATATTTATACACACTAATACTAGGCTAAACAAGGTAATAGAAAATCCTAAATTCCTAATACAAAACTACCATATATATGTTATAACAGTTTGGAATTGATATTAAACATTAAACACTAGATAAATTCTAATACATTTTATATAATTAATAATTCCTATTTGCATATTTGGTGCAATATTTCTTTAGTATGATAGTATCCAACATAATTTAATATTTTATTTTTTAGACTCTCTTTAAGTTTTGATTATAATTTGGCTTTAACTAAGCAATTTGTTTCCTACTTGATCTCCCGAATGATATTATTCATCAATGTGTAAATTTAGCTGACCCCTGTGTCATTGTTGTGGTTATGATAAGACTAATATGATGATGCATGGCAGAGTATAACTATCTTCTTGAGTTCTTCTCCCTATGTTCCTATCTGGGATATTTCCTTGTTATATAAAAAGTCGTTTTAACTGATGAGTCTGTAGTTATATAACATTTACTTGAGCTTTCAGCAACTTCTTGTAGGTAAACAGGTCAGGGAAACTACTAAATGATGCTCCACAGTATACTGTCAACATTGACCTAGCTAGCATGGTACATTCAATATTGACTGCATCTCTTGCATTTTTTTGTGTTCTTGTCTTTTTTTTTTTTATCTAAATCTTCTTAATGATGATTTCTCTTAGTATGGTTCTTTATAGGATACCTCAATGGATGAAGTTCAACTGCAGCAGATCTTGACTCTTCTCGATTATGTATCTTTATGTCGATTGAGAGAGAGGTAAGCTTGCTGCTATTGTCTTTTTTCTCAGTGCTTAACTGGAGTAAGACATCAAATTTGTATGTTTCGTGCTTGTGGGTCAATCTGGAAGTGGAAACTGGTTGTCCAGTACATTACTTTCATATATTTTGTCGTGCAATTTTCATAGATAATAAAAATGCTGGATGAAATTGTAAAGTGTTCGATATGACATCTGATTGCGTATCCATCTAATTTATGTTCTATTTCTGTTACTTATCCGAACAGTTTATATATCATCTAATTGCATTATTTACTAGTTGAATGTGCTTATGTTTTCTTTTCTTTTTTACCTTTTACTTTTGTAGTCTATACATATCCGGTATCCTTTTTATATGTAATGTGAAAATCCTGACAGTACTTATATTTACACTCAGATTATCCCTCACCTCGAAATAAGTAAAATCAAATTCAGTTGCTTTAGTATGTCCCCATTCCAAAAACAATTCTACCTTTTGCATCAGCCAAGAATCTACTCGTGCACCAATAGTGATCCTTACATTCCTTGGAGATCTAGTGAATAGGCAAGCTAAACAAAACTGCACTCATAGTGGACAAGGAATAATTTGGGTCATACCCGGGTGGTGTCAAGACGTGGTAGTTGGCTATTATATACTTCATATTGGATCTTGTTCTTCCCCTTTCTCATTCATATTTTCTCTCTTATGTTCCTGGATACTGTTTATTTGGTAATGATTATTAAATGATAAACTATCGAACTTTGACAGTTCTGATATGGTATTTTCTTTTTCGTCTCCTAGTTATGGGTGTTATCGCCCTTGGTCGAGCCCTTTAAGGAGAAAGCTCAAGGGATGGCAAAAGGCATGGTGGCACTATGCTCAGGAGTCTGTTCTTTCTGATGTTCGTCGGATGTTGAGAAAAACTTCTTGGAAGTACTTTGCAGAGAGGCTGTAAGTTGATCTGATAATACCAGTGCTGATTACTGCCACTGCACATGAACGTGTTATCAATCCCTGATGTCTCATTATTACTTACATTTTTTCATTCAACTTGCATTTGAGTTTATTTTTAATTTAGATGTCTTAAACTTGTTGGCTATCATATCCAATACGGTCCTGTTATGATTTTATTATTTTGTCTGAAACTACTAATTCTTTGAGTTAGGTGTACAAAGTTGATGTAATAAGGAATTTATGGGCTGAATTTCAAATGGTTACAGAGCTGCATGAACTATGATGGGAAGGAAGATGTTCTTCTTTTCTTTGAGTTGGGGAGCAGAATGGGGAATGGGAAGGAATAAGTCCATTGGCATAGAGAATAGGCATAATGATGGGTTGCTTTTTGTGTCCGGAAACTCATTTCTTACGGCTAATTATTTCTCTAGACTCTAGCTATTTAGATGTAAGAATCGGTGGAGATAAGGTTAACTAGGTATTAATGCTTCTGCTGTAAGATTACGATTGACTGGATTTCATTTGTCAGTTCTAAGGTTTAGAAACACCATTGCACACATCAAAGTATATATGCTAGTAAACTGAAATGCATATGAATCTGCACGTCTAATCTGTAAGGGCATTAAACCACATGATTAGCTCTATCCTTTTATGTGTTTTATACAGCTTTTATAGTGGTAGATTGAATTATTATAAAATGCGAAACTTATTTACATGCTATGAGCAGCTCCTTGCATCTCACTTAGAAATCCGTATATTAAAGTCTCAATTTTTTTATGGCAGAAACTCTCGCCGGAAATATGTGAACTTGTATAAGGAAAAGTTGAAATGCCTCAGGCATGACCAGGTGAGATGGTTATCTGTGGTTAAAGAATGTCCGCATAAAAGTTGCTAACAATAGTCATACTTGTGTGCTAGGGTCAAGATCTTTTACAAATAAGCTTGCTTAGCAAGAGGAAATGAAAATTAAACTGCAAAGTATCATGAACATTTTATCTCTGAAATTCTGAATTAGCGAAAATAATAAAGAGAAAAAGAAAGAATCATGGATTTAAGCAATTAAAGGACTAAGAAAAAAACATTCCTTTTTTTTTTGTTTTAAAGGGAAATGGGCGTGTACATCTGAATGCCATATGAATTTAACGTTTGGTTGTTTCATTATAGATGATATTTGATTACTTCTATAATCATTGTAAATCACATCTATTTTTCCTTTGTAAGGAATTTAGAAGAAAATTTGTTTTAATTTAATTTACTTTTCTTTTGTTTGTTTAAATCCTAAATGCAATTGTTCAATTGTTCAATTTTTCATTTTTAATTAATGTTTTATATTATTAGCATTTTCCTGTTATTCAGGCTTCTTTATATTTACTAGCAATGTACGTGTTGGTCTAGTCTTTGTTTTTGTAATTTGGTTAATCTTCGTACTTAAAAGTGTATAATGCCAATAATTTTTTGGAATTCTTATAAGTTCATATTTTAACATTCAGAAGATAATACATCTAGCAGGCTTGAGGTGCTTCTTTCATTCTCGTTGCAGGATACCCTTTTTGGTTTACGTATTAATGAAGAATAGTAAAAATGATGCTTTCTGATCCTTATGTTGCTTTTTCTAATCTTTTTCCCTTTCGCTCTCTTAAATAATCATTCATTGTATCACAACCATCAGGTGATATATGAAGATGTTCAGCAGGAGTTGGAGGAAATGGAAAAGGAAACTGACGTAGAAGATATTTTGAATTACAGAACCATTGCTGAATGTGAACTTGAGGTAGACTGATCATTAATATGTTTTTTGAGTTCTAGTTGTAACGTTTTATATGCGATTAGCTTATAGTAAGATCACTGCCTGCTGTTTCCTATAATTTAGGTTTTCTGACCTGGTTGGTATCTCATTATAGGTATCATCATTACAATGCTTCTACATGTGGTCATAGCCAGTACATAAGAAGTGTTACTCTACTAACAAGTTTGAAACGGAATCGGGAACAATATATTTTTGAGAATAAAGAATTGGATACCACCCAAACATTAATATGCAAAAAACGTAACTATAAATGTTTAAACCTAGGACCTACTTATATAAATCCTGCTTCACCAAAACACCAACTACTCGACTAGCAAGTTTGAAACAAAATTGTGAACAATAATATATGTTTGATAATGAAGAATTGGAACTCATTGTTTAAACATAAACATTAATATGCTAAAAATGTAACTATAAACATTTGAACAGTAGGACCTCCTAGATATACAAGTCATGCTTCACCAACTACGCTATGAATGAAGTATGTTACTTGCATAAAGTTATTAATATATATACATAAAATCCTATAAGGATCAATGTTTTGGGGGATGTCATTGCCTTGTGCAGTCGCCCACCCGGCACAGGGCCAAGGACCGCCCATGGGCACAACAACATAATGATATCTATATTTTCCAATTCTAGAATTTCTTAGGTATTATTCTTGATCCATGTTTTGATCAGCTCATCCTCTTCTTATGCTTTCTTCCACTGACTATTTAAAGCATCTAGAGGAAGAACATACACTAAATTCTCATTTCATTAGATAGTTCCATGAAATAATGACCTTTTTTCTGGCAGGATTTCCTTGTAAATCCATCAAGATATGGTAGTAATGGTGGGAACATGGACAAGTCAGTAGATGATGATCAGCCTCCTAGCAAACCACGTGGATGGTTAAATTGGCTGTCATATGGCATGCTTGGAGCTGGGGGAACAGATGATACTAATCAATTTTCTGGAGTCATTTCAGATGATGTGATTAAAGTATGAACATCGTTGATTAATTCAGTCTTATATGCAACAGATAAGTTTTGTAGAGCTGCTGGAATATTAGACTTGCATAACTGGTTGGTGCTGAAGATTTGGAATATCTTTCTGTAGGATATATATGAGGCAACAAAATTCTCTCCTGCGCCAATTGTGATTGGGAATTCTGCTATGATGGAAGAAGTTTACTTTTCTTCAATGAAGATCAATGTTTCTGATATTCATACCAAACTTCGGAGCATGTATGCTATCCTTTTCTATTACTCTTGTCATAGACACTTATAGCTGATACTATAGCTATGTAAAGAACAACTTTGGTGATATATTTCGTGGTAAACTAAAATAAAATGTTGCCTGACTTCGCATCTGGTACATAGCTTAGGCCCAATTTATATACATATATATATGGGGCAAACGCTAAAATACCCACCTTCATAAGTGAAAGATAAGAAATATCCATTTAAAAATAAAAGATAAAAATACCCACTTTACATGATAACATGAGGAATTTACTCATGTGCTCATGTTTTTCATTTCACAAATAGTTTGAATAACACAAGCACATGAGGAAATTCTTCATGTTATCATGTAAAGTGGGTATTTTTTATCTTTTATTTTTAAGTGAGTATTTTTTATCTTTGTTTTATAAAAGTGGGTAATTTTACCTATTACCCCTATATATATTGTTTTTTCTTATTTTCATCTTGTGGTGAAAAGATGGACTTTTAGTCTAAAGTTGCACGAGCCTTTATTCCTTGAAGAGTAGATGTCGACGTGTCGTAGCATTGTGCTATATGAAGGCATGAACTACTTTCATATAGAATATTTGATGCACTAGTTGAACCAGTCGATTTGACAAGTTTTCTATCAGTTGTCTAGTTGATCTCTCAAACATCCATTTGGTATGTGATGCCAGCAATCTCAGTATTTATTAGTTCAGTTGCAAATGCAATTATCTGTAATCACAAGAAAAAGACTACAACTTTTATGAAGAGTTATTGTTCAGCAGTGTGATAGTCGCTTTAGTTGGAAAGGATAAGATAAGTGGAGAACCATTGCGTACGGTGAGGAATCCTTGAGGACACATGGGGTTGGGTTAAGACTAGGTTGGTTGGTTGGCTGCAATACATTAATAAATTCAAGATCTTCCAACTATTTGACCTCGTTAAAGATTGGTGTAAGATATCTTTTTTTCCTACTGGAACAGCTCGTCTCTTTATACCTTGTAATTTTGTTTCTTTCTTGTATAAGAAGATACAAACATGTGGAATGGACACCTTGTATTATTTATTACTTTTTTTGATACGCACTGAGTGGTATTTATTGCAACGATGGAGGCTATTCGGCAAGCTTGGTTTGATTCCCAACTGCTTGAGTGTTTGTAGAACACTGTATTATCTCATTTCACTCTTTAGAGGATGGCCTTGCCCTTTTCAAATGCAGTGGCTTTGGTGCTGTGTAATGATTATTGATTTTGGATATTTGGTCGATCATGTGTATTGATAACCTATGTCCTTACTCTCTTAGACGAAATACATATATATTCAATGATTGGTTATACTATAATGACGCGTCAAACTAATATACTAGCTGTGAATGTGTATATTCAGGAAGCTAGGGAAGAATATCGCTGACTTGATGCTCAATGGGATTTATATTGAGGCCAAGGTCCGCGAGAAATCTGCTGTCATCACAGCCTCTGTCAACTCTGCAAAGATGCTGAATCCATATAACAATCAAGTTATTCTTTCTACGAAAAAGGTTTGCATGCTCTTACTTCTTGCATTTAACCTTTAATTCTTTCAGTAAAATTTGGAAATGTCTTAAACACAAATATTGTGAAGGAGTGCACAGATGTGGGATAACTGAAATCAGTGATTTCCTACTGGAGCTTGTTTATGCAGTGTCTACCTTTTTCATGCAAATAAAAGTCCATATTTTTGTGGGAAATTTATCTTCATGTCTTTGGGATATCATGAATTTGTGATATTTTAATTGATTGTATAGAACCTAATTGTTCACAGAGAAATTCAGAGGATGGTGTTTTTGAAAATCAGCAGCCATCTCTAGATATCAAAGTGGACCTTCCTCCTCCGAGTTGTGATAGTAATTTGTCAGTGAAGGTTTTTCCTATAACCCTTAGCTCTGAAGTTCTTCAATTGTTTACTGTGACGGTATTGATATGCTATTCTTTTATATACCTGTTTCTTGCGAGTCAATGACTGGCAACTTTTGTGTTCAGGTGACGCTTAGTCCAACCGAACTATTTTGTGATTTGGAGTTTTTGAAGAATATTTTGGATTTCTTAGATGTTCTGCACCACTTGAGCTTTCAATGGCAGAGGGTAAATATAAGACATCTTCAAAAAGTTCCAATGTTATTTGTGCAAGGATATGATTACTCTGTTTGATATAAATCTGGTTGCTGTTGAACTGTGTTTTGCATTTGATGTATTAGTAATCTGGTTTTAAGTGTTTACTAACACACCAGATGTAAATCTTCATTTACTACTGCTCCATTTCTTATTTATCTTTCACTCCTGGACAAGACCAACTCATTAATCCCCCTTTTCTTGCGGATTTTGTAAATATTGAGAAAAATTCCCTCCTATTTATCCATACTAGATACAAATGAGTCTCAAAATCTTTTTACTCAAACCTTAATAACCGAAAAATATGAGACTTATCCATCTAAAATACGAGACATATCTGCCAGCATTAGGATAATTGTGCTAAATAGTCTTTTAATATGACCAAAATGCTCTTCACATATTATGATTTTTATGCATCATCAGATTAAACTTTCACTTCAGCACTAGTTTTGACTCCCTTTCTCATTGACATTGTGGATTTTCTTCCTACTGACAACTACCTGATTGTTACGGTATCCCGCATCGGTTCCAGAAGAATGTGTGAAGGGCATATAAGTGGGAGTAAAACTTCGACTTTAACAATGGTTTTTGGTTAAGCTAGGGCTCCATACCTTATATTCCTAACAATTTGGTCCGACCTGATGTGGGCGGGCTGCAGAAAGGGGCTACCTGATGGTGGTTCAGGGTTTCCACCTGGGAAATGTGCTTTTGGACGTGGGGGTTGGAAAAGGGGGTGGATTGTTACGATATCCCACATCGATTTCCATACGGAAGTGTGGAAGGGTATATAAGTGGGAGTCAAACCTTTACCTGTGACTATGGTTTTGGCTTAAGTTAGGGTTCCATATCTTATATTCCCAACACCATTTAACCCCTTATTTTACATGCAAATTAAAATGATTAAAAATGTTCTATTTCTAGCTGAGCCCTTTAAGTGATATAGAGTTCTCATGATGTTTTTTTTATTGTTCTTTCAGATCCTGCTTTCTCTAAATGGCATTGATGATCTTAACTCACGGCTTCTGTCAAAAATCAAGTAAGAACGATGCCTCTGGGCCCTGGGGTGCTCTTCTAAAACAATTTGGTTTATATTTCTTACATGTTTCATATATCCATTCATCTTGTTGTACTGTTTATAGTTATATTTGTTTTGCAGTTATGTTTTATCAAGCCGTAAGAAGATCATGTGGGATATTGATATTTTCAATACTGCCATTAATATACCATGCGGAAATGCTAACATTGAAGGACATTTTATGGTATGTCTTTTTCATATTTGTTAGTTCTAACCACGTAGTGTGTTCCGCGATGCATGTTCTGAACAGAAGTTTGAATCTTTTGTCAAAAGTTTTATGTACTTATCAAGACAATTTTAACTGCCTTTTCTGATTGTGTTTTTCCAACTTCACTTTTGATCCAAATCACCTTGTGTCTAAATGTTTCCAAATGACCCCAAAATCGTGCTTAACATATATCTGAACTTTGTGTCTAAAATTTACCCTTATCCATCTGCTACCTTACACTGCTGATGTAGTTTCCTGATAATTGGTCCTCGTTGAATAGAATATTTGTCACCTGATCTCCAGCAATTCCCTATTACTCCCATGCAGTTTAAGCTTTATCTTTGTAGATTGGCACTTATTGAAACTCCTATTTACTTATTGTGTCACAGGCTTTGAGTGATTAACTTACAGTAGGCAATTTTATTGATGTATTCATTATTCTTAGTAGATTTACTTTGGCAGGTTATAGAACTAGCAGCTATTTCCTTCACATCCAAACCAGAGATAGACTCTTCTGTGAGAGATACATCTCATCTTTTGCATTATGTTGGATCTGAATTTGGCTTTCAGCTTCAAAATCTTTATGACCACTTTGAAATCCTGATAACTGATACAGAGGTCAGTGGTTTTATTCTCAACAAGTCGATTTTTTGCATGGACAGGCAAGTGAATTTTATCGTCATGTTTTGCAGGTTAACCTGATGATGCCTTCTTCCGTGACTGTCCCTCTATTGGAGAAATTCAGTGCTTCTGCAAGCTTGGTGATCTGTATTTTACCTGATGAGCTGGTCTTAAAAAAATTGGAGGTGAGTGCTAACCGTTGAGTGCATCACTTTTCAGTATAAATCCATGATAACATTCTTTTATCAGTTGATAATTTCATTGTGAATGTGGCCAGTATCTGATAGATATTGTTTGCTTTAAATTATTTTCTCGTTTTCTGCATTTATTTTAATGTTGTGTCCACTTATGGGAGTTAGTAGCTATGCAATAGTACAATTTGACTATAAACTACTTGCAGCCCGCTGTTACTTTGCCTAGATGGATAACCTAAGTTACGAGAAGAATTCATATGATCGACATATAAGCTCCTATAACTTTTACTTATCCAACAATGTGATACATGACATTCACCTCTTGTGGAGACATGGCATTCTTGTCACCCTCCTTGTTTTGCAGATTTGCCAGGTGGTTGGCATTCTATGATAGCTCTGTACACCTAATATTGCTAGTGGACCCCACCCTGTGGGATGTGGGCTTTAATTGAAGCTATAAATAAGTAGACACCTAAATCATGAGAACAAATTGTTAGTTTTCCTTAAGAGATAGCATAGCGGTGATAGTTGTGAGAAAGAGCCACATTTGGCTGAGGATGGAACCTGGCTCCCCCCCATTTTTTTAATTCTTAAACCATGTTGATACGTATAGTAGGGGATAATGAAGTTAGTTTAGGCCAAAGTTTAATTTGTTATAATATATAAAACATACAAATATATATCTATATATGTATATACATTTTGATATTATTTCAAGAAATTTTACTTTATATTTTGAATTTCTTTCTTAAATTTAGTCTTATGATCTTATCTAAGTGCTTTAGTGCCCTACCTTATGCATTGATTGTTTTTCTATCTGATTTACCTGTTAGTTGTTCAGTATAAATTTCTATCAATCATTGTGTTGTAGTAATTGGATAAGAAAAATGGTCCTTCCCTTCTTGATGATCTGGTGCTGTCATCATTGATGTATAGTTGGTCTAAATTATTCAAGGGATTTATGCCCATATCTTTTTATTCAATAATTTAGAATGCTGATAGAGAACTCTTATTCTTTCTGCTCCAATTAAGAAGGAAAAAAAAGAAGAAAGAAAATAATGTCAACTGGCTTGAGGATACCTCTCAAGAAGCTCGAAAGTCATTACTGTCACGGGATTGATATGAATTGCTTGTCTATAAACTTAATAGGTTTGGGATAAATTTTAAAAGGTAACAATGATTGGTGATCATTTGGTTTCTTGCAGTACTGGATAATTTCTCTTTTATTCCTGTCGTTTTTTGTGAAGGACTTGTGTAATTGATATCTGTTGATAATGAGTATGTTGAAGAGAAAAGAAAGCAAATGGATGATGAGTAATATAAGATTTAATATCCACCTTCCATATAAATCCCATTATAAGATTGACATGGGGAATTTAATAATTGAATAAAAGAGTATTACTCCAGCATCTTACTTCTGTGAAACGAAGCATCACTTTTCAGATAAACATTAGGTGCTATGCTCTATATGTTGCATCACTTTTCAGTCACCTCTGTTATGTGTTTCATATTCTAACATTATACATCGGAGCTTGGATTAACTAAGATGGTATATATTTGCAATACGCTGATCTTTTTAACAAATTGATTTGGGTGATTATACACCCAATGTGAGCCTTGGTATATATTTGCAATAAGTTTCGTCTATAACTCTTGTGGAGCGTACAACCTTCACTAACATTTGAGCAACTATAAAAAGACACTGTAATAGTTTTCCTTAAGAGTAAAAGCCGCTTCCAGTTAGTTTTAAAAGGGTCTGTGCTCTGTGCTCTGGCTTATTCCCACGCGTGGTTATTTTATTTCTATTTCAGAAGCATAAAATATGGGGATCAAGAATGACTGACTATCCACTATTCTCTGTTGCTATAATATTATAAAACATATACTCCCTTTGTCCCACTAAGCTTGACACAATTCCCTTATTTGGACGTCCCACTAAGCTTGACACATTCCTAAAATAGTAAAAGTTATCCCTTTAAAAAAGTGTGGACCCTACCACCTTTATCACTCTTACACTACTTTATACACTCTCTTTAATAACCGTGCCCAAAAATTTTATGCCATGCTTATTGGGACGGAGGGAGTATAATAAACATACACAAACACATGTACATATTGTTTCATTTTCTCAGCTGTGATGTGTTATTATTTTGTATTTTTAGGTTCATTTGCAGGTGCCTTCACTCATTACTCACTTCTCTGCTTCCATCTATGGGGAAGTTATGGGATTGATTTCACAGTTTAAAGTGCTTCTTCCACTAGACTCCTTAGATTCACTTGACCTCGAGTCAAATGGCTTGAAGGCCACCGGGAATGCCTGGTTCTCTATTGATGCTAGTTTAGATGCAATTTCTTTGCTAGTTAATCTTGAAGATGACGTGGCAGATGGGTGCACATTGAACCTCTGTTGTCAGAAACTAAGCATTTGGTATGATCTTCTGTTCAGTTCTCTGTGAAAAGGACACTGAAGTTAGTTATGCCTTATGCATATAATTCTACTTGTTAGCACTTAGCATTTGTGGTGCATGCATTCTTCTTCATATCTTCTGTAATTTGATTTTCATTTTTCTTTTCTTATGGTAGTTGTATATGCTTGGTCATCAGTACTCCCAGATTTCAAACACTGCTTTCAGGGTTATCCTGAGTCTGAAACAAAATAATGGTTGGAAAAACTAATCTGCCAAACCATTTTAATTTTATTTTGTTATTAATTTCACTTACCGAAGGGTTCTCCTTCAAAGTATGAAAATCGCTGACAGTAAAGCATGCATTTTCATCTATTAATTTGTCAGTCAGTCATACCTAGAGTTTAGTTGGATTTTTTACATGTAGTAACATGGCAGGAATATTAATATCTTCTATTCACATAATGTGAAAAAATTATTGTTGGTAGATTTCCTCAAGTCAACTCCTAAAAGAATACTTCATATTACCACTTCATTTTCAAATACCAGCACCACATAACAATCACACAGGAGAAGTCAACCTTAATCCAAAAAGGGGGTTAGACTCGTTACACTATCATGACTAGCTATATACCCGATCATTTAGCTTATCGAGTTACATTTATTTTGATATATATTTTGAACTAGCAACTTCTCTGATGATGCATTAGTTAACTACTTATGTATTTATAATTCTCAATTTCTTTCTGCTCCTGATTGTCATGTAGATAGATACACTTCAACTGGAAATATATAAAGCCATTATATTTATAACTTGTGCTATTTACACCCTTCTAGACATAATTGCAATTTTGGTTTCACATAATCCTACCCAACAGAAATATTCTGGAAAGAAAGCGAATTGTTTTCAAGCATATTTTGAATAACATGTAAAAAAATTTGACATGTGTGATTGTTCTTGTAAAAAGCAAAATTGTTTTATCAGTGCCACTTTCATATCACCATTCAAAACTCTAAAAATTGATGTTGTTCTGGTGAGAGTTGGATAAAGTCTGGACTCGCCAGTGAAATATATATTGTATTTATATGTCTTCATTCTCTGGACTATTCTTGATGGTTGATTATCTTGATTGCAGGTATGACCAAAGTGATTTTCCAGATTGTTTGGTCTCTGTGCAAGCTTGTCAAGTAACTGCTAGTTCCACAAAAGATGATTGGGATGATCATGTGCTTTGCTCAAGCATCCAGGGCTCTGGATCTGTAGATCAGCATAAGATGAATGTTGATGGTCAAAATGGTTATTTGGAGAATAAAACTTCTGCTGGGTGCATTTTTCTGCATTTTGAAGCTGTGACAAATACTCCATGGATACTTCAGAAGTACACTATATTTGCGGGTGATCTTGACATCCATTGTTATCCTTATATTGTACGGAAGTTGGTTGGACTCTTTGACAAAATAGCACTTTATGGAGAATCTGATGTTGATAGCAAGATATATGTTAACTCGGAAAAATGTGGTTCTGAAAATTGGAAACCCAGTCTTTTGAATGCAGTTGGATCTGATGAATCAGCCAACATCCCATTCAATCACTTCCCTATAACATCATATGAGAATGGTAAATCTTTATGCCTTGAAAACATAGCTGATGATATGAGGCTTAAGTTCAGTAAAACTCTCAATTTGAGAGACCAGAAATTCAGACCCTCCAAAGCTCGTCTTCCGGACAGAACTAGGATGTCTTCCAGGGAACCTGTAAATTGTAATGTTGATTCAGATTACTCCTTGTATAATTCTATAAATAGTGATTCAGTTCTTACCAATTTGAATCTTGTCAACATCAAAGTGCATTTTCATGATGCCTCATGCACTATTGGGACTGTTGTTGTACCCTTGGCAAAATCATTGCTTACCATTTCTGGAGACAATTTGGATATAGTTTGTTCTACAGAAGGAGTGCTTCTTTCTTCATCATGGTGGTCTAAAATAATTAGTGAATCTCTCTGGGGGCCCTTATCTTCAAACTTTCCAGCTATTTTGAATATAAGTCTGAAAAAGAGGAAGACCCTATCTCGTAATTCACAAATTGAATTGAGTTTCTACATCCAGCACGTCTCCTGCATGTTACATCCGGACTTTCTGGCGATGTTTATTGGATATTTTTCACTAGGGGATTGGACCCCTTATGAACAAGAACTACCTGCAGATACCATGGATATTCAGGACTCTATTTCATTTAGTTTCAAGATAGCTGATTGTAATGTTATTACACCAGCTGACAATGATTGCTGTCAGTTCCTAAAGATTGATATCAAACAGTTATCAGTTGCTCTCTGTGAAAACTGTGGCAGAAGTTCTGTAACCAAAAATATTCCATCTGTATGCTGCATTGGTGCTGGAAAATTATCTGATGGAAGTCAGTGTTTGGACTTCTTTGGATGTGACCTATCTCTCTCTCTTTTATTGTTGGAAAATGATGTTGTCAATCCCTTGGATAGATGCCAAAAACTCATCTTGGTTACATCACTCACTGCAGATGTGTGGGTGAGAATACCCCATATTTCTGAGACTGATTCTGCTTCTTATCCAGTTTGTATCATGGCTCTGGTCAATGACTGTTTGATCGATATTGAGGGTATGTGGATTATTATGTTGAATTAAATTTGATTCAAAAGCAAGTCCTCTCTTTTTAATTAATTTTTTTTTGTTTTTAATTTTAATTTTCTGATCTTCATTGGTTTACAGAAGAATGCACAATCACTGGAATGGATGCATTGGGTTATGTCATCAATCAGTTCTCCTTGGTGGAACAACAATCCAAATTTTTCAGTAATGATGTTCTACAGTTTCTACAGACAAAGAAACAAAGGATGGATCATTTTGCACTTCACCCTAAAAACTCAGATTTAACATCCAACGAGATAAGATTTTGTGTGAGGTCATTATCACTAAGATTTCACCGGTTGAACAGAGACTCAACGTGTTCTGAAATCATAGCAGAGGCTGACATGAACTTTGTTGGTTCTTTATCATTGATGGATGGCAAACCCCACATTTTTGATGTCTCCTTTTCTTCTCTAACTCTATTTTCGTTACTCAACTCTGTTGCCCTTGCCGATTTTTCTTGTACCGATTCAGGCTTGTCAGTCCTTGACTTGATTCTTGCATTATCAGGTCATGATGAAAATCGGATAGTTTTATCCTTTCCTAGTCTGGATTTGTGGCTGTATTTGACTGACTGGAATGAGGTTATTGATCTTCTTGTTTCATTCAGCAAAAAACTTTCTACACAGATTTCAGTTGCATCTGCTGAAGATTTGTCTAGCGTTGCAGTTGATAAATATGCTGCATGTGATAGCCCAAATCATGTTCTATTGGAGGATGAAGCTGTAGAGTTTTCCGTCTTGGCACTAGAACATGTTGGCCTGTCTATTCATTTTCCTGCATTGGTCAGCAGAGATGAATATACCACATTTGGAAGGTCCCATGTTCTCAAGTGGCCTTCTGATGAGGATTGTGATATTCCCAGTGGCTACCAGAACTGTTTTCTTTCCGTTAGCCTGCAAAGTAGAAACAGCGAATTGGTTGCTGATGGCAAAAGTTTGAAACTTGCAATCAATTGTGATAACATGAGTGGAGTGTTGAAGCTATTCTCAGAAGATGCTGCACAAAATTGGCCTCTATTTCAGTTATCTAAAATCTACCTTGAGGCAGAAATTTTTGAATATCAGACTGAAAATCTGAGCATGGATTTGTTTATTCGTTCAGACAGTCTGGATTTGTCTCTCGGAAATCACATCCTATACCTCTTTTACTTTACATGGTTTGAGAAACCAGAAGATACACCTTCTCAATTTAATATAAAGAGAATGGACATAAAAGCACAACTAAGGAGATTGTCTCTTCACCTAACTGACTGGAAGGTAAATACCTATGGAATGATTTTCACCTCACTCACACATGCTGATCAGTTGTGCCTTTATTCGTGCGAATCAAACACATCTCTTTCATTTATTATCATTAGAATTAGAGAGTGATCCTAACTTAGGCAAAGTATTTGATTCTCATAGGGCAAATTTTATGCACTTAAAACTGAAAGGGGAGAGAGACCTCAATTTGATGCCCTGATTACCTTCCCTTCTTTCTTTCCCTTTGGTTTAAGAGTCAACCTGCACCTTCAGCATGGAATTTGATGTGTACGGAGTATATCTATTTGTTTAGCAAAATGTTTAATTTCACCTGAACTTTTCAATTCCCAGTAATATGAAACTGATGCTTAAGAGTTCACTAAAAGGGGAAAGGTACTGGTTCTTCTGAGCATTTTTTTTGCCATAGTGACACGGATGACAGTGATTAAATCAGTGACTTGTTGGACACAACAGGAGGGTTGATGGATTAGTGAACACATGACTTTTGGAAATGAAAGTAGGAACGAGGTAGTGATTTCTGGATTTGTAACTTAATATTACTAATGGTATTGCTATTGCTCAAGAGTGTTTAACAAGAAGTGGAACAGAAAGTAAATCACTCCTACAGGATGTGAAGGGTGGGGCAGAAGTAGTAGTTACTGGTTAGATGATATTTGACTGTTTTCTTTCCTTCTGTGGAGCTACCCACAAGTGACTGATCTGATCCCTAGATATCCATAATTCATCCTGTTATAGTATTAGAATATTTTAGTATTATTATTATGTTTGTATTTTCCTTATATACTGATACCCTAGTTTCCTTATATTGAGGAACCCTAGTTTTCTAGTTTTCCCTATAAATAGATGTAGGTTCTCTTGTATATTAATATACTGAATAACATTCTACTATTCTCTTCTCGAATATGTCTCTATATTTTACTGTTCTACACATCCCAATTCCTTCCTCCATATACCATAGGGTAACAGAGTCATCTGCAGTGGCTGATATATTCCATTCATGATCTCACTAAACTACACTGAGTCAGAATTTGATAAGTTGCAGACATACAATCATTACAGGTTATTGGGTCCTTAATTTGCTTCTCATTCATGAAGGCAAAGTAACCCCCTAAAATTGGCATTCTTTTTACACCAGAGTGAAGCATATGATATATAATAATCTTATGTCGCAAAATACTAATATTGATACCTGATTCTTTTCCATGTGTTTATGCTAACAGATCTAAGTTGCATTCTTTTCCAGGTGTTTCTGTTTTTCATTTGACTTACTGATCTATAATGCAATATTTTTGAGTGTTCATACATTCTATTGATTTATTTATTGATATTTGGGGGTTGTGGAGCAGACTTCAAATGGACCATTGCTGGAGTGTCTGGCTAGAAATTCAACATTTTGTTCTACTGTTATTGAGGATGAAATTGAAGGATCACTTGGGTGTGACCTTCAAGTGAACTACTACAACATTGACAAGGTAGAAAAATTATTTATATTTTCTGACTGCATAATCTATTAGTGCACTTTGGTCACTATGCTGTTTGTAGGTCTTGTGGGAGCCTTTTCTAGAGCCTTGGAAATTTCTGTTGAGCATGAGTAGAAAGCAGGACGAGAGAGCTCTCTTCAGTGGCACTATCATGACAGACGTCAATCTTGAATCCAAGACACATCTCAATCTGAATCTTAATGAACCCATTATAGAGGTACACTTAGTTTTCTTTTTTCTTCTGGCTACACAGCTAGGGATATCCCAAGTTTCAATTTTGTTGTGACGGAATAGGATTAAATGAGCAAATAAGAAACATAAACGTAAAGAAGACACAAATTTACATGGCTCACCATTTGGCTACATCCACGGGCAGAGAGGATAACATATTTTAGTAAGCGGCTAGGTTACAAATTACACATCTCAAAGACCATATATATAACAACAAATATGGCATTGGTTGGTTGTATCAAATTTGTGTGCTCACTATATTGACTAAAAATTTATGCTGTTAACAAGGCTTTTGCTATTTTACTGCTATGTTCTTGTAGAATCATAAAATATAGACACATATAGAGAAGAATAGAGATATAGGAGAAAAGTAGTAGTTGTTGGTGTATCTTTATTCACAATATGAGACACCTATTTATAGTACAAGATACTATGCTAAGTTTAGGTACACAACCAATGTGGGATACTATTCTACCAATACTATTCTACAACACTCCCCCTCAAGCTGGAGCATATATATCAATCATGTCCAGCTTGATACAAAGTTCTGAGAAACGCTTCGTAGCCAACGGTTTTGTAAAGATGTCAGCAATCTGGTTGGATGAAGAAGTGAAAGGAGTAGTAATCGTCTGATTCAAAACACACTCTCGAATGAAATGGCAGTCAACCTCAATATGCTTAGTCCTCTCATGAAAAACCGGATTATTTGCAATGTAGATAGCAGCTTGGTTATCACAGTGCATAGGTAGAGGTTCATTGAAAGTGAACCCCAATTCTCCAAGTAGATTCTTAACCCCGATCATCTCAGTAGCAGTATGAGCCATAGCTCTATACTCGGCCTCGGCAGAAGATCTCGCAACAGTATGTTGTTTCTTACTTCGCCAGGTTACCAGGTTTCCTCCTAAGTAGGTACAATATCCAGAAGTAGACTTCCTATCAGACTTAGAACCAGCATAATCAGCATCAGAATATCCTTCAATTTTTAGATGACCATTCTTCTTAAATAGCAATCCTTTTCCCGGAGATTTCTTGATGTATTGAAGAATTCGAATAGCAGCATCCCAGTGAACTTGCTTAGGCTTATCTAGAAAACGGCTGACTAAACCAACAGCAAAGGAAATATCAGGCCTTGTAACTGTCAAGTAGATAAGTTTTCCAACAAGACGTCTATACTTAGCTTTATCCTTCAAGAAATCTCCACTGTCATCCCAAACACTTGGATCAACTTCCATAGGAGTGTCAACAGGTTTTGCCCCAAGTAGTCCAGTTTCTTTCAATAAATCTGTAGCATATTTCTGTTGAGATAGAGAAACACCAGATTTGCTGTGTGCAATTTCAATCCCTAAGAAATACTTAGGACGCCCCAAATCCTTAATAACAAAATGTTGCTGCAAGTATTCCTTAGTTTCCTCAATTCCACGAATATCACTTCCAGATATGAGTATGTCATCAACATATACAATGAGAATGACAATACCTGATGCTTGATGTCGCACAAACACCGAATGATCAGACTTGCACTGCTTAAAACCGATAGTTCCAAGAACACTGCTAAACTTATCAAACCACGCCTTCGGACTTTGTTTAAGGCCATATATTGCCTTTTTAAGACAACAGACCTTAGTAGCATCCTCCCCCTGAGCAACATACCCTGGAGGTTGCTCCATAAAAACAGCCGGAGTTTAAATCACCATAGAGAAAGGCATTCTTCACATCGAGCTGATACATAGGCCAAGAAAGATTGACAACTAAGGAAAACAAAATACGGATCGAGTTCATGCGAGCAGTGGGTGAGAACGTCTCAAAGTAGTCAATACCATAAGTTTGTGTGTACCCTTTGGCTACTAGACGAGCTTTGTACCGATCAATATTACCATCAGCAAGAAATTTAATGGTGAATACCCAACGACAAGATACAATATCCACTGACGGCAGCCACTAGAACCCAAGTACCACGACTCAAAAGAGCTCGCATTTCCTCATCCATAGCGGCTCGCCATAATGGGTGTTTGAACGCCTCTTGGTAAGAAGTTGGAATCACTGTAGACAAAAGAGAAAGAGCAAAGGCACGAAAAGGAGAACTCAAGCGAGCAAAGGACACATGATTAGACATAGGGTGTTTAGTAGTACAAGTGCGTTTACCTTTGCGAAGAGCGATGGGTAGTTCGGGACTAGTAGGAGGATTTTCAGAAGCTGGAGGCGAAGACGACTGTGGCAGTGGACATGAGGGTGTCTCCTGTAGAGTTTCAGGGGCTGTATCAGGGGCTGTGTGTGGGGCTGATTCGGGTCGGGGTGTTTCAGGACGACGACGTCGTTCATAAACCTGTAAAGGTGGAGCAGGAGGCACGGGAGACACAGTCGTTTGGATAGGAAAAGGAGTAGGAACTAACAGGTCATTTGGTATAGTTTGACTATGAGAAAAGTAAGGCTGAGACTCAAAGAAAGTAACATCTGCACATATATAATGACGTTTGGTAAGAGGGTCAAAACACCGATAACCTTTTTTAGTTCTAGAATACCCAAGAAAAACACACTTAATGGAACGAGGAGACAACTTGTCCAACCCAGGAGTAAGATCATGAACAAAACAAGCACACCCAAAAATGCGAGGAGGAATGTGATAAAGAGGTTTATCAGGATGAAGACAGGAAAAAGGAATATCACCATGTAACACACTAGATGGCATCCTATTAATAAGGAAACAAGCAGTGAGAACAGCATCAGACCACAAATACTTAGGCACATGCATGTGAGACATAAGAGTGCGTGCAACATCTAAGATATGACGATGCTTGCGCTCGGCAACCCCATTTTGTTGAGATGTGTGAGAGCAAGAGGTTTGATGAATTATACCACGAGATTCACAAAAAGATGAAATAGACTTCTGTGTAAACTCAAGAGCATTGTCAGTGCGAAGAACTCGCAAATCAACAGAATACTGAGTCTTTATTTCATGATAAAAGAGTTTGAGTATATCAGGGACTTCACTTCTTTGTTTAAGTAAATACAACCATGTCATGCGCGAATAATCATCAACAAGGATCAAGAAATACTTGAAACCCCCTCTAGACTCAATCCTACTAGGACCCCAAACATCACAATGAACTAGATCAAAAGCAGAAGAACTACGTTTATCGACTCGAGAGGAAAAAGAAGTGCGATGGTGCTTGCCCAACTCACAAGACTCACAGTTAAAATCAACAGACGCAATAGGAACTAGACTTCGAAGACTAGTAGAAGACGGGTGACCAAGACGACAATGCCATTGATATGGAGACACAACAGCTGAGAGAGCACGAGAACAAATTGGAGAAACGAGATCTAAATAGTACAGACCACCACGCTCATGTCCTCCACCAATCGTCATCTTCGTCTGCAGATCCTGAAAGATACAATGGGAAGGATAAAAGGTTACAGAACAATGGTGAGTTTTTGTTAGCTGACTGATGGATAATAAACTGACTGGGAATTTAGGGGCAAACAAAACATCATCAAGAGTGATATGAGTAGTAGGTTTGACAACACCAGTTCCGGTAACGGGGGAATAGGTGCCATCAGCAAGGCAAACAGATGGAAGAGAGGATGGAGAAAAAGATGCCAAAAAAGATTTTGTACCAGTAATATGGGCAGAGGCACCCGAATCCAACATCCAAAACTTACCCGGAGATGCGGCAAACGCACGTACAGAGGAAGAGGCCGCAGTATTAGAGGAAGTGTTGACAGATTGCAGCGGAGTTTCATAATTGTCTCGTGGAGCCGAGATCATATTAGGAGCAGATGAAGAACTCGGCGCAGTAGAAGCCTTGTTGGCCCAATCAGGTTTGCCAAACTTCTCCCAACACTTATCAGACGCATGATTCGAACGACCACAATGATCACAATGTCGATCATTAAACCCACGGCCTTGGCCACGTCCACAACCACTATATGAACCACAACCGCGAGCTGACATGGCTGAATTATCAAAAGAGGTAGGTTCAGTGCGGCCAGTGGTGACACGAAGAACGCGAGACAAAGCATTAGACAACGTTGGGATGTTATCACTGGACAACAAGCTATCTCGAAGCGGTCGGAGATCAGCATTAAGACCTGATAAAAATTTTGCCACCATAAATTCATCCCACTGTTTTGCCCTTGTCGTAGCATCACAGGAAAGAGGATGATAAACTAAAATTTCGTCAGAAATTCCTTTAAGAGTAGAGAAGTAGTCATTGACGGATTGAGTATCTTGAGTATGAGAGAAAAGTTTCTCATATAACTCAAATACCCGAGAGACGTTTTTGTCATTAGAGTACATCTCTTGGAGGGAATCCCACATGGCCTGGCACTGTCCAAGCACATGATATTCTGACTCACAGACGGTTCAAGGCTATTGAGAAGCCAAGTCATGACGGAGCAATCATCAGCAAACCAGGCTTCATATTTAGCATCCGTATCAGCAGGCGGGGCAGTCAGTATGTGGCTTCGTTTCTTCTGTGATCCCAGAAAGAGGAGAAAAGCACGGGACCATAGCATATAGTTGGAACCATTCAACTTAATGGTGGTTCCGATAGTTGGTTTAGAATCAGACATGATAAAAGAAATAGAGTAGAGAGCAAAACCCTAAGTAGAGCAGCACGCAGAGTCGTTGAAGAGGACGGGCAGAACGGGCAGCGACAGAAAAAGGGAAACCCTAATTTCGTTTTTTTTTTTTTTTTTTTTTTTTTTTTTCGAAGACTAAGTCAGAGACGGATTCGAGCCCGCTCTGATACCATGTAGAATCATAAAATATAGACACATATAGAGAAGAATAGAGATATAGGAGAAAAGTAGTAGTTGTTGGTGTATCTTTATTCACAATATGAGACACCTATTTATAGTACAAGATACTATGCTAAGTTTAGGTACACAACCAATGTGGGATACTATTCTACCAATACTATTCTACAACAGTTCTATTGAACTTTCTTGAATATATATGTTTGTCTCAGAATTATGTAGCACTGATGTCTTTTAAATTTGCTTAATAAAGGTTGTCTCAAGGGCAATTGAGATGGTCAAGGATGCGTGGAGCCTTACTGAAATGACAGAAATCCCAAATCTGCCAAATTCACAGATAAGTAAAAGTGCAGGAACTAGAAGATATGCTCCGTACATGCTGCAAAACTTAACCACCCTACCCCTACTTTATGTCTGCCAACGAAAATTTGGAGCTGATGATCTGGATGTGTCCCCATCAAAAGGAGTATTGCTACCTGGTTCTTCTACTCTGATTTATATCAATGAATCGCCTGAAGAACTACTTTTTCGATATAGACCAGTTCAATCTTCTGACAGACTCAATGACAAGCAATCACTTGAGGCAACACATAGATATGTCACTTTCCAACTGGAGGGTACCTCTGTACCTTCTGCGCCCATCTCAATGGATCTTGTTGGCCGCAGCTACTTTGAAGTTCAGTTTTTAAAATCCTCATATGACCCGGAATTTCATTCTGATGCAAATTATATTAGAAGTAGAACAAGCAATGGAACTGGTGGTGCAAATGCAATTAAAGGATTTTCTATTCCTGTAGTGATTGATGTATCTGTACAACGGTTTACTAAGTTGATGCGGTTATACTCTACAGTATGTTTAATTCGTTAACCTCCTTTTGGAATTGTTTTTGGCTCTTCTGGCTTCTTAACTATTGTTTCTTTTAGGTTGTAATATTTAACTCAACTGCGCTGGTGCTTGAAGTGCGATTTGACATCCCATTTGGTTTATCTCCAAAGGTAATCTTGAAAAACTTAGTTGACTTACCTAGTTTCTCTCACATATGTTGAATTAGAGCCTGATGTCAATTTAAGCATCTAATATATCTTGTTTCAGATTTTAGGCCCAATATATCCTGGTGAAGAGTTTCCTCTCCCAATTCATTTGGCTGAATCAGGCTGCATAAGATGGCGTCCTGTTGGTGACTCGTACCTATGGAGCGAAGCTTATAATATCTCAAGTATCATCTCTCAAGATGTCAAGATTGGTTTTCTGCGTTCCTTTGTATGTTATCCTTCTCTTCCCAGCGGTGAGGCATTCCGCTGTTGCATATCTGTGAATGGTCAATGCCTGTCTCCTGTGGGCTGTGGGAAAAGGGTATATTCCTCAATTCACGTTGATACTGGTAAACAATGTCATGAGAGTCATATTCAATCGTCGAACAATTTAGAGATACCAAGGACTCGATTATTATATCAAGTGATGTTAACAAGTCCTTTAGTGTTGAAGAATTATCTCATGAAATCGATGTCTGTAACATTGGAAGATGCTGGTGTCACACGGACAGCCTTTCTATCTGAGGTCAGCACATGTGACCAGCTTCAGATCAATATAGTGGTGTTCTGTTCTAAATTATACTTGCTTTATAGTCATTCTACTGGGTATGCCTGTCTTAAATCTAATGTTCTTTAGTCTGGTTTTCAGGTGGAAACTTCTTTCTACCATATTGATTCTTCTCATGACTTTTCAATAACATTCCAAATGCATGGATTTAAGCCTTCGACTTTGAAGTATCCACGTGCAGAATCATTTAGCGAAAAAGCTAGATTCAGTGGAACAAAGTTCTCAGTATCTGAAATAGTTAGATTTGAGTCTGATTTTTCTAATGGTATGTCGAAATTTAGTTGCACCATATATCACTTGAGCTGTTCATGTCAATTTATTTGAATTTCAATAGAACATTCTTTAAAATGATGTAGGACCATTGTACGTTACTATGGAGAAAGTGATGGATGCGGTCTCTGGATCTCGTGAACTATTCATATCTGCTCCATTTTTGTTGTATAACTGTACTGGATTCCCTCTGGCTCTCTCAATCTCTGGAAATGAAATGAAAGGATATAGCTGCATCATACCTTCGTGCTATGACTTGGATGAGAAGAACGTACTTGTTCAAAAGAAAGATGGCCTTTCACTTATTTTTTGCGATCACAATTTGCCTGATTCAGGTGATCTTTTCTGTTTAACTCATACTGTTCAGGAAATCTTGTCACTTCTAGGGCTATTTATTTTACCTGTTCATTACTTTTCTCTCAGATTCTACTGGTGAAGCAAATTTGAATACACCTGATCTTGTAGAAAGTGGTAATAGAAAAGTTGCTGCTTGCCTGTTTTCTCCTGATCCTGACTCATATTCTGGAGAGGTTATAGTGAAGCTCAGCCGGAATGTGCCATCTGTTATAGAAAATCTCCAAAAGCGTTCGTGGTCTGCCCCATTTTCACTAGTTCCACCAACTGGTTCTACCAGTGTTCTTGTTCCTCAACCATCAAAGGTATCTGGTTATGTTTTATCTGTTTCTGCTGTGGCTGCACCATTTTCTGGGAGGACAAAAATTATCACTTTCCAGCCCAGGTATTTTCGATATATTATAAATATGATTTAGTTCATTTATTTAGCACTCTATTCACTCTAGTACCTTTTATCTTTTGCAGATATGTGATTGTTAATGCATGCACCAAAATTATATGTTATAAGCAAAAGGGTACAGACTCCTCTTTTCATTTGGAAGCTGGAAAGCACTCCTATATTCAGTGGATGGATACTAAAAGGTTTGCTATTTTATGTCCATGCCATTTGCATCCTAGTTAGAAACTAAGCCATTTCACATATTGGCAATCCTGATTTTTGTTACGAGTGCTTGCAGGCCTATAAATTTGTATTGAATTAGATCGTGCTTTAGGTTTTCATTACTATGAATTTTGTACAAGATGTTCTTACTATCATGACTCCATTGTTATTTCTGTTCGTGGTTTTGTATTTGGGAGGCTGATCCATGGTGTTCATCATTACTTAATGTTAAATTTATTTATTTTGCCTCTTATATTCAGGGAATTATTGCTTTCTGTTCGCTTTGATGAACCTGGATGTGAGTGGTCTGGTTGCTTCTTACCTGAGCAGTTAGGTGACACTCAGCTTAAGGTGCGCAACTATATGACATCTGCTGTGGGCATGCTGCGAGTAGAAGTGCGCAATGCTGATGTTTCTGTTAGAGATGAAAAGATTGTTGGGAGCACAACCGGAAACTCTGGGACAAATTTGATTCTTCTGTCTGATGATGATACTGGCTTTATGCCATATAGGATTGACAACCATTCAAGGGAGGTTAGATGATATTTTATTTATGCTTTTCTTAATCACTTCTTTGGAAAAAATAAAGAGCTTAGGATTATAACTATATGGATATATTTATATGGTTTTGCTTTTTGTCCACGTCAATTTTGACTTGTATCTTTCAAGGCTAGAATATGTAAGACATTGTGGAATACTCTTGGTGTTATAACTCAGTTTTATTACTGGCTATAGTGCAATAGAAGGCTGAACAACCGAACCCCCTTTTTTGGGAACTATCAAATTACTGTATCATAGTAGTATATGAAGTGTTGTCCATAGTTACTCTGTCAACCCTGCTAACTAACCTATCTCTTTCACACTGGTAGCGATTGCGGATTTACCAGCCAAAATGTGAATCTTTTGAAACAGTTATTCACTCCTACACATCTACTTCTTATGCTTGGGATGAACCCTGCTGTCCCCACCGTCTTGTTGTTGAGGTATGGCAATTTTAACCACAATTTACTTGCTGTTTTTGATGATAATTCTCAGACTCCTAATTTGGCCAGGTCCCAGGTGAACGTGTTCTAGGGTCATATGCTATCGATGATGTATCAGCCCATACACTTGTATACCTTCCTGCAACATCAGAGGTATTATTTTTATGTGCTCTGATATTGTTATTCCTCATAACAAACATGGAACTCTCTCCCGTAGATTATAACTTTCATATTAGGTTATACCTTCTATAAATGGAGCCTGGGGCTGGCTGTGGCAATATGCACATCCTGTACTTTATGAGAACGTGAATTCCTGAAACATGCCAACACATAATGAATCCCCCATGCCTTAAACCCTTCTTCAATGTTGGACCACCTCAATTTCTTCCACCTCTTTGCATGTCTGTTTCTGGTAGAAATTTGCTTTCGTATTCTCAAGTCTCCTCCCTTTAAAATTTCATTTGCAGAAGCCTGAAAGGAAATTGCAAATATCTGTCCATTCTGAAGGAGCAATAAAGGTGTGTATGTTGAATACTGCAATTAGAATATTATTTTTCCTTCAGGGTATGATTTTCTTTCGTTTTAACCAGGTTCTCAGTATTATCGATTCAAGTTATCATGTTTTGAATGATTTGAAGAGGCTTCATGTTCCTCAGCTGAAAGATAATAATAAACAAGCTCAAGAGAGGGAATCATTTGTTAATTACAAAGAAAAAATTTCAGTTGACATTCCATTTCTTGGGGTCTCTTTAATGAACTCTCATCCTGAGGTACCAATTACTGAAACCTAATCCTTTTGCATCTCTGTGTTTTGTTAGTTACATCCCAGTAACCATTTAATCTAGGAGCACCTTTTTCCTTTTGTAGGAGATACTCTTTGCTTCTGCTCAGAACACAAAGGTTACCCTCATACAGAATTTGGATCAACAACAATTCTCTCTGCAAATTGTGTCATTGCAAATTGATAACCAATTGCGTACAACTCCATATCCTGTAATCCTGTCGTTCAACTATGGAAATAAGGGAACTATGGCAAGTGGGATGAAGGTTAAAGATAGTTCAAAAGTTATCAGTGGAAGTACAATTCAAACTGCCTCTTCAGGCTTGCATGAACCAGTGTTCTCCTTAGGTGCTGCCAAATGGAGAAAAACTGAAACGTCACTTGTTTCATTTGAATCTATTAGCCTCAGGTTGGCGGTATTTCTAAAGATTGCTGCTTGAATTCACAAGGCCATATCTCAGTGTAATCTGTTCTCTTCTTTTGCAGGATGTCAGATCTGTATCTTGAAATTGAGCAAGAACTGGTCTTAAGATTGTTTGAATTCTGCAAAACTGTATCATCAAGGTTGCAGGCCAGAGTCTATCAATATATGGGCTCCACAGAGAATCTGTTGTTTCCAGAATTGGAGATCACTGGAGAAACCTCTAGAAATGCTCCATATTCTGCCAGGTTGGGTAAAAAGTACACTAATAATGCTGGTAGTACTATCCGCAGTGAAGATTGTTTGTTGCCCCTCATCGTCCCTATTGGAGCTCCTTGGCAACAAATTCACCTTGCTGTACGGAAGCAGAAGAAAGTATATGTTGAACTGTTTGATATGAGCCCAATTAAACTTACATTGAGGTTAGCTGATAGCTACTGCTCAGCCACATACCTTCATATAATCACTGTAGATCTCATATTTTTCCTCTCACAGCTTTTCTAGCAGTCCATGGATCCTTAGGGATGGTGTCCTAACATCTGGAGAATCTCTTATTCATGTAAGCGGAGAGCATTATAGATGATATTCATTTCTCCATCATGTGATTAGTTACTTACTTAATGGCATGGTATCTGTTAAATGGAATGATCCTGTTAGCTTTTTGGCCACTTACATGATATTATCTTATAGAAATTATCTTTGGCATTTCTTTATTTCGTAGACTTATAATATTGTTTTCATAGAGAGGTCTCATGGCTCTTGCTGATGTTGAGGGTGCAAAAATTCATTTCAAAGAGCTAGTTCTTTCACACCAGATAGCTAGCTGGGAAACAATTCAAGAGATCCTAGTAAGCCATTATACACGGCAATTTCTGCACGAGATGTATAAGGTAATGTCCTAAAATGACTTTTTTTTTTCTTTTGCATGTGATTTGCAATCAACTTACACATAAATGGAGATTGACCTTATTACTTAAGCCTCTCCTTTTTTTTGTTTAGTTTGATTGTACTGTAAAATGCAAATGTGAAGGAATTCCTAGTAGTGCTAACTGCTAAGAAATAACCTTGTACTGCCTCCTAATAGAACTTCTTACCTCAATAATGCAATTGAAAATTGAATTCTTCTTTTCTTGCAAGGGTCATATTTATCCTTATCATTTAGGGCATTTATTCACGTGCTTTAAATATTCTTTTTGAGTGCCCAAAAGGACGCCTGAAAGCTTGGGCAAATAATAAGGATGAACCTTGCTATTGAGTTATTTAACTTATTTTGTTAGAGTGTTGATTACTTTTTAATTGGTAAAATAAGATCGTGTAGATTGAGAAGTAAGGTACGAAGTACAAGAGAACTGTCGACAATCAAAACAATCTTGAACAATTAAAGATCCAAAGAATGCAACACCCTCAAGCATAACGCCAAGAGGGTGGCTTCATTAAAATCTTATGTGGTTGTGCATGGCCATATTTAGTTGGTAGAGCGATTTGTTTGTTAATTACATTTTATATCTTTTAAAGTGTTTGGGTAATCTATTGAACCAATAGAGTTGAGCGCGTGGGAATTAATTGGTATTTAAGTACAATGAAAGTCGTCTGTTATGGTAGGAAAATTGTTCTTGGATTTGGCAAAACTGCTGGACAGATATTATGCCTCTGGCCTCTGCTAAACCCTTCTCTATTGTACTTTCTTCGCATGTTTCCACCTGATCCAATTATAACTGTAGTAATTCGTTTAGTGTATCCTTAAATAATCTTATATTAAATGAATAGAAAGACTATCTTTCACACTTAAAGATTTAGCTTTCCATGTTCCATGATAAACCTCTCGCCCCCATCTTGTTTTCTTAACTGGGGAAGAAAGAGTTAAAAGATTTTTACTTTTTCTTCTATCTAGTTTGGAATGCATATTCCTGGAAGAATGCTGAAAGGAGTGTCTTAAAAGCTCTTTGGATAGTTATAATGATAATAGAGATATCTGTGGCTTTCTCAAACTCAAAGTTTAGGATTCTGCTGCTGCTGCTGCAGATGTTCCGGAAATCCTTAATGTCTAGTCAATTAAATTTTGGAAACTAGGTCAACTTATATTCAGTAGTACTTATTGCTTAAGAGTCCACAACAATCATGTTTCAACTGGGCCATGCACTGCAGGTTTTTGGTTCTGCTGGTGTAATTGGAAATCCTGTAGGATTTGCTAGAAGTTTAGGTCTTGGCATCAAAGACTTCTTCTCGCTTCCTATATGGAATGTTTTTCAGGTATATTGTCCTAAATTAGTATCCCGTTTTTGCACCCATAGGAAAACTATAATATTAAAGTTCATATCTCTTTTCGCAGAGTCCAGCTGGTCTCATTACTGGTATGGCCCAGGGTACAACAAGCCTCCTCAGCAATACAGTCTATGCAATAAGTGATGCTACCAGTCAGTTCAGCAGAGCTGCACATAAGGTCTGCTTTTCGAGAGTAGACTGGAAGCATGTATACATCTAACTCTTGGTTCAGTTCTAACTGGATCTTGACCTGCAGGGTATTGTAGCATTTACATTTGATGAGCAAACTGCCACAATGATAGAAAGACAACAGAAGGGAATGTCTTCGCGCAGTAAAGGAGTTATTAATGAATTCCTGGAGGTGCTTTATGTGTTATAATATGTGATCAGTGTGTCTGTGTGAATCTAGAGTATAACGAATTTACCTCCCCTTTACCAAGCCTCTTTACTCTCACAGAAAAATTTAATAGATATTTATTCAATTTCTCTGGCTATCATAATTTAGCATGTACCAGTAGTGATGCTTTACTTTTTGGCTTAGGGGCTCACCGGTGTACTCCAATCACCAATCAAGGGGGCTGAAAAACATGGCCTGCCTGGAGTACTTTCAGGTACTGCTTATAGCAAGAAAGATTGCTGACTGTTTATCCGAATTGTTTCACATAATGTAAATAGTGTAGTATGACTCTTAAAGTACACCCCCCCTATTTCACGTTTTTTCTTCAGGTATTGCTGTTGGTGTTACTGGGCTCGTCGCAAGACCAGCAGCAAGTATACTCGAGGTCACTGGAAAAACTGCACAAAGTATCAGAAACCGTAGTAGGATTCACCAAATGGGGTATCGATGTTATAGGGTCCGTTTACCTAGGCCCTTGGGTGGAGAATCCCCTCTGAAGCCTTACTCATGGGATGAAGCTGTTGGAACATATGTACTCACTGAAACAGACATGAATTTAAGGGACGAAACACTTGTGATTTGCAAAGCACTCAAGCATTGTGGTCAGTATGTGTTGATCACTGGGAGACTCATCTTAGTTGTTAGTTTTCCCAGTTTTACAGACTTCGATAGCCCCAACTTTGAAGGAGTTCCTTCCGATCCAAAGTGGGAGATACTTTCAGAAATAGGATTAGATAGTGTTATTCTTGCTGACAATGATGGTGAGGTGGTGCACATAGTTGGAAGTGGTTCGGATTCATCGTTTAGGCAGAACCTTCAGCACCAGAAACGAGGAAATGGTGCCGGAAAAGGAAAGCTTTGGAATAGCTCTCATACACCGCTCCCTTTTCTGCAGACCAACTTAGAATTGAGAAGCTTGGAAGAAGCAGAAGATTTCTTGCGAGTGCTACGAGGTATGATCGAGAGTGGGAGAGAGCAAGGTTGGGGTGCCAAATACATTCTACACCAGAGCAATATAAGGTAGGTTTCGACTTCATGGTTTGAATTTCATTGAATCCTATAGCTTAGGTACGTACAGATATAAATTCCTCTGGTTACAGATTTTGAGGAGCTCGTTTGTACAGTATCACTAGTGTTCATTTCCACCCCTAAATGATATTTTGATTTCATCCAAATTTTGAAATTTGGGTTTGTGTATCATACCATTACTTCTACTTCTGTTGAATGTTTGAAATAAAAGTGGGTGCGGAGTGAGTGGAGATGGTGCTTGCTTGGGTATATATCTGTTGTATTACTGTATAATATTATACAAGTAGTTTTGTTTAGGTCGTTGGACAAAAATATAAATTGAGACAATTTTCTAACATCTATAATTTATAAGGTAATTATGTTAAGTTTAATAATTTATTGATATAAAACCTCTCCGTTTGCAAGGATACTATCTAACGTATTTTTCGATATGGCAATGTCATAAATATGTGATTAATTATATTATTTTTATTTTTATTAAATAAATATTAAAGTATTTTTATTAATAAATCTTGATTAAAAATGAGAAAAAAAAAGGAAATTAATACTTTTATCTCATTTTTATTTTATCAATATTTTGTCATCAAAGTAATACTAAAAATGTTAGATGAGCTTGGGTATATTTTAGTTTACAACAAACTTATACAAAATGACGAAACTTAAATGGGCGACGTGGAAAAGGTAATAAAAATTAACGAGGTTACCGTATGTTAGTTTAGTGCTAGTCAGGTTAATGACCAAGACAATAAATTATAGGTTTCGGTTTTGAGTTCTCCATAATGCGGCTATATAATTTATATGTAATGCAATCTATACTAATATATAAAAACAAACTTTTAAGATTTTTTTTTTAGCAGTTACTTGAAGTAGTTATTTTGAAATCAATAGAGGTATCTATTCTTCTAAAAATACATGCCCTTTCACTTTTTTTTTCCAAATTAATATTCGTATAATATTTTCAAATTATATAATATATTTTTCATCATCAACTTCTCTCACAAGTCACAAACATTTCTTCTTCGTCAGTACATCATTTTTTTGATCATTTTCAACAACCAAATCAATTTAGAAGAAACAAAAATTAATTTTGGTGAGGACCCAACGACGCGTCGCTTGGGATGATGCTTTTGATGTGCGGCGGCGTGATCGGCTTCCTCGAGAAAGGCACAACGGCGTCACTTGGTGGCGGCGGCTGTACTGGATTGCTCTTCGGCCTCACCCAATTCTAAAAATGCACTATTTTTGCTTCAAGATCCCATATGGGATTCTTTTGATGAGCGGCGGTGTGATCGGCTTCCTCGAGAAAGGCACAACGACGTCGCTTGGTGGCGGCAGCTATACTGGGTTGCTCTTCGGCCTCACCCAGTTCTGAAAAATGCACTATTTTTGCTTCACGATCCCATATGCGATGCTTTTGATGTGCAGCAGTATGATCGGCTTTCTTGAGAGAGGCACAACGGTGTCGCTTGGCGGCAGCGGCTACACTGGGTTGCTCTTCGGCCTCCTAGATGGCGGTCGCGTCTATTACAGCAGAATTTCAGATCAATTTTGATTACAGGGTAAGTTTATGATATGTTTTGTTCCTATATAAATAATGTTTGGCAATAAGGATTTGAATTGTTAATGACGCATATACAATTATTTTCGCTTGGTTTGGTTTTGTGGGGGTCCTGAAACTTCCTTTTTTAATTGATTAATAATTTATGCTTTACAAAATTGTTGCAAACTTGGACAAAATTGGTTTTGTGGGGGGATCCTGGGACTTCAGCGTGTTTCCTCTCCTTATGTAGTTTTGCATATATCGGCTCCTCCAATTCTGCTACTTCATGGACTTTTTATGGTAATTGTTTTAGTGGCGTAGTTTTAAACTTATATGTATATGGAATGTGAATGCATAGAGATTATATGTGCTATGACTGTGAGTAATGGTTGATTGTTCAACTGTTTCTGCTTTCAATGATTTGTCATTCGATTCTTTGGAATTGGCTACGAAATGGTTTTCATGGCAGATGAGAAATGTATTGATATCTTTATGAGTTCAGGAAGCACTTGGAAAAATATATATATAATCTACATATATATATATATATATATGTATATGTAAATTATTATCGTTAATTAATCCTCTTGAATATAGAGAAAATAAATTGTTACTTTTAGTATTGTTAAATGTTACTCCACTGTATATCATGTAGTCTATTTATACAAATTTGTGAAGAAATTAGATTATGAGTTTATATAAAAGTCAATTTATGTTGCTATGTATAAAGTTATTGTGAGTATATGGTATTTTTGTAGCTTAAATTGGTGGAAATAGATCAAAACGAAATATCATTTATTATGTTAGTTATTGAGGTTTGTGAATGAAAAATATATTTCTGATCAATCAATCTTTTAATGTGTTATCTTTTATTTTATTTTATTTTTATTAATTTATGTATTTCAAACAAAATATCTCACGAAATGATTTAATGCCTCACAAAATATTTGACAACAAATTAAAAAATAAGAAAGTGAAAGAAGCTTTTTTTTTCTAATTCCTATGATGCAATTGGAGCTTATCGGCAAAAATGAATCAATTTAGATAGTCCTTTGTGGCTTCAGTGGCGACTAGATCAACGCCTTATTTCTTCAAGAGAAACTCTCATTGAAATTCACTATGAATCTTTAGGCAATTATTATGAGATTTATGGACACTATCTAATAGTAAGAAGTTCACTATTATCATGCATTGTTGAGAAAAATCAGATTTCTTTTTAGAGTAGAAAGGGATATGATACGATTCACATATAATTGTTATGTTGGTCATCGGTTTTTGTTGTGATGGTTTATGAAAGGACAACACATTGAAATAATAGGCTATATATATAGAATTTTTACTTCTTTTCATCTTCCCAAAAGTTTCAAGATGTTTGGTATTATCTCTTATCAAATTATAAATACTGCTAGGAAGATATATAATAGATTAGTGTGTGTAAATGGATTGTTATGATTAGAAATATTAGTATCGAATGGATGTTGTATGAACAGACATGATGAAAGAATTTGGAAACTTTGTTGCCTGGATTTTCTCATGTTCTTGGCTGACTTTTTGCATTAGGAGGGATGCAACATGATCTTCTATTTCCTAAAATATTTTATGCAAGTGCTGTTTATATGATAATTTGGGGGGACCGATGGAAACTCAGTAGAAGCCTTGAACATTTCTGTTAGAAATGTAGGAGTGTTTGAGATATTAGTTAGCATCCATCTTATCCAAATAACATCTCTAAATATCTATGATTCACATGGTAAAGTATCATTTGTTACTTTAGGTGCACATATATATTTCTATCATTTATGTTAATCAACTTTTTGTATAATTCAATGCAAGTTGAAATTATGCTTAGGGTGGTATCCCATCAAATGGTGTGTGATGTTTACTGATTTTATCTTTCACTATTAGATTTTGCTATAATCTTTATTATGTTTTAAGTTTTACATTTGATTGCTTCAACAATGCTGATGCAGACGCCTAATATTAGCAAGGGTCAAGTCAATCAGTGCAGTCTTTGACAATGAATTCTCAAACTATTTCTGGACTATACCCACATCACCAGAACAAAATGCAATCGAGTTCACAACCTTATATGCACAAGATAGTTGAGTACCTACTGGGCTACCAAGTCAATATGCTACACTCCAAAAATTTCCTACACAAACTCAAATCCAACTTCCACAACTAATCCATAATCATGTATTGCAGCAAGCTCAACTGCATTTCATTCGCACAATAATAGATAAATAAAAATCTCCACACATAAACAATGAAATATGCATTGCAAAACTTTTGCAGCATAAATATCGGATGAGATTCGATGTTGCACTTTCGTGTCTAACAATACATATCTCACAAAAAAAAATTATCATTTTAATTAATAGTTAAAATTAAACTTTTGTTATAATATAATAGATAATAATTAATAATGATTTGAAATATATATATTTTTTATTTGAATTTATCAACCCAAAAACCTATTAAAAATAACATTAATTAATTATTAAAAGTGAAGTGAATAAAGTTAAAATAGAAAACTAAATAATTTTGATTTGATTTGGCATTCAATTTGAAATTTGATGATTCAAATTCGAATGCAAATAATTTTTTTTAATTCGATTAGTATTCAAATACGAATTGAATATGATACACGATTCAATATTCATAAATATTTAACTAAATATATGAATAATATATTTATATATTTACATATAATTGTTTAAATGTAAAACCTATTTTGTATATTAAAAAGATAAATTTTAATTTAATTTCTATTTTTTGTTACAGTTAGATGTCGAATCGGATCGAATATTAACGAATTAGATCAAATTTTAAATTTAATATTTTTAAATATTATTATTTAACATATTAAAAAATCGTATCAAATATTTGAATATTCATAACGAATCGAATATGAATCATTATTTAATACTTTCTTCGTTTGATAAAAATATTTACCACTTAACCCGATGCAAGTTTTAATAAAATTTAGTTGATCAAAGTGGCAAAATTTGCATCTTTTTAAAAACGGAGTGAGTATTAGAAAACGAACTGAATACAAATCGAATGATTTAAATAATATCACGAATCAAATCGAATATTGTGATATATTATTGGATCTATGTAACTTCTAATCTTGAGCATACCATGTTTAATGTTTTGGTCCAATGGGCTAGCTTGGTATCGTTCATCGACTTCAATAACAACCTCCTCCCAATTGTTGATGTGGATATTGTCATTTTGGAGGGAGTATCAATTGTCCTTGACTCCTTATAGGGGCCGATTGTAGCGACTGTTAGTCTGTACATCAACACGATGGAGGGGATGGGGAGAGTGGGAGGAGATGAAGGACAAATGCAAGCTATTGAGAGAGTGATGATTGCATTAAATAAGTTCTTATATAATTAGTGTTTAAATAATTAAAAAATAGGCTTCCTAGATAATAAAATAATGTAAAACGGGCATATATTATTAGATCAAACATCTGTAACGTTAAAATATCAATCCCATCTTATTCAAATTTTGTTAAAACTTGGTTATTTGTTTGTTATTATATATAGTATCACACATATCTTATATGAGTTAAATCGCCTTATTTAGTTTTGATTATTAAATCTTTTTCTTCCAAAGTTGTATCAAAATTCCCTACAATTGAAGCAATTGGTTTAGAAAATGTTAATATGTACTAGATTGTATGCTCGAACATCTCCACCTCTTCTATATACTAATATACATGTAATATTAATTCATATCTAATTCATATCTAATATGTAATGAATGGTCTCTTTTATAATTTGACATATATATTCTTTTAGAAAATATCTTTTTTAATTTAACATACACATTATAATTAAAATGATAACCGTGTATTGCACGGGCAAATGTTCTAGTATAATCTAAAATAAAATTGACGAGGCACTGTATCAAAATTGAAATATTCTTATGCCTAATACTACTAATAGGTAGGGATGGCAACTTTCCCCGCGGGTACCCGCCCCTAATGGGGCGGGGACGGGTGAAAGATTTCGGGGGCGGGGGCGGGGACGGGGATGAAAACTAATACCCGAGCGGGTTCGGGGCGGGTCCGGGTTTGCATATACCCCCCCCCCACCCCGCCCCGATAGTACTACTTTATATAATTGTATATTCATGAAACTTTGCAAATTCCAAGAAGAAGAAATACACGTACAGGGACGTTGACTTTGAAGTTTGATGGTGTTTTTTGTTGCAAAAGTTTAGACATTTCATTTATATATGTGATTATGAAGAACCTACAGACTACTTTGATAAATTTTATGATTTTTGAAAATTTTATATTTAATGAATGGATTAATGGATTCATATGCTTACTGTTTATATAATTTTTTTGAATATGTTAGCGGGTACCCGACGGGGATCCTTCCCCCGCCGGAGAATCCCCGCCCCGCCCCCACCCCGATTTAAACGGGTAACGGGGCGGGGACGGGGATGAATTTATGAAACGGGGACGGGGATGGGATAGCGAAACCCGCCCCGTTGCCATCCCTACTAATAGGCTAGTAGCCGTTAGATGACCTGTTTGAGTGAAACCAAACAAACGGCCCAAATCTACTTAGGGTCTTTTTTGTATACACAATATAAATTGATAATATCATGCATAATTAATTTTAAAATAAAATTAAGATTATACCAAGTAATTTGAAATATTCATTTTGATGCATATACTTATTTTCGTGATGTATTTAATTTTTCTTGATGCATATAAAGTTTTATTTAGACATAAATGTAAAGGATTGCAAAAATTGAAATTCTAATGCATATTTTTATGGATCTCAATGCATTATATTTTGTATTAAGATTCATTTATCATTTTTGAAATTCTAATGCATAATTATATGGATCTCAATGCATGCATTATATTTTGTATTAAGATTCATTTATAATATTTGAAATTCTAATGCATAATTTTATGGATCTCAATGCATATGAAATATATAGTTTATACATCATATTTTTTTCACAAATAAAATAAAATAAATATTGTACATTTTGAGTCATAAATGCATTAAAAATAATTGTCAAGTTTCATCATATCGTTTTTTTGCATAATATAATAGTATATTTATTAGCTTGATGTAAAGCATTTTTTCAAGTTTCAAGTTTATTTGTATGTAGCATACTTAAAAGAATTTATAGTGCATATTAATATTATGTATAATGCATATTTGTACAATTTATAATGCATATTTCTTACAAAATAATGCACACTATTGATTAAACTATAAACATTAAACACTAAATCCTAAGTCATATCATGTTTAAAGTTTAAAGTTTACCATTTACGATTTAATGTTAACTACTACAATTTTTTATTATTATGCATCATGTGTGATTCAATTATACATTACATATATATGTATTATGCATTATATGTATGCATGATCTAACCCACAATTAAAACCGAAAATACTAATGAATTGATTTATAATAGTATATCGCATTATATTATTATAACTTAATTATGCACTAAACTATAAATGCATATGAAATGATGCATTGTCAAATATAAATACACTTTTTTATAACATATAATGCTTATTCATACAATTTACAATAAAAAGAAAGAAAAAAAAAGGTTTATATTTCATGTTCATATATACAACATATAATGCATATTTGTACAATTTACAACACATATTTTTACCAAAATAATGCATGCACTTCCTAAACACTAGATCCTAAACTCTAAACCATCACATTAAAACCTAAAATTTCAAATCATAACCCAAGATCTGGCGTTTTAGGATTTACAGTTTATACGTGATGCATTATATGTATGCAACATAAAAATAAAAAATGCTAATGGATCCATCAATAATAGGTTGTGATATGCGTTATGAAAATTAAATTATGCATTAATTCATCCAAATCCTTAATTCTAAACTCTAAACACTAAACCACGCCATGTTATAAGATTTAAGATTTAGTATTAATTACACAATTATATCATTATGCATTATATTGATATTGTAATTATGCATCACAAATTTATGTATTATGCATTACACGTTCATGTATTTGCAAAGTGCATTACATGAATATGCATTTATCCATTTTGCGTCATGCATTAATCATGAGTAATGTGATTATGCATTATACATTATATTTAATTAAAGAATTTAAACCCATTAATTTTTTGTAGTCCCCGTTAAAAATTATTAGTCATTAAATTTTATCCGTCTTAATTAGGATTTAATATTGAGCAAGATATATAGTCAATATTCAATTAACAACAAAATAGTTTTAAATTAGTATAAATAATTTTATTTTAATTGTTAATTTTTAAGAACTTAAAAAACAATTTCGAGCATATGTTATTTGTAATGCATTTTTATGTAATAATGTAATGCATCTAATCTCTATTACAAACAATAATGAATAATTTAATACAAGTAAAATATGAGTTAATATAAACAGATGAATAACCAATTAAAATAAAATATAATTTTATTAACAGAGAATAGACAAATAATTTCTAATTTTTATATAAAAACAAATATTTTTTGGAGTCTTTTAGAGAGAACATAAAATATGGCGATTTAATAAGCGTAATTTGTCATATATAATTGACAATAAAAATCATAAATGAATATTTCTATAAATTAATTACAATCATTCCATAAAAAAGTCACGACGGTTACAACAAATAATATTTTAATTACTCTATTACCCTTTAAACTCATTAATAGTTATATTTAGCATCAATTTATTAGATACAATCTTAACCATTCAATCTAATAAATGAAGGGTCTTAATTCATTCTCATTTCTCATCTAAAATTGCATTCTCATTTGATCCATTCCCTATATATGTATATATTAATAAATACCAAACATAGTTGCCTAAATGTTACACTGTAGAGAGGATTGATTAATGATTATAAACAATAATACAAGCATAACAAAAATGTGATCTCACGCACCAATAAATGGAACTCTTAGTTGAGATAATTTGGATTCTGACATCGACTAAGCTCGAGCATCATCTACTATCAAGTCTACTAACTATTTCACGAAAAATATAAATAAAATTGTTGCACAGGCACTTTCTTCAATTAAGAAAAACTTGCATTCAAATACCCACTAACTCAATGCCAAGAATGAGCAGATCGTCAGTTCTTTTGTTAAAATCATACATACATCATACGTGTCAGTTGCCGGAAAATTGTTCTCTGCGGTATGGTCAGGCTCCATTTCGTATATTCCCATTGTTTCAGCAAACGTCAGGCATAGATCCTTCAATATCGTTGAATTTTCAGTGTTTTTCTGACTTCCAGTAAATTTTCTCTTTTTAGAAACTGCAAAAGAAGGAAACATTTTTGACACCTAGCTGTAGACAATAATATTTAGACGCATATAAGCATGAGAAGTCTTGAGTGGTATGAGCTGCAAGGAAGTATTTTCCATTTAGCCTGAGTGCTGCTTGAAACCAAAATTAACATGAAAATTATGTTGACTTGTGCAGAAAATCAAGCAAATCTTGGAATATGATTAAATAACAAGATGACTGTGCCAAACATGTTTCAAATATGCAAAGATTCAACCATGTGTTATAAAAGAGAATGGTTTACCGGAAAAACGCACTATGCCATTAAATAATGTTGAAAGGGTAAAAACAGACTGGAATGGTTTACTTGCCTGGTTGCTTCAAAAGTCAAAACCGCTTATGGCCATCCAAATATGGTGGTGAGCATGTGAGGTGACATGCAGCACAGTAGAGCAGACAAGCTGAAGTTGGCCTTGTTCCTTTGATGATTAGATCTATAGGCCAAAAAGAGAATGCAAATCAGCGATCAACGGGTTCAATAATATGAAGTGCATGTTTAGCAATTGGCAAATTTTCTTACAACGAAACAGTAAACTTCTTCTCCCGGCTTATCTATATCTGTAGTACTGAACTGTGACCAATAGTTCGATAAAGACAAATGTCACAAATCTAAATTCTAGACTTGCACCAAATTATGCAAGTCTCAGAATATAATGCTGACCAAAGATGACATACACCATTGACAGTTTGAAGCCATTACTCTTGCGGTTGATCAATTGCCAAAGTACTATGGCATCTCATCATCAAAAAAAAGTGTCTGGTAATCTTTTCTGTCTTCCACTGCATACAATTAAGAATTTTATCGTCATTATCTCCATCTGCACATAATCACAGCACAAGGCAAATTAATGGCTGCAGAAGAACATGAGGTAGAAAGCATAAATAGACAATCAATAAAAGATGCAAATACATACTCAGCAAGCTTGAAAATATTCAAATGGATAGCAAACTTTACCGAACTTATCAAATCAATAAAGAGAGAGAAAAATAGCCTAATTCACAAATCTGGTACATATGAATTGGATTCGAACATGGGTTGAATTGGGGTCAATGTTCAGTGCTTACCACTGACAGCAATCTGGAAGTTCAGGAATTTTGAGGGAAGCCAAACATCATTGGTGGTCTACATTTCTCATGCTTCAATATAGAGTGATTGGCTGATGCATCAGAAAAGACACTCACGCCGATTTAGTCTGGTATGTTTTTTCCAACAGCTCACTTTTAACAAGAGCGACACCTTTTGCAATCATTTCATTGAGCAGGGCATCAGCTTCTTCGTTATTGCCAATCTCACGGTACTTTCGTATAACACAACCATAAACAACTTCATCAGGTTGGACTCCTTTCTCAATCATCTCACAAAGCATATCTCTTGCTTGATGAATCTGTCCATGTCTTAATAGTCCAGAAACTAAACATGTGTAGGTATGAAGATCAATCTCCACACCAGTTATAGTCATTTTCTTCACCAGATTGAAAGCTTCCTCAATATTTCCCTGCTTCATGGTTCCATCAATCAAAGATGTATATGCAATTTTATCTGGAATCATTCCCTTTTCAGGCATTTCCATGAAAAGCTTTCTGGCATCTTCAACACGATCATTTTTACAAAGACCATCAATTAGAGCTGAATAAACTACGAAATTTGGTTGCAAACCAATTCTTGTGAGATTATGGAAACAATCAGTTGCTTCCTGGACATATCCCAATTTGCATAAACCAGTAATTAGTGAGCAATATGTCACAATGTTTGGTACCATACCTCTTCCCTGCATTTCTTTAAGCATATTCCGTGCTTCTATGTCTTTTCCAGCCTTGAAATAGTAATCAATTAGTGTTGTGTATATTACTTCACTAACCTCTATATTGCAGTCCTTCATTTCGACCAACAATAAATTCACATCATCAAACCTTCCCAGGTTGCAGAACCCCCTAACCATAGTACCGTACAGAACTAGATCGGGTTTGATATTATCCGCTTTCATGTTTTCCAGAATCCTCATAGCATCATCAATCATTTTGGCTTTAAGGTATCCTTGCACAAAAGCTGTATATATTTTATCATTAGGAACTACTCCATCTTTTAGCATGATCTTAAAAACTTCTTCTGCTTCATTCATCCTCCCTTCTTCGCAGAGGCCATCGAGCAATGCTGTGTAGGTAACAACATTCAATTTCAAAGCAGCTTCTACCATCTCTTTCACAAACTTCATAGCAGCCTCAAAGTTTCCCACCTTAAAGTTTGCATCAATCAAAGAAGTATAAGTAAATTCATTAGGAATCAGACCAATTCGTCTCATGTCTACAAAAAACTTAATAGCCTGCTGCAACATTCCTACTTTACAAAAAGCATCAACGAATATGCTGTAAGTAACAACGTTAGGTCTAATATATCTTTCCTTCATTTCCCTAAGAAAGTTGAATGCCTCGGGCAATTTATCAAATTTACAAAAACAATTAATCAATGTGTTATATGTAATTATGTCGGGAGAACACGCTGCCGCTGTCATGTCCTCATATATACTAACTGCCTCACACAGTTCTCCAATCTTTCCATAACCATCTATAAGTGAATTATAAGTAACAACATCAGGAGAGATGCCCACGTCCTTCATCCTCAAAAACAAGCTCCTCGCAGCTTTGAGGTCTCCTTCTTTACACAAAATTCCAATCATTATGTTATAAGCATAAACTGATGGAACTATTCCAGCTCCAATCATATCGTTGAAAAACTTCATAGCCGAAACTCCATCTGCTACCTTGGAGTACTTATGTAAAAGAATGCCACAAGACCTCTCTTTGGGAATAACTCCGAAGTTTCTCATCCTCAAGAAACACTGCCGAGCTTCCTCCAACATCTCCAACTCCATCAATACACTGAACAATGCATCAAAGACCCCATAACCGGGCACACAAATATTCCTCGTCGACCATAAAACGTCCACTATAGTAAAAGAAGGGATCAGCCTAATATCACCTCCCCTGTTCCTATGAAGGGTAACCAATTCCCTGAGCACATTGTGGGCGTCTCGGTACATCCTCGAACAGAACAAAATATGAGCAACGACACAGTAATTCTCCATTGTATGGCGAAACCCATTTTGCGTTTCTGCCCACCTAAACAACCTCAGAGCCAATAAAGGATCCTGCTTGAGCTCAATCAAGAATCTTGAAACCCAAACGGGGGCCAATGCCGAATAAAACAACCCCGCAAACCGGAAATCATCCCACCTCTCTTCTTTCACGATTTTAACAATCGCCTCCCGATGAAAAACCCCATCGATATTGCTAAAATTAGAAGTTTTAGAAAATGAGTAACGACAACACAGGAAATAACTGGCCCAAGTTAACAAATTCCCCGAAAACGGAGAGCATAAAGAATCATAAAGCAACGATGAGCTCACAGAACGACAATGATAGGTTTTGAGCCGGCGTAGCAGCATGAACATGGCTAGAGCAAAACCGATGCAACATGAAAACGGGTCAGGCATGGGATCCGATTCCGATTGAAATCGGACTCCAGACGTTCATTGCAATATAAAATTTACGGCAAAAACGTATAAGAAAGTAACTGCCGGTATGGGTTCAAGAAAAAAGGGGCTACCGAAATTTGGTGAGTAGGGTTTTGGCAGTGAGGTGATGACTGCAGTTGAAGAAGGGATTCCATTTTCTAAACCCCCACTGTCGGGTTCAGGTATATCAATCTGGATAGTCCGGTTAGTATATGGATTATCCGGTTTATTTATTGAATAATCACTATACATACCTTGTTGGACTTGGCCCAATAGCTATGGAAAGGCATATTCATCTTAGGGCTTAGGCCCATTAAAGTTGGTCTAATTCAATTAAGCATTATAATTAGTAGTATTTGATTCGAATTCGATGTTTATTATTTACTAGGTATTGCACCCGTGCTATGCACGGGTTTATAATCTATTTATAAATAATTTATAATATAGATATTTAAAGAAATCAAAAATATTGTAATCCAATTTTATTTGGTGGTTTTAAAACTGTAATCGATAGTACTCTTCTCAATTGTCACTATGTCGGGGACAATTCGGTTACAGTTTCAAAATTTGAGAACAGAATCAACGACGATTTATTTTACCTCATTCAATTTCTTATTTTATAAAGAGTTATTTTTTATTAATTTATAACAACACATTAAAATTAAAAAATAAGATAATATTACATAACTATTTAAACATATGTATATATTGATAAAAATTCATAATAAATATATTTGAACTCATAATTATTTGTCGTTATATTTTGTTGTGAAATTCTAATTTTTTTATATAATAATAAATATTTGACATAATTTTATGTAACAACGAATTAATAGAGCTGGTAAATTAATAGAGCTCCTAAATGGAATGACCATTTGTTTTCCATTCTATGTTTCACTATTAAATTTAGTATTTAATTAATATTTATAATAATACATTAAAATTAATATTTTTTAAAAAATTATACTCCTTTCGTCCCACTTATTTAAATTCATTTACTTTTCACATTGATATTAATATTTAGTTGTAATATTATTTGAAGAACATGGTTTGTGCTTTATAATTTGCTAAATAAAGAAATGTGTCTAAATAAGTGAGACAACTCAAAAAGGAAAATGTGTTTAAATAAGTGAGACAAAATCAATATATGTTAGTGTTGAATTTATCAACAATACAAATTGATTATAATTATTAGTATTAAATATTAAAAACAATTATATACATTGATCAAATATGACAAGTTTTTAGTACTAAATAAAAGATTAAACTTAGATGTAAGAAAATAAAATTAGGAAAACATATTAGATAACATTGAAATTTTATAGTAAAAATAGATTGAGACACTATGTCTATTTTATCTTCATGCATAATATTAAAACATATTATAAAGAGTATTCAACTTTATAATTAGGAACATTATAATTTAGTAAAATATATTATATGTATAAGAATATGTATACATATAATTATTTTCAATTTACTAATGCGTTATAATTTTTTATCTTAAATTTATATTTTATATAACATATATCAAATTAAATGTATTGTCGAGATCTTTAATTTAATATGCATAATATTGTAAATATTTTTACGAAGAAAATAAATAATTTTAAGAGAAATGTGTTATAGGAGAGAGAAAATAATCTATAAAGTTTTAAAAATTAATAAGCTAAACGCTAAATATAAACCAGATTCAATTGTACATGTATATTATGATTTGTTCAATACTCAAGTTATCTTGTTACTCTATTGGTTCACAGTATAGCCTTTCTTATGAAAGGTATAGAGATTGAATCCTTTTAATGTTTTATATGTATATATAGATTTATTCTAAAAATTGTAAAAAGGTGAAGTGTTCATTTATTTCCCTTCACGATTGGAGTCAATGTGGCGACATGCATGGCAATACTCGTACGGAAAATACTAATAGACGAAAAAAAATAAGTCAAGAAATGGAGATATTTGCTTCTTCTCTGGCAAAACTTTGTTAGTGGTAGAGAGAATTAAATTTGGATATGGATATAGATGCGGCAACATGTATGGGTACCTTTTTCTAAATGCATAATATTATTATAATAATAACAAAATATCAAAACCAACTTGAGGTTGAGGGCATGACGTCAGTTGCTTATTGGGAATCGCAATGGCTTAGCTGTGATGAATTTCAAGACTTGGATAATTTGTGTAGTTCATTTTTACTACCACTATTATTTGTATTTTGTTGCATTATATGATATGATGGCATCGATGAGACTTATTTACTAGTCTACACTCTATACTGTGTAGACAGATAGTGGCTGGCTGATTCATTTCCCTTTTGCACCACATTACCTACATTTTGCCAGTGCTTATCATATTATGCACTTTGGACTCAAAATATCTTCCACATTTGTTCAACCTCAAATATTTTGTCTGGACTTGATTTTAGGAAATATTGATTAGAAGAAAAAATATATGAAAAGTGATATCCTAAAATAACAAATATGAATAGAAGTTGCACTATTTTGCAAGAAGAAAGATGAGAAACATCCATAAAGTCTCCTTTCCACATTTTAGTATAGTATATATCCATTCCATTTGAATAAATAAATATATAAAAAATAATAATAGTAATATTAAACTATTTATTTATACTGATCAGTGTGTAATAATTGGAGAGCTAAAGAGAAAAAAAAGGCTCTCTCCCACTTATAAAAGCCAACACTACACAACACACATAGCTCTGCTCAAATCCCCAGACTTCCCTTTCCCTTCAAACTAATCTCTCTCTCGAACACATATAGACAACCAGAAGTGCGCCTTTTTGCTGTCTACTGCGGCCCGCTTTGCAATTCGACTTGGATTTCAAATTGTGGCGGTTAGTAATGCGACCGATTACAAGGACACCCACAACCCAACTACCCAGTGCCGGATGCTCGCCATGAAAATCAAAGGGGAGGTGTGACTTTTTATGATTTTAAGCGACAGGCAAATTTACAAAAACATGGCGGGTGAGTTCAACCCGGGCTTTCGCCACCAGCAGCAGCAGCAGGGGGGACTGTACATATCCGGCGGCGGGGGGATGAGCAGCAGCAGCAGCGGAGGTGGCTCCGGAGGGTACGACCTGATTCCCATGGCGAATTACTATAATTTGGGCGCCCTTTATGGCTCTGCTGGTGGGGGCTCGCAGTATTTATCCGCCGCCGCGCCGCAGAACAACTCCGTGGGCCCTTCGTCTTCGTCGCTTTTGTTGGACACCGTTCCGGGGTTGAAGCACGATACCGGGCTAGCGGTGGAGTGGTCTGTTGAGGAACAGTATAAGTTGGAGGAAGGTCTAGCCAAGTAGGTAGTTTCTTCTTGGATTAGGGGAACGCAGTGGGTATTACGAAGTTTATCTACATTTTTGTAGAGTACTAATATTTTGCACAATCACGCTTGATCAAGGTGTATGTGTATACATACGCACGCGCATAACGTGTGTTAATTTCAAGTGATCGTTTTCCTTGGTCTACATGTTTTTAATTTGAGAATTATGTAGTTATCTCGCCTACAAACATGAGGGCGGATCTAACCCAAATCTGCAGTTATTTTCACATTATAAAATAAATTTGTAATCCATGAGCAATGAGCATTCAAACTGCAATGAGAGCTAAGTATCAATTACACCTATTATCTTTTGCTGATGATTTATATTGACATAATCCATCCATTAAAGTCCGAATGTCTTTTTCTTCAGCTGCTCAATGTTTTTTCTTCTTATGTAGTTTGTGTTGATTTGGGATTGCTGATATCTAGGGTTTTTTGTTAATCATTGTCTGTCGTATTACTATTATAGTTTGTAAAGATTGACTCTGATATAATATGATCCACTTTACTTCAATGTGTAGATATGGCAATGAACCCCATATTCTGCAGTATATTAAAATAGCTGCCTCCCTCCAGGACAAAACTGTACGAGATGTAGCTCTTCGGTGTAGATGGATGATGGTAAGCTATATTCTTTTGTGGTGATAAAATAATTTCATAGTTCTTTTTCTTTTATTTTGTCAGTATGGCTGTTGAATAGCCATGTTCTTTCTTGTATCTGATTTATAATTTCCATTTTTATGTCTAATTACTTCTGTTGTCTTTTAGAGAAAGCGGAGGAAACAGGAGGATCCGAGTATGGGGAAGAAAGTGAAGGACCGGAAGGTAAGTTTTGTTATTTTTGCTTGTATTTTACATATCCATGAAGTGGCTTTCCCCTATATCTTCCATGTTGTACTTTGTTGAATGCTGTGATTTTAATTTTATCATATTCACTGATTAAGAAACATGGGGAGTTTAGAATTATTGAGCATCGAGAGAATCAAGTAAAGAAAAATTACTCCATTGCTGGATAAGATAGTGTTTATCCAGAAAATATATTGGAACATTAGCCAATTAAATTTTTATAAACTGAAATGGAAGCTAACTGATCAGATTGCAATGTTACTTCCACACAAGGGGTAAAGAGAGGCGAGATAGTGTGTGAATTTTTCAGTCTTGTGATGTTTCCATTCTGATGTCACGTTTAGCAAGAAGATTCTTTGGCCTCTACATAGAAAATTATAGCAGATCAGACCGAAGATGATATTACTCCCTCCGTCCATGAATGTTTTTAACATTTTGACCAAGCATGTGTTCTAATGTAGTGTTTTGACTTTGGGTGAAAGAGTGTAGTTAGTGGAGTTTGGGTCCCACTTCTTATTATTTTTTAGTTGAAGTGTGTGTTATAAATGGAATGTTTCTAGTGTTAAAAACATTGGTGCACGGACCAAAAAGGAAATATGTTAAAAGTATTGGTGGACGGAGGTAGTATAAATTAATAAATGGAAGAAACCAGAGCACACACACAACAGCAGAAGAAGGAAAATGATGAGAAAAGCATATGACAGTAAGGATACTTTTAAACTTCTGCTGTTCAGTTGTGGAACCTTGTTTGAGTGTTGTATACATCCGAATATCATTCTTCTAAGACGTATATCCAAAAGGAATAATTACTTGCTGCTCCTATCTATTTGGTTGTGGCCTCCAGATGCTTCACCTTGCTCGTCTCTGCTTGTAAGTCAATAGTTCCTTTGTGTTTCACATTATGTTTTAAACCTTTTACCTTTACCATTAAAAGTGGCCAAAAGACATTCAAGCATTGAACTTGTAGACCCTATTACTCAAAGCTGCCTCTTAATGAGCCCTGCCTGTCTGATAATGACTCACTGTTTATATTCTTTTGAGCAAAATAGCTTTTTGAAGGTTACCCATTTCTCAGGATAAACTGATGGAAGCATGTCTTAAGAATAACATGTCTTCAGCTTCTCCAGTGAACTTGCCTGTATATTCTTTAGCTACAAGTCATCAAAATCAGGGCGATCACATATTTTTAGGAGGTTTGTCTCATTTCTTATTGAGATTGGGCATATCTCTTTCTTGATCTAGGGGTCCAGGTTTTATTCTTACTTGGAAGCTGGAGTGGGTTTGCTTTTTCTTTTTTCTCCCCATTCCTTTTCCATATTATTTTTAAGAAAAAGGTTGTTAGTGAACTAATTCTCTGCATATGTTTCAGCACTTGGTTCTGGAGCCAGGCATCTATTGGAAGAAAATAATCGTGCCTTTGGTCAAATATCTGCAAATCTTTCAACTCTCAAGGTAATCCCAGAAGTTCCAATTGTTAGAATGAGGTATGAACCAAACAATGTAAAAACAATATAGAATCTAGTAAAGGATTTGAAATAAGACTTGTCATTGGTTGTAGTCGGATGAGGAATGATGATATATAGTGCCAGTAAGAGCTGAAAATAACATTTCCATGATCCATAGCCTTTCATATAAATTTAATCCTGATAAGTACCATTCTCTGTTCAAGTTAAATTTCTTATCAGTTTTTCAGCATATAGCTAGAGCGTGGTCTATTCATCATTGGACCTTATGTAAACCATTTTTAATGAAGTCACGTCTTCGTCGTTTACCATAATGTTTTTGCTTATTTGGAATACCATAGTGCCCAATAACTAGATTGATGCACTATCTTACTCCCTAGACTACTGACTTTCAAACTTAAAACCTAAAGCTACCCACTTAAACTATAAACCCAAATATTACACAACTAGACAATTTACCACTTCCATTATACTATATAGTTCGCTCTTGTAATCATGTATTGGTAGGGTATTTCTGCATAATACTCGATTATAAGAGTAAAATAATATTGTATCCGTAGTCTTTTAAAAGAAAAATACTCTTGCATTGGTCGCACTCTTATTGGTACTGTTAAATGCTGCCTATTCAAGAGTATGATCATTACAAACTTGAAACTAGCCTTGTATTGAAGAACACGAAAACGTAGCTCGATTTTAAGTTAACATCATTGACTAAATGCAACTCAATGGCAATTAAGTCATGAAACGACATCAATAACATACGAGAACCAAATGCGCAACAAAATCATACATACAACACCTAAGACCTTATGTTTGCAAAAAAATAACGAAGAATATGAATATATGAACTTCGAAATTTATGAATATCTATTTCTTCAAATTTTCTTGTGGATTTTGTAAGAATGATGTATGTTGATCTCTTACCAACTAAGATGAACTCCACGTCTCCAAGTACAACACAAAACCACAAGCTATTTTTATTTAAAATTTCCATGCTACAAAAATCGAAAAGGAAAACCTTCTGAAATGGTAAGATTGTTATATTCATAAAAAGTGGGTATTGCTTTTTTCTTTTGAATGGGTAGTATTTGAGTTTTAAGTTTGGATGTGGGTAATTTACCCTATTTAGCAATATCAATTTATCAACATTCAGTTAATTGTTGTATTTGTTGCTTGCGAGATATACCAATTAGAAGTATTTAATCATCGCTAGAACTTTTTTGGGGTTCTAATTTTGAAAATTCTTCTCAATAATGGATGTTGTTTACTTTAATTAAGCTGTTTATGATGCATTAAATCACCTTGTTCACTTGCAGTGGTTATATTACTTCTTTTCGGATTTATTTTCGGTGATATGATCTTATAGTCTATTAAAACTAGAAAATAGTTCATATTTGCAAAAGTATGCAGAAATTTTCAAGCACGAGTATGAAAATCAGATTTACTATACAAGCCTTTTAATCTTTTGAGTTGCAATAGAAGTACATTATCTATAATTTACTTTTTGAGTTTTAAGTTTGACTTGATTATTATTGGCATGAAACTTGAAACTGACTCTGATCTCGAGTTTTTACTTGCATTCTGAGATGCTCCATAAATATAGACATTATCATGTGATGTCATGGTTGCTGGTTCTAATTACATTCACTACCAGTCAATTTTTATTTACTTAAATAAGATATATACAGTCATTGACAACGTAAGATAACATGTGGTCGGTATTTTGGCATGTGTTTTTTTGTATGAAGTATTTATAACTGTTGGATTTCTTTGTGTTTTATTTGACTTATGAAGTTTATTTCTTCAATAAAATCATTTACTTATGTTCAGACTCTCCTGATCTTGACATACTTGTATGATTGTATCAGTTGCAGGAAAACATTGATCTCTTTTGTCGTGCAAGGAACAACTTAACTACAGTTTTGAACGAGTATGTTGCTCTTATTGGTCCCTTAAATGCACCTTTTTTTTTCAATGTGTTAAGTTATCTCCCTCTTATTCATACAGCATGAAAAACACACCTGGCATTATGAGTCAAATGCCACCACTTCCTGTTGTCTTAAACGAGGAACTCGTCTCTAGTATTTTTCCTCACTCATCTCAGGTATGGCCTGCTGTCAATCTTAATGATTATCATCGGATGGTTTTATTAGAACTTCATTAGTTTCTTTGTCTGAGGCTCTCTGAGCAAATAAAAATAGTGCTATATGGGGGGGTAGATATAGAGGGAGAGAGAGAGAGAAAGAGAGAGGCAAGGGTCTTATAATTGGTTTCTCTTTATATTAGCCTGGTTTTGGTAGTTGTGTTCCGCATAGGTTTAATACTTCAGTTTCTTTATTTCCTCCTTTTTTCTTCTAATACTGCAAAACTTAAAAAGATTTTGAGAATTTCAAGATTTCTGAACTAATTATCATCAGAATGAAGTGCCCACGAAGAAGAGATGATTTTTAAAATGGATATATTAGATATGCATATTATTACATAAACATTGCAGAATACTACAGTAGAGAGGAATCTGTTCAGAGTGAAAATTGAAATAGTGTGAAAACTACTGCTGATAGAGTGGTGATCTGCAGCGAGATCTGAATGCTTGTTCTAGGCTCATAAATATATCTTGTGTCTACTTGCATATAACATAAAATCTCTTTATTTCTGCAATTTAACAGACTGCTGCTGTATATTTGTTAGTTGTTGCTCTAACTTTAACTCATCCTCTTTCCCACTAAGCTTGTCACCCTTTTTTCGGCACGGTTATTGAGAGTACATAAAATAGTGGACAAGTTAGAAAGGTGGCAGGGCTACACATTTTCAAGAGTTAATTTTTGTCAGTTCTGGTTTCTGACAAGCTTATTGAGAGAGGACAAATAGGAAAGAGGGATGGACAAGCTTATTAGGACAGATGGAGTATATGTTTACTCCTTCACAAAAAGAGCCAATATTGGATGTGGAAAATATTCATACTTCATAGTGTGATACATCCTTATCTTATACTAGTATAGCATTTGCACAAAGCCATGACTGCACTCGTCTTTCTTCTTTTCATATCTCCAGCTCATGACATTGGGTGCTTCAAGTTCTATACGTCTGAAGCAAGAACCAGGATGCTGATGATGAAGATTTATAACTTGGTCCCCACCAGTCTAGTCCTTGTAAGTATGGAAATTCTACTGTAAATGTGCAAGAAGCTACCGCCTGGTAAACCAGCTTTAGTGTACATCTGTCTCGATCGTGTATGCGGCGTTGAAAACAAGTTTTGGAGAGATTCATTATTTTGGGAGCTGTGATTGTTTTTCGGTAGAGCAGAAGATGCTGGCAAACGTAAATAGATGAGAACTCCTTGTTTGTGGAACCAGAAGAGATTGGATGAATAGCTGATTTGCCTTGTTCATCTGTATGTAAAAAATGTATACATTAGAAACTAGTATCAAGTGCCAATGGATATGCTTAATTAGTTTTTCTCATTAAATTTGCATAATTAATTTTCAACTTTTTATGAATAGCCAAACTTCAACCATGGATTTGAAGCTGTAATGTATTGTCAATAAGTATGTTACTGATTTTGGGGGTGATTTTAATGAGAATGAAATTGATAGCTTTATTAATAATTTAATAATTATAATTTCATAGGTGATTAAGATTTGGTTGCACTGCTTCAAATGCTTTTCGAAAGTTTTAAATATAGTATCATACTACTTCCGTCCAGTCCCATCTTAAATGTCTATTTTATTATTATATTAGACTCATGAATATAAAATGGAACATTTAAGATGAAACGTAGAGAGTATCTTAAATGTCTATTTTATTATTATATTAAACTCATGAATATAAAATGGAACATTTAAGATGAAACGTAGAGAGTAGTATACTTCTACCAAAAAGGAAGCTTTATGGTAAGTATTATATAGAATTATAGTATAATCGTTATGCTGGTTTCTTTGTGTTCAGGTTTAGAATTTAGACTATGCATCTTGTATTTTTGTATTCCACTATATATAATTGAAATTGATTATAAGATCAAGTATATTAATTTCGATAATAGTTCTTCCAACCATAAATAACCTTAGTTCGAACATTGAGAAGGATAGCGATGGTTAAGAAAATAAAACAGTTCAAATATTTTTGTAGAATAGATTCAATAATTTCTCTACTATAATGTACTTCCATTAAACAACCTAAAAGTTGGATCCCGTCTCGTTTGGAAAATGACCTTTTATGGCACAATTTAGTAATTTTAGTTAGTTATTCTTGCATCTCAGATAAGATTCGGACTACTATTCATCTGAAAGCATGGTTCTTGCCTCCTCAGTCCTCCCCCTTGGTGCTTGTCCATTCGTTGAAGAAGCATGCCGATAAAGCCGTTAAGACTATAACTAATGAGCCAATGAGCTAGCTAGTATACATGTGCTTGGAAAGTAGTGAGCCGAGGCGTCAATGGACGAGCAAGAGGCCCTATCAATCAGTATTACACGTAATAAAACAATTATATACACTAATACAGTTACATCCATTTTTCATAGATGAGCTTGGGATTTGCGATCTCATATAAATATAAAGTTTTTTTTGGGGGGTTGTTTCGATAAATTTTTCACAACTTAAAAATATCAAAAATTTTAATCTCGTTAAACATAAAACATTTTTATTGTTAAGATGTTCCAGTAAACTCGTCACATCTCAAAAATATCAAAAGATGTGAATTCTACTATATTTTTATTTTTTACATTATTTTATATACTATCATTGATAATCGTACTGAAAAAATATATCATGTTAATTGGTATAGAAAAAATATTATTTTCCATCATTACTGATTTATTTCACCATTGGTCGCTAACGGTTTCAAACGAGAGGTAAGTCGGACGTTGCTTTGGCTCGCATCTAAAAAATTTATACATAAATAAAATACAATATTTTCTTTTATGAAAAATACTAATAATACTCTTTATATCCTGCTAAATATAACTATAATATTTAAAAAATATTTTTTCATACTTAAAAATGACATTTTAAATTAAATATAAAATTATTCCACAATTGATAAGCGTTTATTAAAATAACAATCTTATGAAAATATGTTCAGCTTGATAGTACGGATTATTTTTCAAAAATTTAGATCAACTTACCATCCTTTATTTATATTGGTTTATCAATTTTGTGATTTATGATTAACTTTTTTTTTTAAATTTTCAAATTAAAAATAATAATATAACACTCTCTCTGCAAATTCGGGCTGCAGGGTTTGTGGTGTACACATGCGTTGATAAATTTTATTACACATGAACTTCACAAACTTAAATTTCTTGAAAGATTATGTGGTTCACGTATTAACACATAAACTTCGCAAATTCAAATTCTATAAATTATACCTCACATACAACAAATTTATAACACCATCAATTTTTTGACAAGATTAAAAGTCAAAAAAATTGAAGAACCACGTCAATGAATATATACTGAAGCTACCCCAACGCTCAATTTTAAAATGTTTACAAGCTAAAATAGGATGCTATTTAGATTATCCAAAAAAAAAAAAAAGAGAAAAAATGACTATTTGCTAAAATGATTTATTTACCATCCAAAATTTCCCGCCAAAACAACAATTTCTATATAATTAATAGCTCCCATTTTTTTTTCTGGCAGTATCGACGCAAAAATGAACCAGAGCGGAGGTGCTAGCAGCGGCGGCGCTGCCCCCACTGGCTGCTACAAGTGCGGCCGCCCTGGCCACTGGTCCCGCGATTGTCCATCCGATAGCCGCACATCCGAACCAAACAATGATAGCGGCAACCAAGATCCCTATCTCGATCTGAACACAAGGTCGAGGCCCCCCCTCCCGGCACAGAAGTCGAAGCAGAAGCCGCCGAAAAGAACCAGGCCCAAGCTCACACCTGATCTTCTCCTCTCGGACGCCGGTATTGGCCACATCCTCCGCTACTTCCCTCCCGCCCTCAAATGCCGCGGCCGCGGCCACGAGGTCAATCCCCTAATTTAGCCTATTCTTCATCCAGGGAATCTTAGTTCTTCAATTAAAGTTTATGGTTATTTTGAGTTTCTGCTTGAGTAATTCCTATATTAGAACGAATCTGTTCCTATCAAATAAATTCTCAAACCAAACGCAAAACTAGTTTAGGCAGAATAAAGAAAAATAATATGTAAGGAGACTTTTTGTATTCCTATGGATGGTCCCTCTTAGTAATCTTCTGCTACAAATGAATCTCTCATCTCTCCTGATTACAGGTTGATGATCTGGGAAACCTACTTCGCATGTATGCTGACTGGCACTCACGATTACTCCCCTATTACAACTTCGAGCAATTCATGGATAAGGTGGAACGAGTAGGTACTACAAAACGTGTCAAGGCAAGTCATCTCTGTTTTTTTGGTTTATATATGTTTATCATGATGTTTGTTCGAATTGATTAGTTCCCAAGGTGGATTTATAGTAGCGCATCCTTTTTTATTTGTATGCTTGATGGTATTTGGAAAGTGTACAGATGTAAATTATCTGATAAATGGAAAAGTTTATGTGTGGAATATGCTACTGGGAGCGCCCGTGACACTCTCCATGTTATGATTTTGAGTTTTGTGTAACTGGCAATATATTTGGTTCTATATATTTAACTGTTATCCATCGAATTGTATGTTTTAAAGGCGGGACTTATTTGCAGGACCTGTTTTTCTTTGTGTTGTTGATCATAGGGTGTAAAGCATTTGAAATAGGAAAATTATGTTATTAGGGGTGTGGTATGGGGAGCGCCTCCTTATGTTATGCTTTAAGATTGTGTAAATATGTAACCATATTATCCTCTTGTATTTGTAGATGTGCTGGAACAAGTCCAACTGTGTTTAACTGGCTTAAATGTTTGAATTAAAAGGATAATGCAACTTAATTGACTATTGTTGCCCCAACACGTTGAAGAAAGCATCTAAACTGCTGTAATTTTTATAGGGTGTGTTTTCTTAACCCTTTATGTTTAAAATTTTGAAAAATAGTTATGTCTTAGAGAACTACGGGAAAGAGTTTCCAATGGAGCAGACCCAACAAAGCTGCAGGAGCCTCAAGTTCAACAAGACACTGTTGATGAACAAGGTATTGAATTTCTGTTGTCTAATAAAATGCTTTACTTGGGTTGTGGCTCTCTCATACCAAATCAATAAACCGATCTACCTTCGATATATTACTACCGAAAAGAAAATGCTCTGTGTGTGTTTCTTTTTAGAATAATTATTTTTATCTGTAATAGTGGTGCGAGATACATTGTATTGTGCTTAACTCAGATGAGGAAAAGTCAGCTGCTTGGTTATTTGTCTTTCAAATTCAAGCCTAACATACACCCTTGTTTAATTCAGGTGTCATCTTGTGTTTATTTTATAATTGTATCTTCAGCTTGGTAAAGTATGAATAAGAATGCATATCCCTGTTCCCTTCTCTTACAGTCTCACTAAAGCCGGCATCGTATTTTCTTTAGCTCAATCGAATTTGATAACTTTCTTCAAATTATCAACAAAATCTGAGTGAATGAATAAACATTAGCAACTGTGAGCACACGTCTCCTTCCCTATTGTATCTTTTTGGTTGTTTAACTGATAATTTTGCTTCTGCAGATACTACAAGTGGCCTAGACATGCCGAGTAATTTCCAGGAGAATAATATGGAAATCGAAGATAATAATCCTGAGGAAGACATGCCTCAAAGCATGTGGGAAAAGGCCACTCAAGTAAGTTATTTGTCTCCTTCAGCTTCCTTCTTTAATTTATGCGATATGATTAGATTCTACATGCATAACCGTCTAAGGTATCTGCTCCAGCTGAAATGAGCGAAAATGACTGCTCTTACCATGTTTGGTAATAGCATACTGACTTCCATAGACTACTGCAATCCTTCTCATTCTCAATTCCAGTGACTTCTGAATCACATTCAATGTATGGCATGCTATCATCTCTCCACAATCCTATACATTATCTGCTCGTCTATTCCAACTAAACGAGCTAAGCTAGATATGGCAAGCAAGAAAATATTCTGTGCATGTTCTCTATGAACATGGGTTATAATATGGTGTTGCATTGAGTCATATAACTATCCACATTTTAAAGTTGTAATGCTACGTATCTAGCAGGAACATCTGGAAGACGATGCTAGGGGCGATACGTCTAAAGCAGAGGAAGTGCTGAATCAGACAGTGGAAACAACTACCGGTAACGGTAATTCCAATGAAATTGTACTGTCAGAAGAACAAATAGCTCGTATGGAAGCTAACCGATTGAGAGCATTAGAGAGAGCAGCCGCAAGGGCCCACGCTTCACAAGCATCATGAGATATGTGGCCGGTTCATCCCTAAGGCTGTGCTTTAGGCTCCTTGGAAAATATAACTAGGAATTATTTATTAATATGATGTTTCAAAAATTATCACGAGCATTGTGCGTTCTTATGTTATATGAAAGTATCTGTTTTTAGTTGGCTACTTAATGTTAAATTATCATTTGGTTGGCAATCTTATTTTGAAAATTAATGATTTTCACTCCCTCTTCCTCTCTATTGGTAATTTAGCCACCCATTAAAAAGAATATCCTTCTGGTACTCAACATTTAGGCATTGTAATTAAAACATCCCCCAGTCACAATTTGTAAAGAATGGAATTCAGTTACAATGTTTAAATGTTTGCATCAAAATTATAATTTTCAACGTTTTGTGGGAGAACTCTCAAGGTTGAGACAATACATTTTATCTTTCCTAAGCAAAACACTCCATGGCCCGCCTATCATCTTCATATGCTTGAATGCTCTTCCCTCGTCAAGCTCTGAACCGTATCCGACCACCTCCCAGGCGAATGATCGCTGCTGTTCGATGAGACGTGTGCCTCCGCTCTCGCCTCTTTAATCATCCTCACAACATCCCTCATTGCCACTCGATTCCCAGCTTCAACACAAATGCAAGCCATTGCTATGTTCACAAGAGCATTCAGCTTCTCCTCCGACGCCTCATTCCCCGATGAATGGTCGTCGCTCGACTCTGTCGTCCCCTCCCGAACTGACCGCACCCATTTTGGTATGTCCGAGCCATGCTCTTCAACAAGATCCTGGAAAGGAGTCTTTCCGGTGAGGAGCTCCAACAAGAGAACACCATAGCTGTACACGTCGGCTTCTTGAGTGAGTGACCTTCTCGGATCACGACATTCCGGAGCACGGTAGAAGAGGGAGGAAGCACTTGGCTCTTCGTGTGAGTCCGGATTCTTGAACGGGGTTAGACCGTAGTCCGTGAGGCAAGACTCAAAGTCAGAGCCTAGTAGAACATTGGTGGCTTTGAGATTGCCATGAGTTAGGCCAGGGTTTTGATGAATGTAGGCCAATGCTGCAGCTAAATCCTCTGCTATTTTCATACATGATGTCCAATGCAGAGGCTTTGAACCACCTGCAGTTTTTGATCCTGCAACAAAGTGCTATATATTAATAATAACTTCTCTATTAATGTTGAGTTTGAACCATCCCTTGACTGAAGCAAGAATCCTATCACTCTCAACTCCTAACATAACCAAAGATGAACGAATGGCAATTTACAAGTAGATATAGAAAGCTACTTACTTGCAACATATGAAAATCCAAAACATTCTCTGCATGAGCTAGAGTTTGTCTCATTGAATAACAGACACAGTTATATATCATAATTAGCTAGTAATGGAAATGAAAGATGTAGAGAGACAATAAGCAAGCAAAACATCACACACATACCATGTACTAGAGAAAAGAGACTGCCATTTGGGAAATAATCGTACACAAGTAGTCTTTCCTCCTTAGCATGAAAATAAGCTCTGAGGGGAACCAAATTAGGATGCCTTAATCTCCCAAGAATCTCAATGTGTCTCCTAAACTCCGCCATCCTCGGGTACCTCGAATCCTTGAGCCTCTTCACCGTCACAATGTACCCCGACTCCATCACCGCCTTGTAAGTGCTGCCCACGGTTCCCCTCCCCAATGTCTCAGCCGAAGCCTTCAACAAATCCTCCATTCCATAACTCATCATCTGATCCCCAAGGAATGCTAAACTCCCGACTCCTTCGCCCCCTTGGTCCCGGGAGAAGCTCCCTTGTTTACTATCGCCCCCACCAACACCACTCGGATCCCCATTGTCCCCTCCTCGTGCAACCCCCTTATCCCTATCTCCCTTCCCCTTACTTATTTTTCTCAAACACAGGATCACAAGCACAGTTGCAATGCACAACAAGGCAAATCCTCCTACACTTAACGAAATTATCAAAATAAGTTTCTTATTCCTCTTGCTATGCCCCATATCTCTAGGGGGTGCTAATGGACTTCCAGAACTACACGGTCTATGAATTTCCTCGCCACACAAATCAACGTTACCTTTGAACGAAGAACTATTGAATTTAATCAATGCAGCAGTTCTTGGGATTTCCCCAGAGAGTTCATTATTAGACACATTAAAGAATTTCAAACTATTCTGAGCAAATGGTGGAATAGCACCACTCAACTTATTATCTTGCAAATAAAGTATATACAATCTACCTAAACCAAGTAGTGAGTGAGGAATATCACCAGATAATCCATTATTAGAGAGCACGACGACTTTGAGTCGATGCAGGTTCGAGAAACTAACTGGGATTCCCCCAGATAATCTGTTATTATTAAGGTAGAGAGACTTGAGATTCACGAGTCCAGAAAGTTCTGGAATTTGCCCAGAAAGTGAGTTTTCTTTAAAACTCAGCACCCTAAGCTGTTCCAACTGATTAAGGCTTTTCCCATCTAATCCCCCACTCAAATTGAACCTCTCAACCACGAGCTTCATCACTCTCCCATTAAGGCATTGCTTCACACCCTCCCATTTGCAGAGATCCAACCCCTGCCGCCATGGCAGCACACCCAAGGGATCAATGGAGTCCTTCAGAGAGAGGAGAGCCTCAGCATCACCTGATCTCACTAGTGGCAATGCAGCCAACATTAGCAATAATGATGAAAGAAAGAACAAGAATGAGGGGCAGAGGGTAACAGCCATTGATGAACTCGAATGAGTGCACTAATGCACCACTTATTCTTAAAGGTGCAATTTTGGAAAGGGAATCAATCCAATAATTACAAACTAAAAGGAAAAGGGGGGCATCATTGCTTTCGAAATCTTGATCAATAGAAAATGCCTAGAGAATATGGAAAGAGGGGAGATCCAAAAGGGAGTGAGCTTTGAGTGTTGAGCTTTAGCTTTAACATAATCGGTCTGGAGACAAGAATCTTCAGATCTAGCAGCATCACAGCAGGAAAAGTGTAATTATAGGAGTGTAACACAAGATCATTGTGAATCATTGAGGGGGCCAGTGAAGTGTAAAGTAAAGGCGCCAATTAGTGTCGCTGTCGACGCATAAGGTTTGACCAGTGCTGTGTCATATTTACGACGACAGCTCCTTCATCTAGAGAGAGAGAGAGAGAGGATGGAAAGAGACAAGCCCCCACAGCAAGAGTCAAGAATTGAAGTACATAAATTTATGGCTAATTATCTCTGCTCACTCATTACAGGGTGTTTCACTAATGGAGGCTTGAGATCTCTCCTCAACTCTTTCCCTCTCTACATATCTCTCTCTTTCCTCGAATTTGAAGCTCACGGGGGACATGGCTGAAGCATCACGTGAAATAACCTCAGGGTTGCAGACCCAAAAATACCTTCTTTTTTTTCTTCTTTTTGTTGAAGAAGTATTTATTTAGTAGTATTTTATTTTCTTGATATCTTCATCTCAAGACAATGATTTGTGATATAAAAAGGTGCTTTTGTTGCTAAAATTCATAAAGAATGAAGCCATTATCCATGCACGCCTACTTCTTTCCCTCCAACTGTTCTTCCACCTTTGATGATCATCCTTTCTTCACCGACCATCCTTAAGCATCACATTTTATTTTTTGGTCAAATGCATTTTAATTAAGCATTAACTTCTGTTTTATCAGACTATTCATTATTATTTACTCTCTATTTCGTATCATTAAAAGTGATTATATTTTTACTTGTTGGCTAGATCCATTAAAAGTTATAACTTGCACAAAAAAATAAAAAATTGTCTTTAAAATATATCATTGATATTTTTTTAAATATAACACTTTACATTTTTTAGTCTCTATAATATATCCTTGTGAAAGAAAATACATAACATATGTGAATTAATGCGACCAAATGGCAATGGCGCAGAGAGTTTACTTCATTAATTTAAATACTATTGCATCTTTTATTTGTATTATTTTCAGCCACCTACCAACATTGAGTAACGCTTTCTGATACATCTAAATTATTCTTCTCGAAATTGAAACAAAAATGTCTCATAAAGTTGTGCAATAATTTATAGATAGAGAGAGAGAGGGGTTGTGCTTGTGGTATGTGTTGTCGTTTTACAAGTCACATAGAAACGTATTGTAGGTTTGATTTGAAATGGAAAATTGGGTGACTAATTAAATAAATTAAAAGGTACAGCAAATAATGCATTAATAAATAACAGGTAGGCGCCAACAAACAATAACAATATCCACTCAATTTTTGATTCGTGACTCCATAATTGTAGTAATAATATTTTGCAATAAAGGGTTTCAAAAGAAAAGGCAATAAAGGCAAGTGCATCAAATAGTTGTAACATTTCCTAAAAAAATTTCACATCTATTTATGTCTCTTCTTCTTTAACAATCTTTTTGATCTGTCATCAATTACTTTTGCACCTTATCATGATTTAGGCTCAATCGCAGTGTGTGGTTATCTCACCATAAATTTATATTATAAAATTATTGTTGTTAAAATAAAAATATAATTCACAATATGAGAAAATGCAGCATCCGTACAAATTAAATACAACCTAACAATATAATTCCTTATTGTTCTATTGGCGCTCTTCTTCTGTTCTGGAGTTTTTTTTCCAATTAAAAAACTAAAAAATCTTATATGAAATTATGCAAACGCCAACTCTCGAGTATCTTTTCAAAATGAGTAATTAAATTAAATTTTAATTTAGTGTTGGCGAATTTTTTGTAATCTTAGGAGTAATCAGTATAACACTATATATTCATCGAAAGAACACAACTCCTCGTGTACTTTTCTGAAAGCCCTTCAACTACTCTTTCGCTTTGATTTTAGAAGAAAATGTTAAGAGTTAACGTTAGATTCCTTCATGTTATTAAATCTTGTTTGGTTGTCACAAACTAAAGAGAATCTTGAACCGAATCTATATATCCAAATTGATATTATTGTATTGGAACAAATTAGGTCTTTTTATTTATTTATACTCTAGTAACGAGTAACTAGAGGTTGGATTCGTAGTTGCAAAATGTTGTGTTGGTTCCGAAACGAGTATACTGCGTGTATGGGGGAATACACCAGTTTTGAATTTTTAAGTTAAAATCTTTAGTGAGCTCCTGAACTGAAGGGAGGAAACTTCAGTGAGAGTTGATACTTTAGATAGCAATCATTCAATCTACACTGAGTGTTGGACTGATGGACTAATATCTTAAGTGTATGTGTGGAAGTGGTGGTTTTAAATCTTACTCGTTTGTTCAGAAAAACTTAATGCAATCTTTCTCTTTTCAATTAATCAGTATTCAAATATGATAATCACGGAAAGATAATGTAAGACAGAGAGAGACAAGATTTGGTTTGCGTGGTTCGGAGATAAAAACTCCTAAGTCCACGAGTCTCGATGTTAGTCGAGGGTTTCCAAGTTAATGGAGTAATAATAGTCTTACAGTGATCAACCACAAATGGTTAGATAGACTATATCTGATCACTTCTAGCTTCGAACTTAATCTAATGCTAAGACTATTCTTCGGTTACAAATGCAGTCGCTAAGAACACTAGTGAATGAAATCTGAAAGCTTGAGTGTTCTAGACAGAGAGCTTGAAAGCTTGAGCTTTGAGAGCGATGGTAGCGATAATAAGTTGTAAGATTGGGTAACCGGTACTTGAAGCGTTTGAAGCAGCGGGGTATTTATAGGTCTCTCACATAATATATCCATTGTGAGATAGAGCTCATTTGAATTCTTATTGTTGGAATCGTGGTCCTTTTTGCCATTTTTGGTGTCTGCAACAAGATACAGTTTCACCTACTGAGATCTTTTCCTAAAATGGTAACTCTTATAGAGTAGCTTGAAACTCAGTGGAAAATCTTCAGATATGACTTCAGATGCAGAGTTTTAGAGTGAACTTCAGTGGCAAGGAACCTTTGCTTCATGCTGGCTTCAACTTCAAAACTTCAGGTCATACTTCAAGTGACATGGTCCTTCAGTTTTGGAATATGAACTGAGTTCTAAAGAGAACTTCAGTCACTGACTTGAGTCTTTAGTCTTATACCTTCAGATTGTACCTGTAATCTGAATTCTCTAACAAGTGAGTCCTAAGATAAGACTAAGACTTCAGTTTTGGGCTTATTACATCTTTCGAGGGAGGTTTTGAGATTTGAATCTAAACATTTATAAATATTTCTCCAACATGTTGTTCTATATATTGTATTTAAATTAATAACCACAACATTTATTTGTGTTTTAATATATAATAACATTATATATATATATATATATATATAAATGACGTTCGACATGTATTGGAAAGTAAAGCAATATAAGTGTTTATTAATTTAGAAGTTCCATAAATTCCTTTCATAGCAAAATTAATTTCTTCAAAATCATTCTATAAACACAAAAATTGTCGTGTGGCGTTTTTCACAGACCAAATTCTGACCTGACATAAAATTCATTCTTGTAATTTTGGGTTTGAAAGGTGATGGCTTTTCTAGACCTATTAATTATTTTTTCTATGATGTGAGTTTAAAATAAACATATGCTATCATCTTTTATTTTCGTGAAAAGCGTCAGGATTTCTCAGTAGACACTAGAACAAGGGCCACTCATCATAGACAAATAACAATGCAGCAATAATTTTAACAAATTTGCCAATCAACTTGAAATTTGAACTACCTAATTCAAAATAATTATGGGAGCCACCTCTATATATTATAATAAAGCAATAAACAATCAATTTTGTTTTGACGTAAACCAAATGTTTCAGATCTGGAAATAATCAAGTTTGGCCTCATTCATTTAAAAAAAAAAATCAATTATTCACCCCATCTCACAATGTCTCCTCAAAGAACTTAAAATTTGCATAATTATTAGATGCATGCATCCTGTTTAACTATAAATAAATACACTTGCAAAAGGGAGAGAATCATACTCGCTCCCTGAAACATATATAAATACTTATCAATCTTTAATCCACACCCAACAAAGCTCGAGAAATGCAACAATTCAATTGGGGAATCTCAAAATTTCAAAAACACAAGCACAAGCTAGGCTCGGTGAAAAAAATATGGATTAAACTAAATTAATGATCTGCACCAGCAGGAAGAAGCATACACTATGAATTAATTAGTAAAAACTGAAAAGGGCAAGAAACGCGAAAAGCTCGAATCCACTTGTCTTCAAACCTTACTCATCAAAAACATGCAACTACATATATAAAAGTCATCACCGAATTGGATGATATTGTGTGATCCCTCGTCTTGGAGGTAGCTTCCTCAATATAAATAGGACGATCGCCGAAGGTAAGATCTCCACCACCTACCAAACATAGCAAGCAGATCGCACTAAAATATATGTCCTACAAACAAAATTTTTAATCTTTTAAGTTTATGTGGAAGCTTACAAGGTAATATATAAAGTTCAAGACAGGATGATCCAGAACATCAAGATTTGCAGCTTTCTGGAACGCATTGAAGCACATCTGTGGGATGCAGCCCACTCGTGAAGCCAAAGTTAGTAGATGGCGAGCAATTAATCAAGTAACAAGGCTAGCTGAAATATGATATGAGCATAGTGCATGCACTAATCTATGCATGATAAGTATTTTATTAAGTAAGAATATGCTCATGTCGGCCACGGAGGAGAGCTAGAAGCACATCCCACAGTAGAATAAAGCACATGTTTTCATATTTGGGCATATTACCATCAATTATTAAAGAATATAAAGCATCAACAAGAAAATTGAAAGGCAAGTACAAATATAAACTGATGTTTTGAAATTAATAAAATGAAAGATTGAAATATAACATAATTAATTATTTTTTCAGTGTAAGCATTTGGATATGTGCATGTATGAATGATAATGAATCGCGTGCAAATATATGGACACAGCTACAAAACTTGCATTTGTGGATAATTACTCCATGCATACATTGTACAAGGATGATATTTTCCCCCACCCAAAACAAGGATTCAACAACAATCATGTGATTCAACCATGTGCAAGTATTGTTGTTATTAATAAGTGGCTGCAAATAAGTAGTGTTTCTCATCTTTTTTGTCTAATTGGGAAGTATAGCACGGTAAGTTTCCTATCAAACCATCTCAAATGGAGAAGTTCATCCCAAGCTGACTTCATATAGGATTAAATGTGCATTTATCTGGGTGGTCAATAACATCGTGTCGTTAAATTTTACTACACGTAACGAATTGGTAGGCATGCTCTAAATGTCTACTCTTTGAGATGGGGATCATTGTAAGAATATAACTAGTTTTTAAACAAAAAATAAACTTAGTGCAGAACTTGCTTCCTTCAAATGAGTGTTCATCTACTAAGATGCCAAGTATTTAAATAATCGACTCATTTGCCAACTTTTTCATAATTATGTTATCAGTAAAAGAATATCTGGAAAGTCCAACATCAACCTATTTAAGATATTAAATGATACCACTGGAAAAACAAAATTTCCTCAGAGTAAAGAATAACTTACCATTATACTTCTGATGAGAAAACATGAAAAGCATATCGTTGTCACGTAGCCAACCTGAATGAACAACAGATGGGAAGACAAATGTTAAAAACAGACAACCACTTAAGAATAGAAATAAAAATGATAGTAATATTTTTAGCTCACCTCCCGTAGTTTCTTGCGCCGACCTTTTGATTCTACAGGGAATCGTTGTAACATCAAGAACAGCCTGCACAGCCAATACATCATGAGAAGCAGGACAAAAAGGGCAAAATGTACATACACAACGCTATTAGAATTAAACAATTTTGCATAGATGTGCTCTTTGAACCCAAGACAATCTGAAACAAAAATCAGTTTCTATATAGTTGATGATTTTGAATTGTCATCTCTATATATTCTATGGAGTAAATAATTCTTCAACCTAAGGTACAATGACACTTTCTTTAGCATTTAATGACAAATTACCAACAAGCTAGCTTTCACAAAAGAGCGATTTAAATGAATCACAATCAGAGCAAACAAGTATCAAACTTAGAAGTTCAGTTACCTCCCACCATAGAGAAGAAACCCCAGGGCCGCAAATAAAGAAACGCCTGCGAAGTGACAATTCATTTATATCAAACTGGAACTAATTGACACAACTAAGCATATACTGTACATGACATCAAATTAAAGTAAGAACCTGCAAAAAACATTTTAGATAGAACGACCATGACATGGATGGGCTTCCACCATAGGACTAACCACAAAACTATCTGCAAGAAGTTAGAGAAAAACAGATAATATATACAATATACTGATATAAACATCGATTTAGGATATATGCAAATTAGAAGAATAAGATATCTCAATGTAATGCAATTATTTTCGTTGTACTGTAATGTACATGGAAAAGATATTTACCTGAATGGCATACACGACACCATTGATTGTGTAAAAAGTGGGCCTCAACCAATCAGTAGATACAGCACGAGCCTGTAATATTGTAGGAAGTAAATAGGTATCCCCTAAACTGAATAGCAAACCAAATATGGTCATATAACTTAAACCGAACCTGATAATATATCTCTGCCCAGAACAGCACCAATAATGCATAAGTAGTGAAGAAAGCGAGACTCGGCAGGTCAAGCAATACATGTTGAAAAATCTACTCCAATAATAAGTGATCTCAGGCAAGAATTTGGTTAATATTCAAACAAACAATTAAAATGATTAATGGAAGTTAATACCTTTGGCTCTATATCTTGAATGTCCCTACGGAGTGAAAATACTAAGCATCGAACTGCATTAACAACAAACAAAAAGGCAGTTTTTTAAAATATACAAATTTTCTATCTACAAATAATAAATATAAGCACAGGCAGGAAATTAAGTGTAGGAGACGCAAACCTGCGTTATCCAAGAAATTGAGGAAATGGAACACTTTCTGTGTAGTCCAACCATACTCCGGTACTCTCAATTGTATCCTTACCAATTGCACCTAAGGTAAATAAATCCTTTCCGGATTAAGAATCTACCATCACTTGTGCAGAAAAAAGAAGAAGGTAACAGTATAAATTAGCATCTGTCCTGCCATTTAACGTATTTTTAATTTTCCTCAGTTGATACATTTAGAAAAGATCGTAGCACAAGGCAAAGGTTCGATTTGCGGAATCAAATTGCGAATTGTAATATGGAAATCTAGGATTTATTAATTGATCGAGAGATTCACAATGCAAATTAAAGGAATAGGAAAATTGGGAAAGAATGAGGCGTACAAGAGCAACGGCAGTGACGAGTCCATAGAGAGCGGCGAGGAGGTGGAAAATCCGATCCTGCCAAACAACGGACTTGTTGACGTTGTCCCACCAGCTAACGGCGTCCTTGAACAGAAGAGCGATCGACGCTGCCGCCGCCGCCGTGGATCGGCCCAACATCACCGCAAGTGCCTTCGTTACCGGTTGATTGCTCGCCAGAATTAATGTCTACTCTGAGCTGGGTCTGAGAAGACAATGGTGGAGAAAGAATTAATTATTCCGCGCGAAAATAAAAGGAAGAAACTGAACTCGAGTGGCATAGCATTGCATCTCACGCGGCGCGTGTTTGGATACGCGCTCCATACAGAGTGGCCACGTGGAGTTTGTGGGGACGGCCTACAGCGGAGAGCTCACGTGTCCCCCGCCCTCCCCCTCATCCTCGTCCTCGTGCATGCATGCATGCAATAATATTCACCTTCTTCTTCTAATGTTTCTTTAATTAATACCATTGATTAACCCCAATTAATATTATGATCATTTATTTATTAATTTTATAATTATATTTTTGAAATCTATTGATTATATGATACTGTTTTATTTAATATGATTATTATTATACTAGCTTCAAAGATTAAGAGATCGATTATACAATTATGGTAACAAGCGAAAAATAAATAATTTTGTAAGAGAATTAGAATGACAAAATAAATAATAATTTCGTAAATTAATCATTATTTTAATAATTTAAAAAAAATGTATTGAGGTTTCAAATTGCTAAATTGACATTATATGTAATTCTTTAATCGTAGGTAATCAGATGAGATTATTTAGAGTAGTATTAGTATTATTTATTTTAATAATTTACCAATTTATTTATTTATTTTATTATTTTAATTTATTTATAAAATTACTAACTGGTTTAATTTAATAAATCAAGTGCGATAAAATTGAAGTCTAGTGATAAAATAAAGTATAAACAATTTGGAAGTGGGAACGAGTGTTATACAAAGTTTTTTTATAAAAAAAGAGAAAGAGAGAAAAAAATTATTAATAAAGAGGCATGGGAAATGCCATGATACAATAAAAACAAAATAATCAAATTACAGTCATACATCACAAATGCGTTTACTCTCACTCACAACATCAACACAATCAATTATTTTAGTAAACATCAACACAATCAATTATTTTAGTAGCGGATTTACAAGCCAATAGCAAAACCTCTTTTTAAGCTCTGGAATATCCCTTTTATCTCATGATCAAAGTTCAAACCTTCAATTTGATCTTCTCGAACATCTTGTCAACACTCCACACCCTTTTATTAAAGATCATATTATTTCTTTTATTCCAAACAATCAACAATATGCACACTCAAACAAAAGTGATGATGAATCGTCTCTGATCGATCACCGAATTTCGAGGTGAGGTTTGCACGATGGTTAGGAAATAAATAACACGGGATTTACGTGGTTCGACTTTTAATGAAGTCTACGTCCACGGAGAGGAGAGCTTTTATTATGAAGCTTTTGAGAGCTTGAGAGTTGAAATTACAGAGATTGTGAATGTGTGACTGAGTTTTTTTTTCTCTTTTTTCAATCTAGCTTTAATCTGACTATTTATAGATAACAGAGGCGGTTTGTGGCTATTTATAGTAAGTGGGCCGCGGTAAATGGGCTGCCGAGCTGCTCTTGGGCCGAGGTGCTACTGGGCCGAACAGCTCTTGAAGTTGGGCCTCTGTTGGGCCTTATCAGCAGGCCACATCCTATCACATCCCCCCCTCAAGAGAAGATCGGCACCGAGGTGGAGATCTTGACGAGGTGGGTGTGTTGGACGAAGTGAAGATCTGGACGAGGTGGAGATCTTGTAGTCGCCGAGGTCGAAGTGAATCTCTGGCTGAAGCCGAGGTAGAAGTGAATCTCTGGCTGAAGCCGAGGTAGAAGTGAATCTGGTTGAAACCGAGGTAGCAACCGTGGTGGTGGAAGACAGCTGTTGTAGAGGGTCGTGGGTGACACGTGTCGCCTTTTTGTTGGAGGAGCCGAAGATGCGGGATTTCGAAAAAAGGCGGTTAGGAAAAGGTGAAGTGATGTCTATAAAGGCTTCCTTTGGAAGCTAACAAACACTTTTCACTTTTCGTAGCCCTAGTTTCACTTTCACATCTGCCAAAAGCTTTCAAACTTTCTGCCATTGTCGACTTCAACCCCGAGAAATTTCATTCGCATTTTTCTACCAAGTAAGTTCCTGTGATTATGGCTACTGCTTCCACTTCTTCTTCTACCTTTTCTGTTTCTTCTTCGCGTACTCCGAGTGGTAGGGAGATTGAATCTCCGTCGCCGCTTAGGAGTGTTTCGGCGAGGGTCACCGCGAGGGTTTTTACCCGAGCGGCTTTACCCCCTATTCCTCAACTTATAGAGTACCCCCCTTTGGCTGGGTCGGAGGCTGCCTTGGAGTGCGCCTCAATTATGAGTGAATCCCACATGTCCAACCTAGCTAGAAAATTTTGTTTTCCCGATTCTGCAGAGTTTATTTTACCTAGGGCGGAGGATAGAGGTTGTTCTCCTCCCGTAGGGTTTTTTACTATGTACGAAGATTACCTTTACTTCGGTCTTCGTTTGCCATTACATCGTATTTTTGTAGAGCTTTTGGATAGATTCGAGCTTCCCTTAGGTCAGTTTGCGCCTGCTTCCATTAAGCAGGTAATAGGTTTCTGTGTCGAGGTCGGTCGCCGAGGTGGACCGATGTCGCTGGAGTCTTTACTCCATTTTTTTAGAGTAAAGCGGGGGCCAACTGGGTGGGTATATCTCTCACCTGTAAATAAGTTCAAGTTGGTCACCCCATCCAAAGTATCGAACTGGCAGAAGAAGTTCTTCTGCCGAGCTGAAGGCGTGCCCCTCCATGGCTGGTCGGCGGCCAAGTTTGGCCCGCAACTAAGGGTGGATCCAGTCGGGGAGCTCGAGACGAGCTTGATGGACCTCGGAGCCGTCAAAAGGACTTACGCCGAGGAGGAGCTGTCGAGGCACGGGCTGAGCCCATGTGACACCCTGGCCGACGTGGATCCGGGTGAGGCTCCGTAGTGTAGTTTGTCTTCGTTATCCGAACTAGACTTTAATGCTTTGCTTTTCTTCTGTAGTGGATCCTGAGGTTCTCCAAGCGGCTCTGGAGAAGAAAAAGAAGAGGAAGAGGGTCTCTTTAGCCGCTGAGACGCCTCGCCATGACTCGGCGAAGAAGATTGCTGATCGAGGTGGATTCGCCTCGGAAGGAGGTGGCGGAGAGGTCGGGGGCGCGGATGGATTCACCGCGGAAGCGCCCCCCTGGGCAAGATACGTCTCGGGTGGCGTCGATCTGCGAGGTAAGTGTAGATTCATTATTCTTCTCTCCCCTTTTCTTTTTTTTTTTTTAGCTGAATCTAATGTTTTCATGCAGGCGGCGGATGTGGCGATGGAAGGACTGCAAGCCCTGGCGAACTTCGTCAATAGCGGGGTGGAGCAAGTCCGGGGGCTATCCGCCGAGCTCGAGGCGGCGAAGGCAGAAGCGGCGAGGGCGGAGGAGCAAGAGGCGAGGACCCTTACGGAGCTATTGGCTGCCGAGAGGAAGTCTGCCGGGTTGGAGGCCGAGGTGGCGAGGCTAAGGGCCGAGGCGGAGGGGCTAAGGGCCTCGCTGGTGGAGGAGCGGGAGAGGGTGGCTGGGGCGGTAGCCGAGCAGGGCGGTGTGCTACGAGCTCTCACGGAGCGGGTCTTCCGCTCCAAATACTTCGGCACCGCGGTGGCTCAGTTGGTGGGTGCCATGAGTACGCCGATTACTTCGGCAGCGCTCGACCGAGTCGCCAAGGATTACCCCGAGCTTGATAAAGTCAAGTACGGGTATGAGAAGGTGACAAAGGAAGACATGCTGCGGGAGTACGCCGAGGTACTCGTGGAATGCACCTCGGTGATCCCGGTGGTCGAAAGGTTGGCGCAGGAGAGGACTCTGCTCTGCGAGAGGGTAGTTCGGGGCTGCCCTGTTGACCGAGATGACAAGCTAGAGGCCATCATCGCCGAGCTGTCGAAGGACGCCGCTGCCGATGCCACTGGAGGGGACATGGAGGCTGGGGGTGCCGAGCAAGAGGTCGGTGCGGATGACTCATAGTTCCTTTTTTTTTTTTTTTTTGTATTACGTCGCTATTAGGGCGGCGCTTTTTCCACATGTATATAAAGTATCTTTTTCTTGAACTGTGTCTTTTGCTGAACTGCTTACTTTTGCTTTTGTAGTCTGCTTTTGACTTCTCCAATACTTCACCTTTTGAAGAACAAATAAACGAGCTTCGTCGTGCTGCCGAGGTCGAGGCCGCGTGTTGGAAAAGCCGAGCTGCCAACATCGAGGCCGAACTCGAGGCGAAGCTTAGGTCGGCACAGGAGAAGCTCGACGAGGAACATGCGAGGCTTTTGGAGCTGGAGGATAAGTTTAAGCAGGTCGAGGACGACCTTAAGACCTTCAAGGCGGTATCCGAGGAGCATGAAGAATACGAGGACCGTATACACAGAAGTGGTGGCCTGACCATATACGAGGTCTCTACACAAATAAAGGAGGTCCGAGCTCGAGCAAGGGAGTACCGAGAAAGGTATGGTGATGACTCCTGGCAAGTTCGCGAGCAGGAAGAGGCGCTTCTCAAGCTCGGATCCATGTATAAAATTATTCAGAAGAGGAACCCGAGGCTGAAGAGGTGGATCGAGTCTAAGAAGGCTTCACTCGAGGCTTCCTCTTCGGGTCAGTTGGAAAGGAGTTCGGCTGGCGCTCCCCCCCTTACTTTGGGTCGAACTCGAGAAGAGACTCTTGCCATCATGTCTCGAGGTGGAGGGCGGCGCGCTTCAGGCGGCCGAGGTCGAGCTGTGCCTCCAAGCCGAGGTCGATCTGCACCTCCAGGTCGAGGCCGAGGTGGTTTTGGCCGTGGTGAGGGGATGGCCTTTTTGGATACGGTGCTCGGTCATGGTGGCGCCAGTTCGAGCTCGGGTTTGGGTTTTGTGGAGAAGTACCTTAGTTTTAGTGGTAGGTCTCCGGGCTCGGACCCTCCAAGCTGATTGTAATATGTACTTATGAAATAAAATACAATACAATTTTCCTTGTCATTACTTCTCTAAAGCTCTACTCAATTTGTGTAATCAAGTTTGCTTCAAATTATTGTGATGACTGGCTCGTACTTCGTAATCGCTTCGTTTGATACCGAGGCTTTACTTCGTCTAAAGGTGAAGTTTGAGACTTCGGGTAACTGAAGGCAAAGTTTTGAGACTTCGGGTAGCCACTTCGTTTAGGAACGAAGTTTGGGCTTTCAAGTTCCTTATTTGTCGATTTAATCGATAGGAGTGGTCTCCTCACGCGCGCTTGACTTCGCCACTTCGTCTGAAGTCGAAGTTTTGGCTTTGAAGTCCCTTATTTGTCGATGTAATCGATAGGAGTGGTCTCCTCGCGCGGTTGACTGCTACTCTCAATTTGGAGTTTTAGCTTGACTTGGATCTAATGCAGTATGTATACAAAAAATGTTTCACACAAAAGAACTTAATAAAATCCGAACTACATAAATTACAAATAATATTTCTTTAAATGAGAAATATGCCAAGTTCGGGGTATTGGCTCCCCAGATAAGTGGACGAGCTTATATGAGCCTTTGCCGAGAACATCTTGGATTTGATAAGGACCTTCCCAGGTGGCTTCAAGTTTACCGAGCTTCTCTGCCTTACTAACTTCGTTATTTCTGAGAACGAGGTCGCCTATTTGAAACTGTCGATGTTTCACTCGAGTGTTATAATACCGAGCTACTTGTTGTTTATACCGAGCTTCTTGTATGTAGGCTCGTTCTCGTTTTTCCTCCAACAAGTCCAAATTAGTTCGGAGGCCTTCTTCATTGGCATCGGTTGTGAAGTTTATAGTTCGGGGGCTCGGCAAACCGATCTCCACTGGGATTACTGCCTCGGTTCCGTAGACGAGGCTGTATGGTGTTTCTCCATTGGATGTCCGAGGTGTAGTTCGGTAGGACCATAGGACTTGGGGTAAGTTTTCGGCCCAATCTCCCTTGGCTTTGTCAAGACGAGTCTTTAAACCTTTGACTATTGTCCGGTTCGTGACTTCGGTCTGACCATTCGCTTGAGGGTGCGCTACCGAGGTGAATTTCTGCTGGATATTGAGCTCGTCACACCATTCTTTAAATGCCTTATCCGTGAATTGAGTTCCATTGTCCGAGACGAGGATGTGAGGTACACCGAAGCGACAAACTATATTCTTCCAAACGAAGCTGAGGGCCTTTTTGCTCGTAATTTTTGCAAGAGGCTCCGCCTCTACCCACTTCGTAAAATAGTCGATGGCGACTATTAGGAATCGTAGTTGGCCGGGGGCCTGCTCAAAGGGACCGACGATGTCTATCCCCCATCGCATGAAAGGCCAGGGGCTTTGTATGGTGGTTAGCTCGGTTTGAGGTACCCTCGTTATTGTTGCATGAATTTGGCACTTCGGACATCTTTTGACGAGGTCGACTGCGTCTTGTAGTATGGTCGGCCAGTAGTATCCCCATCTCATAATCTTTCTAGTTAAAGCCCGAGCTCCGACGTGACTGCCACAGGATCCTTCGTGCACTTCGCGTAATATGTAGTCCGCTTGATTGGGTCCCGCGCACCTTAGAAGAGGTTGAAGATATGATTTTCTGTACAATACTCCCCGATCTAAGACATACTTGACTGATTTGTTCTGAAGCTTCCGAGCTTCAATTTTATCATCAGGGAGTTCGCCTATTTCTAAATAATCCTGAAGTGGTGTCATCCAGCTCGGCTCGTCATCGATTACTGCGTTTACTTCGGCTTCCTCTATACTTCGGGTTGTAACTTCTTCTACCGGAGAGGCCGTGGATGACGACGCGAGCTTGCTTAATGCATCAGCTCGGTCGTTTTCGCCTCTCGGGATTCGTATTAACTCGAAGTATGAGAAGCTTTCTTGTAAAGTTCTGACCTTGTGGAGATACTTCTTCATCCTTTCATCTCGCGCTTCGTATTTTCCGAGGACGTGGCTCACTATGATTTGGGAGTCACTGTAGACTTGGATGGCCCGTAGCTGAAGGCTTTGCGCGAGGCGAAGTCCGGCTATTAGAGCTTCGTATTCCACTTCGTTATTGGTGGTTGGGAAGCTTAACCGTAAAGCATAAGGGATTTGTTTCCCTTCCAAACTGATGAACAAAACTCCAACTCCGCTTCCCTTTTTGCCCGACGCTCCATCGACATAGACTTTCCAACAATCTATGGGGGGTGTCTTCGGCATTTTCTCTTCGATATTCTCCTCGGTAGGTTTGGTAAGCTTCGGAGGCTCGGTGAATACTGCTTCCACCAGGAAATCTGCCAGCGCTTGCCCCTTGATAGCTTGCCGAGGTGCAAAGGAGATTGTGTGCTCGCCAAGTTCGACCGCCCACTTGGCGATTCGCCCCGAAGCTTCAGGCTTCGTAAGCACTTGCCGAAGTGGTAGGTCGGTCAATACTTGTATCGGGTGAGCATGAAAATATGGTCGAAGTCGTCTTGCAGCATTCACTAGGGCAAGTGCGACCTTCTCCAGAGGTTGGTACCTCGTTTCTGGCCCTTTTAGAGCTCGGCTTATGAAGTATATGGGTGACTGCCGAGGTCCTTCTCGAACTAAGACTACACTTATTGATTCGTCCGAAGCGGCGAGGTATAGGGAAAGAACCTCGTCTTCTTTTGGGACGGATAAAGTGGGTAAGTTGTTGAGGTACTTCTTCAAATTTTCGAAGGCTGACTTGTGCTCGTCATTCCACTCAAAGTCTGGAGCCTTCTTAAGGATTTTGAAGAACGGGAGTTGCTTCTCGGCTGCTTTAGATAGGAATCGACTTAGCGCGGCCAAACAGCCCGTCAACCGGTGCACATCGTGTACCGACTTCGGCGCTTGCATCTCCTGGACGACCTTAACTTTTGCTGGACTAGCTTTTAATCCTTCGCGGGAAACCCAACACCCTAGGAATTTTCCGGACTGGACCATGAAAGTACATTTTCCTGGGTTTAACTTCAGGTTCACCTCGCGGAGCAGTTTGAAGACGACTTGGAGGTCGTTTAAGGTAGTGTTGACTTTTTTGCTTTTGACAACGATGTCGTCGACATATACTTCAACAATCTGACCGATGTGAAGTTCAAATATTTTGTCAACCATCCTTTGATATGTAGCTCCAGCATTTTTGAGTCCAAAGGGCATCTTCTTATAAGCAAAAATGCCGAAGTCTGTAACAAAGGCTGTCTTCGGAGCGTCCTCGGTATTCATAAGGACTTGATGGTAGCCTTTGTACAGATCAAGAAAACTAAAAACCTCATGACCGACGAGGGCTTCTACTTTCTTATCAATGTTGGGGAGGGGGTAACAATCTTTGGGGCAGTGTTTATTGAGGTCGGTATAATCAACACACATGCGCCATCCCCCTACTTGCTTCTTCACCATCACGGGGTTGGCCAACCACGTCGGATATTTCACCTCGAATAGAATATCGGCTCGTTGTAGTTGACGCACCTCGTCTCGTATCACCTGGTTTCTCTCGGCAGCGAAGGCTCGTTGCTTTTGCCGAACTGGTTTCACCTCGGGGTCGATGTTGAGGTGATGAGTTATAATATCTGGTGATACCCCGGTCATGTCTAAAGGTGACCAGGCAAAAATGTCTTTAAACTCCCGAAGTAGTTGAATAACTTGACCTCGGAGTTCTGCACCCCCGACGAAACCGACCTTGACGACCTTGGACACGTCGTTTTCATAGAGTACGACATCTTCAAGAGGTTCTGCAACAGACGAGGTCGACTTTGGCATGCCGGGGTTCTGTAATTGCTATGCTTGAGGATGTTATACACCAGAACCTCGGAGTGCGACCTGCATGCACTCCTTGGCCTGTGTTTGATTTCCCCGAAGCGTGATAACTCCATTTTTTGAAGGTATTTTGATCATCAAATGGTAGGCCGAGCAGACTGCTCTTGTCGCTATCAGCCAATCTCTGCCTAATATAATGTTGTAGGGAGAGTTGGCTTTGACGACGAAGAAGTGGATTATCTTTGTAGTAGATAATGGACTTCGTCCTACCGTCACGGGGAGTGAGATCGTTCCATCTGTTGAGGTCTCCCCTTGTGTGAAATTCTTCAATGGAATGGGTGCTGGTTTTAAGCGCGCTTCTTCGATGTCAAGTTTGCCGAAGCAGCCTTTGAAGAGCACGCTGACCGAGGCTCCACTATCAATAAAAACCCGGTGTACCAATTTATTAGCCACCACGGCTTCGATAATAGTGGCATCTTGATGAGGCGAGGCATGAGGGACAGGGTCGTCATTAGAGAAAATAACAACCTCGTCCTTTTTGAACCTTTTGTGCGAAGGCTCCTCCGAGGGTCGGTTTCGAGCTTCGGCCTTTAGTGACGACCTCGTTGAACCTTGGGGCACCCCGATGATGGCAGCGATGACTCCATCGTACTGAGGTTGATTCTCGTCATCGTCTTCGTCATCATGTCTTGACTTTTTATCTTGGGGTTTGCACTTTTCTCCCTTATTCCTTCTCCGTTTGCCTATGCCCCGAGGTTGAGTATCCGGTTGACTTTGACCTCGGTATCTTCCTAGAGTGTCATCTTGTGTTAGGCGGTTGATTTCTGAGGCAAGATTGCGACACTCCTCGGTGTCATGGCCGTGGCCGCCATGGAACTCGCAATATTTATCCCGTGATCGTCTGCTTGATCCAGTTCGGGACAACGGTGGAGGCCTCCGGAACAAGTTCGTATGAAGCTCATAAATTTCCGCCCGAGATCTGTTCAGCGGAGCGAACCGATCTTGCTCCGGATTAGGCCGAGGTCCGAGGCGAGATGCTAATGGTCCTCGTTGGATTCTTTCAAGAGCGCCTCGTCGAGGCTGTCCTTGATCAGCTCGCTCCTCCCTTCTCTTTTTATCCTGACCTTCAGGTCGGTCAGAGGCTCGTTTCTTCCTATCTGCCTCATCTGCTTCGGCAAATGCATCAATGATCCTCCATAGCTGTTTGGAGGTTTGGGGGCGCTCTTTTACGAGCTCCCTGAAGAGTGTGCCGGAGTGAATGACGTTTTGAAACGCTGAAATGAGGACATCATCCGAAAGGCGATCGACCTTGAGGCTCTCATTGTAGAACCGAGCTAGGAAGTCGCTAATGGATTCTCCTCGTCCTTGTTTTAAGGTAAGGAGTTGGGCCGAATTAATTTTTGCTTCGGCTTTTTGGAAGAAACGCCTCTCAAAGGCATCCAGAAGGTCGGCATACGACCCTATGCTACAGCGAGGGAGGTTATCAAACCACTTCCGTGCATTGTCCACCAACAATTCGGGGAAGACTTTGCACATATAAACATCTTCGGCCAGTCCCTGGTTCAGCATATTATACTGGTACTGCGACAAAAAGTTGCTCGGGTCGCAGGAACCGTTATAGGGTTTGATTGGCGGGACCCTGTATGCTGAAGGGAGTGGTGTGTAGAGAATTTTGTTGGTGAAGGGGGTAATGATTCTACTGTAAACAGTGAATCTTCCCTCTCGGTGGTCGTCCTCGTCACGTCGGGCATGGTCGACATTTCGACGAGGTGGCGTCTTCTCTCTTCGGTATTCCTCGTCACGTCGGTAATGGTCGACGTTTTGACGAGGTGGAGTCTTTCTTCGATGTTCCTCGTCACGTCGGTAATGGTCGACGTTTTGACGAGGTGAGGTTGAGCCTCGCCGAGGTGAAGCAATGTTTCCTCGGCTATTATTTGGTCTTCGGAGGACTTCGTCATCCCTTTCCTCGGCAATTTGCTCCGAAGCTTGGGGTCGTTGTGATGGACCCGCTTTATCCTCTTCGCAATGACCTCGTTGTTGGTGTTGTTTGGCGAATTTGAGGAAATCTTGCTCGTGGAGATTTAGATATGCTTTGAGCGCATGGCCGAGCAGAGGTTGAAGTGTGGTATTCCCTTGATTTTGATTCAATCTTTCACTGCTAATAGAGTCATCAGCTCGGTGGGAAAGGACATCTTCTACATGGCCTTCGGGAGTTCGGCGGTTCGTGGCCTGCCTGCCAGACCGAGCATAGTGTTCATCCCCTTCGTTAGTAGATAGACGAGGTGGATTACGAGGCATTTCAGCCTCGTTTTGTTTTCCTTTAGCAGCAGCAGCTATAGCATTAGATCGAGTGGATCTAACCATTGTGTTTTCACTTCGGAAATAGTGATCGGACACAAAATTTACTTCGTTTCCCACAGACGGCGCCAGTGATCGATCACCGAATTTCGAGGTGAGGTTTGCACGATGGTTAGGGAATAAATAACACGGGATTTACGTGGTTCGACTTTTAATGAAGTCTACGTCCACGGAGAGGAGAGCTTTTATTATGAAGCTTTTGAGAGCTTGAGAGTTGAAATTACAGAGATTGTGAATGTGTGACTGAGTTTTTTTTTCTCTTTTTTCAATCTAGCTTTAATCTGACTATTTATAGATAACAGAGGCGGTTTGTGGCTATTTATAGTAAGTGGGCCGCGGTAAATGGGCTGCCGAGCTGCTCTTGGGCCGAGGTGCTACTGGGCCGAACAGCTCTTGAAGTTGGGCCTCTGTTGGGCCTTATCAGCAGGCCACATCCTATCGGTCTCCTTTTTCTTTTGGTCAAATAAATTGATCATATTCTTATATAAGGAACTCAAAAAAGAATATTTCAAATATATAATATTTAGTAGCACGTCTTGTGTGGAGGCGATAGTAATTGGGCTAAAATAAAATTACAAGACTAGATCGTAATTAATTAATCTTATAAATTGAAAATGACGTAAACCAATTATGTTACTCCCTCCGTCTACAATTGATCTTCCCACATTGACCCGGCACGGATTTTAAGAAATTATGTTGACTTAGTTGATAAAATGTAAAATGTATTGAATGTTGTATAGTTAGTAGAGAATGAGGTCCACTTTATTGATGATGTGTAAAGTGTATAGAGTAGTGAGTGGAATAAGGGGCCCACATTAATGATTATATATTGAATAGTGTGTAGTTAGTGGAGAATGAGGCCCACATTATTGATGATGTGTTGAGTTGTGAGTGGAGTAAAGAGTTGCGAAAAATAGAAAGGAAGTGAGAAGAAACTTGGTGGACGGACCAATAAGGAAACTTGGGAAGAAAGATCGTGGACGGAGGGAGTATTATTCTTGATTTACTTACTTTACAAGCTTTTGTTTGTTGTTTCGATTACTTGGATTGCATACTCATGTAAAATTAATAGTGTAATAACTTAAGTATAGTTATTTGGTAATTGAAATTGCACATTAGATAATTAAATCACATTGAATGCATTAAATTATTTTTTAAAAATTATTGAATAACCATGATTTTTTATTATTTTTATTTTTATAGTTTTAGTATTTATTAGTATAATTTTAAAACAAGAAGCTTTTATATATATATATATTGGAAAGAGTCACATAAAAATATTTGTTTGTGGGTTAACTAAAAATAAATTTTAATTATTAAATTATTTAAATTAATAATACAAATTAAAAGATAATTTTTATATAAAATCTTATTTAATACTCCCTCCGCCCCACTAAATTTGACACACTTTTTTTATTGGAACGTCCCACTAAACTTGTCACATTCTAAAAAAAAGCTGTTTTTAGTATATATTGTCTCTTAAAACATGGAATCTTTCATTTTGTCTACATTCTCCACTATTTTTAGATAATACATTTAAAATTATTTTGTTATTTTTATATAAAATTTATTTTTATGATTAAAGTTTATTGATTATTGTATAATTTAATATTTATTAAATATGAAAAAAATAAGATAATATAATATAATATAAATTTAATCTAACATTTTCTAATTAAAATTTATTTAGCAAAAAAAATAGAGTAACTTAGTAATTTTGGGGATTGATTATTTACAAGTCTAACAAAAGTAAATTAATTGTATCAATTAATCAAAAATATGAATACTTCAAATTTATTTTTAATTAATATAATAAAAATATATATCCAATATAATCATCTCTCATATATATATATATATTACTATAATATGAGGATCCTTGTGAGTATGAATATAATATGTCGATATTGAATGTTGATTTTGAGCACACAAAAGGCTCGAGATCGTTACCTTAGTATAATAATATCAACAAGAGTGAAATATATTATCATATTATTATATAATTAAAATGTTACATTAGCAAATTGAAATGCTATATTAATTAAAAGGACACATTAAATATATTAAATTAATTTTTAAAATTTTATTGTAAATATAACTCACATCATTTCAAATCAAGATCGTCTCATAATTTAGGAAAAATTATAACATATTAAAAAGTAGTAATGTATTTTAAAACTAAATTAAAAGAGAATATTATCTCTGTTCCACGAAAATAATCTCATTTTTTCCGATTGAGACATCCTATTAAATAGTCTCATTTTATTTTTTGGCAAATTTTATAACTAGAAAATAAAAGGTATTAAAGTTAATCTAATAATGCAAGAAGAATAGAGTAAGATATTAATTTGCGTATAAAAAAAAAAGAAACTACTTTCGTGCTGGAAGTATTATATTTACAACTATATAAACAAAATATATAAATTTTAAGTTCATTATCAAATAGTGATTTTCATGTAGTATTATTTAATTAAAAGAAGGGAATATAAAAAAGCAGTTGAAAACTAGGGTGCCCTCTTTCAATTCATTCAAAATCAAAACAGAATATCCCAAATTCTACTCATTTCTTGCTTAGTAATATTAATTCCTCTTTGGTAGATCTCTCCTCTCCTGCAACACGCATACGCTCCAATTCCTATCTTTCTCCTCACATCACTTCTTCCTAGATTTTTGCCCTATTCAATACTTGTGATGGAGGAGGAGAATTCCAACAACAAGCCTGATTCCGCCGCCCAGGAAAACCCCAACAATCACTGCAATCCTAATACCGCTAATCAAAACCAGCTCAACGGAGAACTCCCCGGTAATCGTCCCCGAAGAACTCCCTTCACCGACCTCAGTCAAGTCGATGCCGATCTTGCACTTGCCCGTACTCTCCAAGAACAGGTTTTTATTTTATTTTATTTGTATTTTCCGCTGCCCTTTCTGTTTTATTGGCGGCTCAATTCCCTGGAACTTCTTTTCTGAATTTTGTCACCGTCTTCTAATTAGGGCCTCGATTTCTTACGTTGAAGATAGTTTAGTTTAGGAATTAGGAATACTTGCTGGCCCTCGTTTATGGTTTTATGGGAAAATGTTGTGGTTTATTAGAACATGTTCGTTTGATTTTGCGTGTTCACTAAAGGATTGCCAGTATTTGGAATATGTGTCTATTATTACTGTTGGCATTCCTATTTCTGCATAGCCATTGTAATATAATTCTTCACCTTGCTGGAATAATTTCTTACCAGCTGTAACTGTATGGTAGGTAATCAAAGCATTATTTTTGCATGTAATCCAGTCTTTTACTCTTGAAAGTCAGTTGTAATGTGGGTTTTCTTTCTTGTAACAGGAAAGAGTTTATATGATGTTGAGGATGGGAGGTGATGGTGGCAGTGATTTTGGAAGTTGGGAGAGTTATGAGCATGACAATGACTTTGAAGAAGATGATTATGATGATGCAAGTGAAGAGGATGACAATGCCTCAGATGTTGAGGCGGACAATGGTGAAGCTGATGCATTTGACATGCATGATCGTGCTGAAGGAGAAGAAATTGGTGGCCAAAATGTTGAATTAGATCCATCAGCATTTCCTGATGATGAGGCTTTTGCTAGAGCCTTGCAAGATGCCGAAGAACGAGACATGGCAGCTAGATTGTTGGCCCTAGCTGGGATAAATGAAAGTGAGAGTCCAAGTTAATTACTTTTGAGTTCCCTGATTGTTAATTCTTTCCAGTTTTGTATTAGTCTCTTGATTACTGACATAGATTTAACACCTTCAATATGGATTGTCTGTGAACATGAAGATGAAGTTGAAGAGGAAGATGAAGATGAAGATGAAGAAGATAATGGTGGTAATTCTCAGGTATAATCCAATATGCCAGTCATGTTCTTCACTTCTTTTTATGACTGTAGGCCAATATAAGAAGAAATGTTTTGTATGCTGGCTCAGAGCGAGTTATATGTTCTTTTTTATTATATCTATATTTCACTTCTCATCGATATATATATATATATATATATGAGTAGTTTTGAGAACATTTTTTTGGCTTCGAGTATTGCTATATCATCATGCAACTGCGAAATATTTGTCTATGGCTGCCACTGCACAAATTTGTGTACCCAAGACATTTTGTTCCTGTGACCCCCTGGGTGGTGGTGGTTCCCTGATAATGTAGGGAGGGACTGTCTGGATAATCTACTCTTTTGTCATATACTCCTTGCATGTCTATGATGTTCTACATGACAGAACTATCAATCGGCTTGGATTGGCCACGACTGAACCAAGTCGGCCAACCAATAACCTTCCTAAAAACTTAGCTTCATTGAAATTCATATCATGCATATTTTATGTGCTAGACTACTGTTACAAATTCCAATTAGCTTTAAGGGTTTTTGATGCGTAGAAGCTCTCCATTAGTTCTATAGATGTGAGATGTTGTATGGTGATATATGTAGCTCATGGCTTAAGATCTGTTTTATGCATCTTAACTTTTAAGTCCTTATGTGTTTCCATATACTATCTGGTGTCTCAAATCAGATAGTGTGATTTAGAACAGCAAATAATATAGAAGACAGAAGAGTGAAGTTGCTAGTTTACTATTATGTTCTAAACCCTATAATCCTCTCAGCAGTGTTGAGTTCTGACCGTCTAACTCCTGATAGTTTATGGAAAAAAAATTTGGATGGATTAGGTCAAGCTGCTCCGTGACATATCTGATGCCTTCCACTCCAGGAACTTGTTAAAAAATACCATAATGAAATGTTATGATACTTCTACAGTTTTACATTGTTCTAAACTTGAATCTACTTGGTTTCTGGTCTCTGTTCATGTATCTAACTACTTTGGCGTGGTATTGCAACTTGGTGCAATCTCTCAGTTGTCTTAATTTTGGTACTGTTGTCAATCCTTAGGATTCATGGGAGGAGCTGGATCCTGATGAACTTTCATATGAGGTAACTTTGAATATGACCATATGTTAAAAAAATCTTGTGTCGTACTTTACCTTGGAATTCATGTATGACTTTGTGTTACAGGAGTTGCTTGCGTTGGGCGAAATAGTTGGAACAGAAAGCAGAGGCCTTTCTGCAGAGACAATTGCGTCCTTGCCATCAATCAACTACAAGTCACAAGGCAACCAGGAGGGGATCAGTGATTCGTAAGTAATGATGAACTTGTGTCTTGTTATAAAAATATATAGAGAATACCTTTTAAATTCGTACTTGCTTAAACGTCAAAATAATAAATTAAAAGTACAATTATCATTGTTAATTATCTACTTTCTTTTCATGTTTTGAGAAAAATTGGTTGAGCTGACAACAAAACTTCAAATAAAATTTTAGCTTTGTTCGAGCACACCAATTTAAAGGTGGTTTCTTGCAATGATGCTTTTCTGCTAACACTTTTATCGTTGCACTCCCAGCTGTGTTATATGTAGGTTGGACTTTGAAGATGACGAAGCCTTGATACTTCTTTCTTGTAAACATTCCTATCATTCTGAGTGCATTAACAATTGGTTGCAAATCAACAAGGTACTTTCGTCTTTATACGCCTTATCAGTTTAAAGGGTTTAACGAATTCACACCAGCATACACGTGCGCATATATAACTAGAAAGCATACCGCGTGCGAAGAAAACATGCTTCATCTTTTAGGTTTTCAAAATGTTATAATTGATGATGCCGTTTTCGTAGGTTTGTCCTGTATGCAGCGCTGAAGTATCTTGTTCAAGACGAAGCTAGCCAGGGCTGGCTATTTCTTGAGGCCTCAAATATATTTCTAAATTCTTTATTATCCTACTATTAATTATCTAATCAATTATGCAATTTAGTGGTAAGTAATACTTGTTTTAACTTTTTAATGTTATAGATTTTAATTTTTCGTCTACATTATTCTTGACGCATTTTCTTAATTTAGAGGTAAGTAATACTCCGTTCAATTATTTAATACTATGTTTTAATTATGACTAGCATTACCAAATAATGAATATACAATATGTTTCAAGAAAAATCAACTCTAGTGTTTACACTTTACAGAATGGCATTTTGATATTGCGTTATTTGTGTAGTGATGATGATGGTAGATCCAAAATTAATTAATCAAAATAAAAGGATACGCTTATAATTGGGTTTGGTTTGAATCGTTTAAGATTTGATTCTTTTTTATTTAAATAATAAGCAAAACTAATTCAATAGCTCTAGTGCATTATTTACTTATTAAAATTCAAAAGTGGCAACTGAGATTTGTGTTATGACATTGTGAAGTTTTGAAAAATATATGAATCCCCATTGAACGCGTCTTCCAGTTTGTCGACCCCTTACTTTGTATCTAATTATAAATTATATTCTTTTTTTCCCCTTATTTTAAGTAGACATCATGCATATTTAAATATGAAATCATGTGTTAAATAAAGTAATTCAAATTGTCGCATAAATATAACACATATATAGTTATGTATGCATTGTTAAACAACCGGTCGTTTTCAACATCTAATCTTTGGCTAAACAACTATTTTTGGACCTGTGTGCTAGTTTTCTTTTCTTTCTTATAAAGTAAATATTTTGAATCAGTCAATTCAGAGTATTATGGTAGAATCGTTTTTTTTTATAGTTCAAGAACCCTGTTTGGTTGGTCAGATTGCATCCCAGATTGAATTATATCGTATGTTTGCTTTGTAAGATAAGATCAATAATTTAATATCGGATTCTAAGATGGCTAATCATAGAATTTTTTATCACATCCCCACCTTAATGACAAAATTTATCTTAATATCACCCCAAAAACAAAATACTCCCTCCGTCCCAGTCCTAGTTTGACTAAAATTATGAGAGTTTTTTGGTTAAAACACGACATATTTAGTGGGACAAAGGTAGTATGTTTTTAATTATATAAAAGTTAATTTCCAACCAAATATCATTTCTTTCTTTAAGATTTAATCTTGCCTTATACCATATTATACCTCACTATTAGTTATCTTAATAATCGAAAGGGGCCTAAGGGTGCCCACAACCATAAACCAGTTTTTAAAATTTTACACATGCCACATCATCTTTTAAAAACCCATCTATTTTTTTCTCTTTCATCTCCTACAATCATAATTCAGTTTTTACTTTTTTAGAGAGATCCACTATAATACATATTCTATATATATCCATATAAATATACTAAACCAAATTATTTTACTATTATTTAAGTATTTGCCTTATACATAAAATAATTATATTTTAATTATTTAACAAAAATAAATATAATAAAATAAACATATAATTATAAATATTAATATAAATTACATTAATAAAATTTCAACCAAATAACTTAAATTAAAAAAGCATTACTGAAATTAATACTACATTATCAAAATTAAAATACATTAAATAAACAATACATAACAATACATGGGGGCCACTGGACCTGCCATCTCTGAAAAGTAGTATGCAACAAAAAAAGATTTCTTCTCCCACTTCATGCGTGCGCCCACCGCACCAATCAGGGAGCGTGTGTGGCGCACGCATTATTAATCACACGCTATTTCATAAAAATAAACTAACTCCCAGTTTAGAACTGGATTTTTATTTTCATTTTAAGAACCCGTTTTTTTTTTTGTTAGAATGGTAGTTTTTCCCAGTTTTTATTTTATAAAACTGGAAATAGTAACCATTGTGGACACCCTAAGTGAAGTATGTTTTATTGTTCATATTAATTTCGTATGCGCATTAAATTGAGAAGGACGTGATTATCACGTTACTTGCGGGTACATTAATTGTGCTTGCATTAAATCAGGATAAGTAGGTACTTATTTTAATGTTTTGATCTCAAATTTTATTAATTTTATGGTTTCGATTTTGGTTTTGGTTCCATTCGGAAATTTCGAGACTCATGAGTCCAAAAATTGAAGAAAAAAAAATTAGCCTTGGTTTCGATACAAATATTCTGTATGTATCAAATTTCTTAAATTTATAAAATTATTTTACAATTAAAACATAATTTAATTTAGTTTAACAATATATTTTGTAATTTAAATTTAAATTAATTTCGTGAAATCATGAGTCCTATAAAATTTTAAAATTCCAATCCTATTTCTAAATTGTTAGGACTCGAATCAAAATTATGAAAATTTCAAATTCTGATTACAAATTCTCAAAATCAGGAAAATCGATTACGATTTCTCACTCCTATCTGCATTGTTAAAATAAAAAAAGTCTCAATTAATTGAGATTCATTTTAACCAAGGTAAATAGTAAAAGACGCTATTTAAGTAAAACTGCAAATTATAAAGATCCGACGCGAAAGAAGATTATTTGCAGCGACTCAAAATTGTATTATTCCTATAAGTTTCCATTAATCGCTCGTACCTTCCTCTTATATGTTGTAACCATATATTTTCATATATCAAGTTTGGTCAAAATGGATAAAGAAAAAGACTTGTACATTTTGATTGAATTCAAATATTAATGCAGATTAATTACTTTTGTAGTGTTAACGTGGAGAAGGTGGAACCTCCTTTGGAAATTGGACTGCCCTATTTCTCCAAAGTCAAGTCAGCTCACTTCCTTCTAAGTCCTAACCAAACCTCATTAATCACAACCAAGTTAATTACACAGTTATTTTATTTCTTTTAAAAAAAAAAATAATTTTAATAAAAATAATTGTATTTATGCAAGGCAAAGGCGACAAACAATAATAAATCAAAAGAAAAGGAAAAATAAAACGTGGGAGGCAACATGTGTTCGTCCATAGATACATACAAAACCAAACCAAACCAAACCCAACCCCTTCATGCAGCTAAATAGTACTAGTAATTAGTAATTACTCTCTCTCTCTCTTTTCCCTCTCTCCCTCTCCCTCTCTCGCCATGGCTGCTGCTACAGAGGAAAAAAAGCACAGCAAACAGGGAAGAAGAAAAACCAAAAGAAGCAGCTTCCTGTGCTCCTTTGGGGGCTGTTTTGGCATTTCCAATAAAGTTTCCAACGATCATCACGCCGCCGACAGAAAATCGGTCAACCATCAATTTATTCCGCCGTCACCGCCTCCTCCGGTCACCAAAGAAATTCATGTTGTGGAAGATGATGAGGTCAACACCAATCCTTCTGCACATCGAATATCTCTTAATAAGGTCATTATTATTTTATTTTTCTTTCTTCTTTTCATTAAGAAGGAAGGATTTAATGCTCAAATCATGTTTTTTGGATTTTAGATTTTTCATTTCCGAGCCCAGACTCTTTGCAATAATACTTTCATTAATCTGACTCAGTTTATACACATTATTGGTGAAGATATAATTACATATTTGAATGTTCTTATTTATTTCGATATAAATTTACAACAACACATTTATTATATATATCTTGTGTCATTATGTCTTCTAATATTCATTCATTACTAATTTTCAGAGAAGCGAAATAATAACCTCAGAGAAGAACAAAAATATAGAGGAGCCTAAAAATCCAATAACAAAAAGCGAGGAGAAACAAAAGAGTACAGGTGCTGACACGTGGCGAAACCAACGTAAGCTGTCGCACTCGGTGTCTCTGCCGCTGCCGCTGCCACTGCCGCAAGCGGCGGAGAAGAAGGACAAAAAGGGAAAAGAAGCGGGGGAATTTGAATCGACGGTGGGAGCAGTGATGATATCGGTAACTTTGGTGGTGATGATAATTTGGGGGAGAGTATGGGCGGTTTTGTGTACGGCGGCTTGGTTTTACTTTGTACCCAGATTTAGGGCAAAATTGGATGAATCGTACGCGACCAAAGTGAGGAGAAGAGGTGAAAGTGAAAGCGATGGTGTTGATTTAGATTCGTGGGAACACAAGAAAAAGGTTGTTTTGCAAGGATTGCTCCACAGGAATCAAAACCTATGACTTAGACTTCATTCTCCTCTCCTCTCCTCAAATCAAAATTCAAATGCTCCTGTGCTGTGTCTACTTCTTCCTTTTTTCTTTTTCATTTTTTTTTGTGTAATTTTGGTGGGAGTGTATACGCAGTGTTGCGCGCGTGTTTAAATTTTGTCAAGATAATTGTATACATACATATATATATGTTTAAATCGTATTGTCTTCATTTTTCATCCTAATCCGGAGAATAATAGTAAAATGAGAAAAATTTAGGGTGACTTTGGTATGGTAGATGAGATAATAAAGAATAAAAAAATAGCAAGAATTAGTAACGAGTCTTATATTTTATCTCGAATTGGAGAAATGAATGCAAAATTTTATCAAACAATAGATCAAATACGATTATTTATCTTATCTTGTTTCATCTACCATATCAAACTCACCATTAAAAAATAATGAGATAAATCCTAAAATTGCCCTATCTCAAAATACACATGTATATTCTATTCATTTCTTAAGTTCTCCTGTGAGAACTACCCACTTTATCCCTATATTATTAAAACTTCTCTTTTAAAAGTCATAACCGGTGGAAAATAAACAACCGTTGGAACGGTTTCAGATTTTTTTTTTTTTTTTTTTTTTTTCACCAGTTCAAAACTTATAAATTTCAATACCCAATTATCAGGCCCATCACACTTCCGTAAAAATAAATTCAGTATTAATACCAACTAATTATACCTTCTTTGACCAATAAGCCGTCGGGTCGTATCCACCGGAAGTTTTAGGGACCTCGTCCAACCACCAGGAGCACCTTATGGATTCCAGACACAGACTCCTTCAACGGCTCACAGCACAGCCCACGTTCGTTTCCTACCCGGGGCGTATAAGTATTTTGTTGGTATAAATAAAGAAAATATAAATCTAGAAGAGGATGAACAAAAGCCCAAATCTTATTAAGGAATTATAGATATATATTACATACTAATTAGATCTCCTTTAGGGAGGAGACTAACTTGTTTAGCTACCTATGGTAGCGGAAATAAGAACTACTCGCATAAACTAAAAGGAATACAAATTTTATGGTTGGAGAGAAGTCAGGAGAATTTTCGATGCCCTTCTCTTTCTCCAAATGCTTGTTTATATAGGAAGCTGGAAGCCTCCTATTCCTCCATTATTGCCTCGGATTCCTTATCTTTTGTTGTAATCCTTCTTCACGTGAAGCTGGGTCCTGATAAGGCTGCCGACGCAAACATCTTGTAGTGGTCGGACCCCTTCTTTTGAATTTAGTGGTCCGTCCTTTTAACTTTATTCCACCGACGATTCTTTTTATGGTGGAACGTCTTTTTCTTCCACCCACCATTGTCGTTTTCTTTTTGGTGGGTGCTGCTTTATCAGATGCTTTCTTTTTCCGAAAGCATCTTCTGCTTTATCCTCACATAACCGCTTTATTTCTGTCGGCCATCTGTCTTTTTTGGAGGGCCCCTTGGAGCCTTTCCTTTTGGAGGAGTCTTCATCTCCTCATACTCGTTGGCTCGAAACTTCTTCTTATCTGGTTTAGGTAAGAAGCCTTTTCCGAACTCAGGTTCACGTTGGGCTGGACAATCTGAACATATCCTGGACTCCCAATGGCCAACATGAGCCATATTGCAGAACTTGCGATGGGTCTCTTTACTCATCGCCATCTTGTTTTCCCACAGAAGAGTTCTTTTTCTCTCAAAAGCCTCTTCTGCAAACTTGGTTGTCTTCCCTGTCATAGTATTTAACAGGAATGATCCATTCGCTGAGTTCTGAAAGAACTTGAATGGATACTTGACTTTGTCCATCTCTGTAAGACAGACCCATAATCCCCATGCTCGCCTTGTTGTTATTTGATCATCTGAGATTGCGGCGATCATTGGAATTTCACTAGTTGGTGCCTTGATTTGGTTGAAGGCATCCATTCGGGGTCTTCGTAGCCTTATGTAATGGAAGGCTTCGTGATTCCCCTTTCCTGCAGGTTCTGGGGCTGCACTTATGAAATACAGCTCCAATGTATCACCTCGGCAAAGTTGTTCGTTGTTTGCCCAGGTATCATAAACCGCTTCCTGGATCCATCGGGGTAGACCTTTAAGTTCAGGAAACGCTGGGGACGTAGTATAAACTGAGGCAAGGGCCCCAAATTCATACCACTGCTTGACATCTTGGGGTTTTGATCCGGGCAGCATCCATACCCTTGGATATTTTCCCCGAGCCCTCAATCCTGGTATTACTAGGATTAATACCTGCTCTTGTGAGTAATTTCTCCCAGCTCGCTTGATAAGTCTGTTCAGCAGAAGAGAAAATAATCAAATTAGTATTAGACTCAGATTTGCCTGTCATGGGCCTGAGACTAATCTCTCCCTCCTTTTCCCCAGAGGTGGAGGGTTGACATGATTTTTCAGGCGGTGAAGCCTTAGAATCATCTTTTTCTTGGGCCAGTGGTTCAGACTCCACTGACTTAGAACTTGCTAGAGGGGTATTTGAATCCCCATCTGCCGGTTTAGGTGCCGGAACACGAAACTCTGCTATCTCCAGAGGTTTTCTGGAAGCCCGCAGGATTGGCTTTTCCAAAGCCGACCATAACTGAGTACTGGTCAGCATACTGGCTCGTATCCTACCGGAGACTTTCGTCTTATCGGTAGCTTGCATCTTCCCCATTTGATCGGCATGGAGAACGCACTCGTCCCATTCCTCCAAGAGCATTTCCAAATTTTCTCGGAGATGCTTTTGGGCTAGCATGATGGATCTAACCTCAGCTGGCTCCATCTCTTGTCAGAAAATCTGCAAGAATATTTTCATGAGATTTTAACACGACAATATCATAAATATAATATTGACATAAAGCTTCCCATCTAAGTAACCTAGCATTTTCAGGTTTTGATGCTATGTTATTTCTTAGGAAAGCTTTAACCTGTGTATTATCAACTTTTAAAGTAAATTTCTTTGCTAATAAAAATAAAGGCCATTTTTTAAAAGCCTTTACTACTGCAAAGAATTCCTTTTCGTTGATATGCCATCTGATGGCCTCATTTTCTGAGAATAAACCACTACAATATCTGCAAGGTTCTTCTCCATAAGGAGTGATCTTCATGAGGACTGCTGCCCACCAATGATCACTCGCATCTGTATAGAGAACCAGATCATCCTCATCTTGTGGAATAGAAAGCTTTGGGAGATTTTTACATTCCTCCTTTAGCTTTTCCATTCCCTGTCGATGTTCTTCCGTCCATATAAACGGAACATCTTTCTTTAGTAGATTACTAAAGACCTTCCTGTGTTTCGCAAGATCTTTAATAAACATTCCAGCGAAATTAACAACTCCCAGAAAACTCTGAAGTTGTTTCTTTTCTTTTAATGTCTCTGGAAAGTCCTGGACCTTCTGCACAATGTGATCCTGCAAAGTTATCCCAGACTCATCGATTTCTATTCCCAAAAACTCCATTTTTTGGGTGGCAATTACTGCTTTCTTCTCAGATAGCACTAATCCTTCCTTGTAACAAGTATCTGCAAATAATTCCAGATGCTTGATATGTTCATCCATATCTTTTGATGTTATCAATATATCATCAATATAAACAAACATAAAAGAGAAATAATCTTTAAAAAGATTATCCATCTTTCTTTGGAAAATCTGGGGAGCATTAGCTAACCCCATTGGCATTACATTCCAAACGAAATGCCCTTGTGGTGTTGAGAAAGCTGTAAGTTTCTTGCTTTCTTCTTCCATGCGAATCTGGTAAAAACCTGACTTGCAATCAAACTTTGAGAAGACCTTAGCATTACGTATGCAGTTAATAAGGTGATCTCTACTTGGGATAAAATATCCATCAAACTCTAGAATATCATTAATCCCTTTGTAATTAATGACCAGTCTAGGTTTACCTCGCTTGATCTCACCATGATTCCTTACCAGAAACCCTGGGCTACTGTAAGGCGAATTGGCTGGCTCAATCAACTTCATATCAAGATGTTCCTTGATAATAATTCTCATATCCTTCTGATCTATCAAGTTCATCAGGATTGGTCTGAACCTTACAAACTCATGCACCCTTTCCGGCTTCACCTTTAAGTTTGCTTTGAGTTGGTTCCTATCCCACCAGGCCAAAGGATTCTCATTGTAGCATCTCGAGATCTTCCTTTTGACATCTGCAAGGGTCACCTGCATTTCAACCTTAATTTCTTTGTTAGGAATTAAAGCTGCCTTGAGGATATGTATTTCCTCATCTTCAAGATCAACCTCCCGGATACAGCTAAGCACTGCTTCGCTGAACCTCCTTTGATCCTTCATTTTTGGTTGACGAAGTTTTCCTTCATCTTTCCTATCACCACGCTTGCTGCGAAAAGTGAATGGTATCTGGCGATTAAACGCCTTTCTTAGCCTCTGAACAATGATTTTATGCTCACAATTAGTTGTGAACACTAATCTTCTTTGCTCATTGTCCTGCGTGTATCGCTTGAACATCTGTAGGAAATTGTTTCCTAACAGAACATCAGCTCCCGTATCATGGAAATAAATTGGTGGAGTCTTAACCTTATACCAAGGTGTTTGCCCCGCGCCTCCAATTAGTATTTCCACTTCTTTTACTCCTTTGGATAAGAGTAAAATTCTTTTAGAGAAATCTCTGCCAACAATTTGAGGTAAAGTATCCTCAACTTCTGCTGGGAAAATTCCCCTTCTTGCTGTGCATATGCCTGCACCTGAATCAATATAGGCCGAGAAGTATTCTGCCTTATATTTTTCATATAACACTCCCACTGGAATGTATATTGAGAAAGGGCTTGTCATACGATTAGGAGTCGTCTTTCTTCTATCGTAATCATCATCCCTTGGTCCATCGGTTTCCAGGGCTTGAATCTTTCCAAAAAATCCCGCCCTAGAATCAGGACATCTTCTCGTCCTACTCTGCCTTTAACCTCTACCATAAAACCCCCTAGGTCAAGGGTTCCATTGTAATGGTTAACCTCCGGCTGCTGGAGATAATATAAGACACTACATGGAAAGTTATTTTCCCATCTTGTAGCATCAAATCTGGTTGTCATCCCTCTCCATCCCTCTGGACATTTCAGATTGACTGAAACTTGAGGATTCCCTGGGAATTGGGGCTGACTTTCTTGGATAAGTTTCCTCCCAAAGGGTTGAGATATAATTCTATCTCCTTGGAAGGATAGTCTTCCTGAGCTTATCTTAAGACTTTGATCATGTCTTATGACTGGCCTCTCTTGAATTCGAATGTTAACCTCCCTCCTTTGTGGAATCTCCATTCTATCGGGACCAATTGCTGTAGTCACCTTCTTGAAGATATCAGGTATTTCGATAAACGGCTTTCCTAAAAATAACTCCGTATGATGGGAGTTGGAAAGTGCATACGAAATCTGATATGTTATCGAATAAGGTGTATTCCCCTCATCCAATAACTCCTTCCTCTTGAAGTCCTGATAAAGCGTCAGAGCTTTACTGAAACCCGAGTCGTTGAGATTGTATGCAATCTTAGGATATACAATCCCCACGACTTGGCCTGCACAAAGATTCCCCGAGATGGTTCCCATCACCGAATCTTGTAGGTTTCTGATCCTCCTATCACATATAGCTATGTCGATTGGAGCATCAATTCCTGTGAACATCGTGGATTTGAGAACCAGTTGTATTGCCCCGATATGAATCCATCTCATTTTTTCAGCAATTTCTGGTTTGAGTTTCTCCAAATCCTCCCGGATGTCGCTGGCTGGAATCAATTGCATCTCCACTTGATTCCCAGTAAACTCGATCGGAAGTGACATCTCTCGTCTAGTGATTCCGTAGACGATATGATGTTTCCTTTTTCCTAGACTGAAATTCCTCAGTACTTCGTCTAGGTTGCTGGCATTAAAACCTTGATACTTCTGAACATTCAAAGTTTTCTTCATGATTTTCTCGATCAGGTTTGGCGAGATCATCGTTCGACTAGAGAATCCAGTCCGATCTTCCCTTTCCTGATGACAAGATTCTGCTTCAGTCTGAAGATTCTGTAGATCCATCAGAATCCTCATCTTTACTAAGAATCTCTTCTTGCTCGTATATACTCTCATCTGAGGGTATATCTTCAAATTGGTACACTTGTACCAAATCCTGATAATATATGGCATCTTCGATGTCTGGAGTAGACTCGAACTTTCGCATGCCTCTCTGCTCGTTATCTGGGCAATTTGTTGAAATATGCCCCTTGGCTCCACAGGTCCAGCAATTACAATCTTTAAAACTTTCATTAGCTCTGGTATGAGCTCTTCTAAAAGTTTTCTTTGCTGGAGTTCTTGAACTGGATCCTTGGAACGAGCCCCTGCTTCTGGCTGGTCCGCTTCTTTGTCCAGTTTTGTATGATCTAGCCTTCTGTCGAGACCACATCGTCCTTGGTTTCCAAGATCTTCCTCTTGGATTTCTTTCTTTGGAATAGGGTTGGTACCTATTCTTTCGTCTTTTTGTTATTGATGGCTCGCCTCCAATAACAACTGGAAGATCATTATCTTCACAGTTTAGGTGAGCTGCTTTGTTGATTCTTCGCAGCTTCTTTAGATTTTTCTGAGCAGTGGCTTGTTGACACCATTCTGAAAGCTTTTGATGTACATAAGACATCCTCTTGGCGATGCTGTCACTGCCCTTGGGGATATAATCTCTTATCATCATCTCCTTCCATGGGCTTGGAAATTTTAAGAAGAAAATTTCCTTCGCGATAGTCTCATCAGCTTTTGACTGATGCTGGTAGATCGTAAAGAGCTGAAGAAATTTATTGAGCGCCTTTGGATCCAAGACTGTAAGTCTTAGATTATATAACGCCAATAGATACTTTCTTCTTTTCTCTCTATCGAATCCCTCGTAGTATCCTTCTCCGATGAAATGGTCTTTGAATAGGACACTCATTCTTCGGATAATTTCCGAGTAGGATTCCACCTCAAAGCATTGATTTCTTACTTCGAGGTGTAATCCTTCCCAGGCGATTTTTACAACGCCTGCGAGACTAGTTTCAAGAATCTTAACCAATCCTTCTTTGTTGACGTCGAGAGTAGCTGCTGCAATTCGCATTGCTCCTCCCCACTCGTCGATCACTGATTCTCGATCTTTGAAACTAACTTCATCAAGATCAAGCATTACGCCGTATGGATGGATGGGATCCAGGGTAGCCTTTCCAACCGGTGAATCTTGGATTCGAGGTTGTCTTCTCCTTTTGGTTCTCTCCATCAGTATGGCCTCGTCTGGTACCGTCGCTGTATATGATGGTCCAGCATGGAAATCACGAGCTTCTCTCATGACTTCTTCAGGTGGTGGTGGTACTTGCTGATTTAATGGTACAGCAGCGTTTCCCTCCCTGATGTGCGCCACCTGGTGTTGGTTCATCTTGAGATCAACCACCTTCATATTAGCAAAAGATTCTGCTAACTCTTGTAGATCTTCAAGTCCGATTCTTTCAAGGTTACTCATGATTTTTCACCTTGAAATAATCGTACATATATTTCCACTTGAGGATCTTTTCCTTTATCCTTCACAGGTAGAGGATATTTTGGCCCTTCGGGGAATAGCATCCGGTTCCTTCTTTCGGGAAGAGATCTGTTCTCCAATTGGCCAACTCGACTCTGAATATCTTGCAAGATGGTAAGGATCTCATCTTGTTGACTTGATATTCTTTTTATCTCCTGGGGTACATTAATTAGGCGGTTGCCATAATTTTGTACCGTCTTCTGGATCTCCCTTAAATCAACCGAGAATTTTGATATGTCAGGGTCGATTTCTCGGAAGGCCGGGGTCTCCCTTCTTTCTTGATTCATTAAAAATGGGTTGAATGTCTCATTTCCCTTTGCTGGTTCACCTCTCGTTGAAGCGAGAGGGTTGCTAGTTGTAGATCTTGGTATCTACTCATCCTAAGGAGGATACTTGATTTCTCGTTTATAGATAAAGGATCGTGAGTCTCTTCATCTAACTTGTTTGCCAAAGAGAGATATATCTCTTGGTACTTGCGATCTTTAATCTCCAATAATCGGAGAAAATTCCTGTAACCAAAGCATCTCGGACAAGTGTCCGGATCCATATTTCTCTTGGAGTCTCCTCCGTTAGGAAATAATTAAATGCAATAAATAAATATAATTCCTTAATAAACCTAGGGCTCTGATACCATTTTTGAAGCACAATCTGGGTATGGAAATTATTTTAATCTTAAAGATCAAAAGAGAAAATCTTGTCCGAAAAATTTTAAAACTGATAGTACGTGGCGTTGTTTAGACCAGACCCACTGTCCGATAAAGGGAGTCAGTAACGGGTACGAGGAATATTTCCAGCCAATATACTAAACCAGGTTTAAATCAGAATACAAGAAGTGGTTTTAAATAACAGTATAAGCTAGTGGGTAATTTTGACATGAGTCATTAGAGATTGGGTATTATGTACATATATTCTTTGGAATTTGGGCAATTTTATTTTCCTCCCAAAAATAATATTGTTTTATAAGATTATATAGTATCAAGATTCAATCTTTCAAGATAAAACTTATCTCTAAGGTAGGTCAAAACTTAAAATCATAGTATTTAACTATCCTAGATTTAATCTCTAAATTACACTCTAAATATATAAATTGTCGTTCAAAATTTACTAGATTTTGCTTCGTATCATATATGGCTTCCTTTCCTCTATGGGGAGAGTATTTAATATAATATCCAATTAGAGAACAGAGATAATTGCGTCATAAATGACCTAGTCTATAGCTTCCGTTTTTAGTCATTGGCTCTATACGATTTTTGACTAATTAAAAACACTAGAGTAGCGATTTTTTTATTGGAATAACAAATATGTATATATATGTATGCATTAGTATATATACGGGCTAACATTATCATTCATCACTAAACTTGACTGTTAAGCTAAAACAATTAAAAATCCCTAAGCTAATAAGATCATTGATTTACAATTTCTAATAGGTTGGTCTCTCATCTCATGACATGTTTGTAGAAGTCGTATTGATCGCATCAGTAATTGATGCAAGAAAAACCGATGGTCCAATGTTTATAGCGTAGAATAGAGGTTGTAAAATTAAATTCATAGGCAGTCACGTGGAGATATGTAAAAACAGAGAGAGGCCCGCCTTATTTATAATTAATTGCTATACCTATACCTAATCACTCACTATAGGATATGGATAAAGACTTTAAATCTTTATTAATTCTAGTTTGTTAACTAGTATTCTTAATCTTACTTGCTAACCACAAAACATTTTAAAACAACACACGACCTCTAAAATTTAATTAATACCTACTAATTAGTACTCCCTCCGTCCCACCAATAATGACCCATTTATAAAGTAGATGAGTGTATTATTTTAATCAAATGGGTCGTTATTGGTGGGACGGAGGTAGTAGTATAATGCTTACAATATCGAAATGGATTTGGTAGCATTTTTTTTTTATATCTATTCATTTTTTAGTGTGCCACACAAGGAATGCAATATTTTTTGACACCTACCAATGAAACATGGAGACAACGAACCCATATATCTGGACAACTGATCCTCTTTATTTTCACTTTAATTAATTAATGACGTGGCTTTATCAAGTGGTTCATTTTGAGTCAATAAAACCCTAGCTTATTTGTGTTAACGTTTGACAAATTTTGATGTGCCAGAGGATGAGGGGATTAAAAGTAACTAGGAGTAGTTATAATTTAATTATTTATAAGTTGTATAACAAATATTGCATTTGGATTATGTAATGCTTTCTAATATTAAATGCATTAATATCTATTTTCTAAGTAATGTCATTTATGCAATATGTATTTCAGAGGCAAATATATATAGAACCATCATTTTTTTTTGTTCCCTATCATCTTGTTTTCATTGGTAATGTATGGAACGCTCTCACAAATATGAATGTTCTTATCTTCGTGATACTAATGAAATTGAAAATCATAAGCCCAAAACTCTTGTATAAGGCCCCAGTAGGCTAAATAAGAACAAACAACCTCAAAAGTTATAAATTCCATCATATGAAATTTGTTAGGACCTCAAATTATAAAATAGCTAAGATAAAAAGGCCAATCAAAAGTATATTATATCTCTAGAAATTGGTCAATGATATTTGATTATATTTTTATGTGACGTGATGTTTAATTTAAGATAATTAATTAGTTTATGGTTGATCTGCTAGATGATTGTAGTACATTTTATCTAAACCAGTTCTCGATGATTGATAAATAATGAATTCAAATATGTCACTTAATAATAAAATTATGAGATTAATTATGAATTTAAATGTTCGGTTTTTAAACAATGATCTTTCATTAATCATGTATTTAATGAGTTTAATTAATCTCTTGAATTTATCAATTGAATAAAGACCACTCAATTGAATTTATCAATTGAATTCAATTTAGTCTTGGGCCTTGGCCATTGGTCATTGGATGGGCTTGGGCTTGTAACTTAGACTTGTTTGGCCTAACAATTTAAATCTTTTAGATTAATAAATAAAGACTTGTTCGAAGTCCAACCGGTGGAAGGCCTTTGGATGTACGTGCATTGAAGACCTGGATTACCCACCCTTCTATGTGATGACTAAAAAACTCACCAAACATTAGAGTTTTGGTTCAACTAGTTCAATTAATTAAAACCAATGGGATCACATATAACATATATTAATTAGTTTAGTTTGTGCCATGATCAGATGAAACCCACGTAAATTACTAAAAACAAAAACAAAAGAAAGACATGATTAAATTCTTCCTTTTTATTAACTGTGGATAACTTTCTCTCATGAATGTTACAATACAATTGTTGATATTGGTAAATTAGTTTAAAATATTAAAAGGGATTAGAAGGAAGCTTGCGATCGTAGAGAAAATGAGTAAGCAGTTGCAGCGCTTGCCTTGGCTTAAATGTAGGCACTTGGTGACCTGCACCTCTCACCGTCACGAATGTCAATCCTTTGTACTCCACACTCCACCCTCCAACCTTTTATTTCCATTTCATTCCACTCGCAATTAGTATTAACATTTCACAATTTTAAATTAGTAGCTAGTAAAACATTATTTCATCATACTTAATTCATATAACAAGTAGGAGCGAGTATATAATAATTACATATCATACATATACCTGTTTCTTGTCGGTATACCAGGGAGTCCAGCTCTGTGTCGTTTCCAGTTTCAACTTCTTCAAAGCGTACCTCGTTGACGTTACTGGAACTCTACCGTCCGTATCTCCACTTTAATTCATACAATAATCACAAACGCCAACTTATTAATTATTTCATTCTTTCATAATGACGATGGACTTCAAATTAAATCATTTAACTTAATGTAATTACCTGAATATCCAAAATCTTAGATTGGAACCAATAAGGTTCTTTATAGTGGGGAGTACAGAGGGCACAATGTCCTCGCTCTTATACTCCAGAATGTCACTGCAATTCATATTATTTTTCACATTAAATTAGATTAAAAATTAAATATATAAATATAATGAATGAATACCTGCAATGTGTCCAGGAATATGGAATTTTAGTGAGATTAGCATGAAGAGCTCGTTGCACATCTTCCCTATTAAAGTATGTCTCTGTATATAGCGAAGCACATGGGTCGTATCCCGCCAACGCCCTCCTCCCACCAAACTTCTTCTTCTATATATGTATCAAATTCATTTTTAATTAAATACATATATAAGTAATCAAATCAACAAAAATGAACTGAACTCGAGTCTCGAGATCGAGTACTTACCATAAATTTGGGAACACCACCCTTAAATTGTGAATAGGGTCTGGAAAAAGTGGTGGAGTTGGTGTCAACACAGTTTGGAGCATACAAGCTGTACATATCTATGATTCTGTAAACCTCGAAGTATTTCTCAAGGGAATTATTGCAATCCTCCGATACGTTTTCCAATTTGAAATTGCAGTTTTTATTAATTTCTTCGTATAATTCGTCCGATATAACAGCGTGATGCCAAGCGTAATCGATCAATCCTTTTTGGTCTGTTTCATCGTCGATTGCTGCATTTCCAATCTATATATATATATTTTTTCAAACATTCTTAATTTTCAATATATTTCATGAGTAGTACTGTTGAAATAAAGGAAAAAATTAAACCCAAGTCTTACCATGATGCCTTTGAGATTAATGTGATCTTCGTCAGTAGCTTTTTTGTTTTTTTCTACTATTAACTCGGCTAGTTGCGGAACGTAGTGTCCTAAACCAATATTCAATTCGGAATAAATTATATTTCAAACACTACTTTTAATTATTTTATTAAAATTAATTAAGTGGACGTTGGTTTTGATTGATTAAGCTTATAAATGAACCTGCATAGCTTTCCCCAGCAATGTAGAATTCATGGGATTTGAATTGTGGGAACCGTCGGAGCCACCCCAATAGAAAATTGTATGAATCCAGAGCTGATAAATACATCAATTCAAGAACAAGAAAATAAAATCCCAATATCAATTAATTTCTACATATTTATGATAATTAAAAAAAATCAATTAATTTTAATTACTGGAGTCGCAAATTAAAACATTGATGAAACAAAATACCAGAAGTGGGAAAATTAATTAAAAATTATATTAGATCGCAATTACCGGTAATAGTGTCACCAATTTGGTCCTTCAAGTCACTGCTTGTGTTTGTATATGAGAATCCAACACCAACTGGAGATTCTAGGAATAGTAAATTGGCCGCTGCATTTTTTTTTATTCATATCAATTAATAATTATATTTAGCAAAAAAAAAATTATATATATTAATCCATATATATCATAAATAAATGACTATATATATGACAACTACCTTTGTTCCATGAGTTAGTGTTAAGCTTAAGCTCTGGTTCCCCTTTCTGTGTTAAAAAAGGTCCCAACTCCTCTGACTGCCCATACCCAATTGAAGAACATCCTGGCCCTAAATTACATATAAAAATTATATATTTACTAGTTCAAATAATTTTATATAAAAATATATTACTAACATATAATTAAACAATGACATGTATATGAATGAAATATATCATATATGAACATGTACAATAAAATTATGGCAGGCATTCATTACCAAAATTAGGTATAGGATGTACCTAACTATAAGAATCTTTAAAATGTAGCCACATTACAAAAATGTATTATCATTCATCTCTTTATGGAAACAGTTTGGAGATATTTTGGATTTAGTGTGGGATTTCTGAACCACATAAATATATATGTGGAGGTGAAGTTATGACGCTATCAATGTATATGGGCCAAATTATAATGAACAATACATGCATGTCATGTTGTTATAAATAAAAGTTCAATTAATGTTGGATGTTGGAACTACGACTCTTACCTTCTTCCTACGATAATGCTCAAGTTTAATTTCTTTCACAATAAACATGTATATTTACTACGACAAAGAAAAACAATTGATTCAAACAAGAGCAAACTTTATATAAATTACAGAAATTCGGATTTTACTATGACTTTTAAATGATACTATCAAAATTATGATCAACATATTAATTAATTGAGCTTTAATTTTTTATCTAAATTAATTTTCCCCCAAATGACTAATAGATATTGACTATTTGGTAGTATCAATTAAAAATTAAAAGTTGCACTACAACATTAACTTTGAAATAGTGAGACTTGTGTGTAGCTATTGTGAGTGTCACAATATTTTAAATGTTTGTTTCTAAAATTATTAGTAACGTTTAATGGTGTAGCTAATTTTGTGTAATGACACTCTCAAATACATGTCACAAATTAATATTAATTGGGCTCCTTGAATATGCTTAATAGCAAAAATTTTACTTATAAATAATACATGGAGTGGTTTGTTTTTTCTATGGAAATGTATATAAATTAGATATTATACATGCATACTAAAAAATAATAAATTATTACTTCATCTTATCTTTGTCCACCAAAAATATATTTTTATTCATTAATTAAAAATCTTTTTTTTTTCCTTCAAACATAGTCCTACAAAATACTCATTATTTTGTGATAATCCTTTTCACTAAAATTTTCTAAAATTTGTGCCGGCTCTTTCACAACACACTTTAATTTTGTGGACGGATGAAGTATTTTACGTGAAACTATACAGAAAGGAAGCATCTTTTCCCTCTCGTTTTATATCTATGCATATATAGTGTGTGTGAGTATTTTAACCAGTTCTTGGAGTTAAATATTATTATAGGAAGAGAATTAAAAAGATCATGTGGTGATAGGTAGAATAATTGAATGAAATTAATAGGGTCCAAACTCTATATACTTAGTGGACCATGCACGACACATATAATTATGAAATTTGACTATATTAGGTCCCAACGATGCATAAGTTTCGTTTGTTATAATTAAGAAAATTCGTATTATTTTTGTTCGTATCTCAAATAATGGCAGTTTGGTAAGTTATTCTTTTCTTAGTTTAATTACACTATATCGATTATCAAAACTCATCATATATAATTATAGTATATTCATTTAACTACCTTAGCATAATCAACCAATAAACACAAGTGGAAGAAGAAACCAGTCTGTGTTTGTGTGTGGATAAGAAGAATATTGAATGAATATATACCTCCATTAAGCCACAAGAGGAGAGGTTTCTTTTGTGGATTTTTAGTAGCCTCAAAAAACCAATAAAACAGTGCTCTGCCATGACTCTCGTTGACAGTGACGTACCCTGCGTACTGCCTGAAGCTCACCGGCGGCTGCCCCGGCAGCGCCGCCACTAGGTCCGCCTCCTGCTCAGCCGTTGCGCCGCCGCCCAGCGCCGCCCCCAGCGCCAATATTACTACTAATAGAATAATAGCATCATGATATTGGACTTTTCCATAATTCTGCATCTCTTTCTCTCTCTCTCTTTCTCTTTGTGAGTGAGTGATATATTTGTAGAGAAATTTATGCTGTCTTAATATGTGATGGAAGTGTGTATGTACGTGTGTGCATTTATATTAGTGGGATCGATCGAGAGGAACTATATACATTGAAAGGACAGGTAACAAATAGGCTGTAATACATGAATTGCACATCATTAATTATATATATTCCGTTTACTATTTTATTTCATCCTATATTTTATACTATTGTACTAAACTAAACCCATTATTATTATTATTAGTATTATTAGACACAATAATGCATGATTAACCGACTCTGATTGCTATTATTAATGGTGTACTCACTGCAGCAGCGAAAATTGCCCACAATTTAAAATCAGTACGTAACGTATGTTACAGAAGTGATGAAATATACAAGTTACAGAAAATAATATCTAAAGATATATATACTTACAATATGTCAAGTTGTATTATTTTTATTAGATTAAATTGTAAGGTGTGATTTTATTATAGATGATACATAGTGACAAGAGGCGATGAGTAGAAATGATAGGGACTTGCTTGGAATGATGGGAAAGGGCAGTTTTGAACTTTCAGAATCTTAAGCTTCACTGCAAAGAATTATACCCTCTTTTTATATATTTGCTTCATAAAATAATTAAAGGTGTAATTGTATTATTGTAATATATATATATATATATATATATCTCATACTCTAATTTCTTAATGATTATTTTTTACAATATTATTTTTGAGTTTACATAATCTACTTAAAATAGTGATACATCTGATCTAAATTGCCTCTAATTATGCCATTAAATTTTAATTACTAGAAAATTTTAAAAGTACATAATATAGTACTAAGAATAATTCTATATACATGATTTTAATACATCTAATAAATGAAAAAGTATATATTATGTGTATATATTAATATTAGTAAAATATAAGAAATTATTGGTTGGCGGCAATTAAATTATTTTATTTATTTTCAGTCAATTGCTTTGCCTTCAAAACTCTGACCTTTACGAATTTGCGATTACAGTTCGAACTTTTGATTAAATCAAAGTGTATCTGAACTAGTTTATAATTTCGTTCCTTAAGTTGCAAAACCCGATCTTTGACAATTGTAATCTTTTACTTTTGCTATATTTGTATTTGACTATCACGTGTTATAACTTATTATGGAGATGTTCTGCCACATGAATATTGATAATAAAGTATTTAATATATATGTAGTCTTCATTCTGTATGAATTTTTGATGTGTCAAATCTGTGAATTGATTCATTGAATTGTGCTAGGTATAGAACTTGGGTTACAACCATCTTCTTTGTATCAAGTTTACTGTTTTTCAAAAAGTATTTAAATTGATTATGGTATAATGGTGGTAGAATTTGAATTTGGTATGTTATATGGAATTAGATGTGTTGAGAGCAATCACAATCGTTCGTATATCGAATCGTAATCACCAATTTTGGGAGTCGTAATCGTGTTTGGTGGTTCTATTTCGAATTATAGTTATGTAGAGAATAGTTAATTATGTTAAGATTCTAAAAATATGGAATCTTAATCACCAGTTTTGGAACAATAACATCAATTCTTTTACTTGATTCAATTAATTGTTTATATTATACACTTCTTTTATAGTTTATAATAATACGTTATAATAAAGTGAGACATTTAAAGTGTAATAGAAGTAGTACTAAATAGTACTCATATTTGTTCGTTATGTATTAAGTTAATACAAAACGAACAAATATGAGTACTATTAAGTGAACACGGCCAACACAATTCTGGAAAGATAGTTACCTATCTCTAATTTCCTGATAAATTACTGATTAAATTTCCGTGGACAAATTTTTGGACTGATTAGTTTTCTTTAAGCTTTTAATTTTTTACATTTAAATAGCTATCTTGTACTCGGAAATTACGACATATAGAGTATAAAACATTAGAGCAGAGAGAAATAAAAAAATATCAAGAGAAAATACATCTATATAATAACAAACACATTGTCCAAATGTATAATGTCAATGAAGCATGACTGAAAAATCTCTATCATTTGACCGAATAAGAATGAAACACAACAAAATTAAGGATCAAGGTCATGGCCTGCGCAATTACTAAATGTATTTTCATAATTTTATTCATGAATATGTGTATTTGCATGTATCTTTTTACATTTTGTATTTTTATTTGTGTTGGTTTTTAAAAGGAATAAGTAATATTATATGTGTACAAACTCACATGAACTTATATTTCCTTAATTTGGTATGGGATTTCAATTAAAATAAGATTAGTTATCCAAAATAACTCGTGTTAGACTATATTTAGTAATCAAGATAAGGTATAAATAAGATATTTAGCATATATTTCTAATAAAAAAGTCCTTTTAGGCCCGAACACAAAATACTAAGATCTTCTTTGGTAGATTTGGTAGGATATATAATAAAATATGATAAAATTAATCAAGAGAATTAAGATAAATTTTAGGAAAATAATTTTGTAGTCTGTTAAAAAAAATTAGTAGTGTTTTACACTAGTTTATTCATTTGATAAACCAGTCAAATTACATAATTGACCTCAATGAATTTCAAATTTTCAAAATTAACCTAAATTATTTAATAACCTATTGTAGATGTGCTTTTTCAACATAAACCCTTGATTCCATTGCAGAGAAGACATGAAGATGAGCACTCGAAGAAATGCGGAGAGAAATTTATATACATGAAGCAAAAGAAAAAGAAAAGAAAGAGCTAAATGAATGGGTAAAATTCAATACTTAAGTTTGGCGTAATACATCTTAAAAACCTTGGGAAGATGAAATGCCAATAACAATGCGAACAAATTGAAGGCCCAAAATGTCATATTTGCCCAGAGCTTTCCCAGCGTACAACCTCCCATGGCTATGGCTATGGCTATGACTGTATCCGATCCCCATCCCCGCCTTGGGTATCTCAATCATTATTCACTCCAAAATGCTCATAATCCGCATCGCATTGTAGAACACTAGCACGAACACGCAGGTCGGCGCCGAGTACCGCCCTGAATTGGCCAGCTCCTCCTTGAATACCTGGCTCGCCAGCAGGAAAAGGTGCGGCGCCATCGCCTTATTTCCTCCTTGTCTCCCTCCACTACGATACATAAATTAAACGGTGAGATTGCAAATATTGGAAAGAGACGGAAGAAAAAGAGAGTGAAGAAAATAAATTGTTGGAGATTGGGATTGGGGGTAATTTAGGGAGATGAAATTGTAATTTATTCTATGATTAATCATAGTCGGTTCATATCCCACCAATTTCGATGGATTCATAAGAAGGTTGTGTTAGAGTTATTCTAACTCTATAAAATTGTTTTTGTTTCTTCTTG